>OY284486.1:5659751-6184743 GCA_958336395.1 Ctenicera cuprea | reverse complement strand
ATTGAGTAGAGGGGCTAGGGGCCTTCTGGCCCAAAACTCCCATAAGAAATGTACAGGGCAAAAAGTTGCTACTTTACATCCGGTCTGGCTGTTATCTCGACCTTGTGTCAGGTGATAAGGAGTAACCGTCCACGTGTGGGCATCTAACCTAAGGTGTACATCCGGGCTGATAAGAGATGCTAGTCCCTGTGTTGATAAGGAGGAGGACCGTTAAACCGCAACCCCTGAAAAAACCGTTGGTTCAAAAATGCGCGGCCTAAAAAATGTGATAAGGAGATTGACGGTGACGCGCGCCCCACCCCCCACCCCGAAGGGAGCGGCCCCCGAAGACGCCTTGGCCTTGTGTTTGAAAATGCATGCATTCTTATATGAAAAGGTGATTTTTAGCTGTAATTTCACTAATTTTACCTGGGTTCTTATATAATTATATTGATAAAGAAGTTGAAGATACGAAGTTGAGATAAGAGAAAGAAGGGTAGATAATAATTTTGTGTGAATAAAATAAAATTTAAAAAAATTGTGCCACTGATTGTACTTTCCCAATGTAAATGAAATAAATTACAACAGGAAGGCAGATAAAATCCCGCTAGTACACACAGTACCAAAATCCATGTATTTTGAAATTGTTTTAAATGGAAACACTGGTGCTATTTATATTACAATATTTTATTATTCTTTAAGTGTACAATAATTATTTTTTATGTAAAGTAATGTATTGTCTTATGCGTGATCTATGCTCATCATGCAGAACTCTAGAGATAACATCTTCAAGTGTTGAAATTCTTCTTTGAAATCGAAATCTGTCTATAGCGGCATTCATCCACGTACTTTTTCGGGCTTCTCGATAGGCATACTCCCACGCGATCAGGTGATGTACTGTATTTTTGGTTTCGTTAAACGTCACGATGTTTTTATTCCTCATCATCTTCGTAGGGAACCGACGACGTTAGAGACACATCCAGGGATATTAATTTAGACAATAGATCTTTCATCTGTTGTAAAATGCCTTTGTTGCTGCACGGAACATTGAACAATGATAGGTCCAGCTTCCCGGCTTTTTGTAGTGTATTGGTAAATTCGTCAAATTCGTAAAAGTTATCCTGATGTATAAAGTACAACAGCCCGTTTCTATATCGAAAGGCGGAGGTAAATTTTCCAGGTAGTCCGGGGAAATGTTCGGCAACTAGACCGCGAACTTTAGCTGTATTAGAACAGTCCAATTCTACAAAGTGAATGTTGTCGTGGAATATTAACGTCCTTCCCGTGTAAGTGACCAGAGCCGTTTGAACCTCGGCTATTGCGGGAATGCCTAGGGTGCTGTATTGCTTCGGCCAACCCGGTAACAGTCTTAGACTTGGAAAATCTACTGCATAGACGTATCTATCTATGAAGAGCATGATTTCGCCCGTGGGCTTTTGATATAGGGCTGTTATTTTAGTAAAGCTGGGCGGTAAAAAGTTGAGCCAATCGAGGATGTACATAGGACCTTCTATTTTCTCGCTGTCTAACTTTGATATCCAAACCCACTTCTGGTAGAACAGGTAGAGTCGCTTGTTGAGTATTAGAAATGTGTTTACGGGAACCTCGCATAAATTCGGAGGATTCTCCCGGGGAGGCTGCGTTGGCGGCGGCTGAGTCGGAGGACGTGTCGGAGGGCTAGCCCGAGGTGTGGGAATTGTGGGTGATGGCCGTACCGAAGCCGGGATCCCATACAGGGCTTGAATGGCCCCTATATCATCAGCACTTAAATTAAGCTTGGAGGGATCGTAATAATCGTACATTATAGAACTTCTACGGGCGGAATGGTGTATTCCTAGTGCATGACCTATTTCATGAATTAAGGTTCCCAACAGACTGATTTGGCCAGACGGCGCCTTATCGTCACCGTAATACCATGATTCAGCCTCATCTAGGTGTATTTCAACAACGTAATCGTGTTGACCTGGCTGGGGCGGAAATTCGGAATGCCCAAGAACTCCACCGGGTCCATCAAATTCCCGACCGCACAGGGATTTAGATGTATCCCTGCTATGATTGGCCCGTTTAAATGATATCGATATGTTGGGATGGAAATAATCATAATTAAACTTCAAAGGCGCATACTGCTGCCATTCTGCGAACGCTTTAGTGGCAATGTTTATTATGCTCGTACGGCTGCTAACTATACGCCATTTTATCTCGCTACTAGGCCATTTATTACTACTTATCCTAAACTCGGAATCCAGGACTCCGCATCGAGGTGTACCCAACAAAGTCAAAGTGGCTTCGTTGAACGACCCGTCGACAGGTAAATCATGGGATTGTTGAAATGTAGCCACGGCATCGGAAACCACAGTGTCATCCATAAGGTTATTGGACTTATCTTGTAAATAACCAGAGTCACGTAATATTTGAACTTCCTGAGCGTAATCTTCATACAGCAATGCATTTGCGTGGGCCAAACCGCATACAATGATAAGAGTTAGGAATTTAAAATGAGCCATTATAGCGCGTTCACGTAACGATGTGTACAGCGCGATGACTGTTAGTAAACTGAAAAAAAGTAATGTTACATCTTTGCTTTATTACAAGAGGTAAAAAAAACTACCAAACTTAATAATATATAACAGCATCTGTTTTATTATCTTTTTGTAATTCTCGATACAATAATTTGCAGTTATTAATAGCACAATGACATAAGCTTAAGCTATGATAAAAACATTCGGGTGCGCTGGGATGAAGCTTGAATTGGTAGTCTTCCACGGTTTGGACTTTGTCGCCCAAAAACTTCTTCAGGTACGCCTCCTTTTCCAATCCCTTACAGAATACCGTGTGAGCCCGCCTCGTGTCGTGTTGCAAAATTGTTGGAAGATCCTTGAGGTCTACGTAGCCGTGGTTCCAATTTAAACCGTGATGGTTGCTTTGTAACCAATACGCCTGCCTTCTCTGTTCCATATTAAGTACGGAGAACGGAAACGGAGGTTTAAACAGGTAATGTGACAAACAGGTGCCATCCCACACGGCAAGTTCCTTGGCAGTAAACTCGGGGGCGTTGAAAGCTTGAACGTCGGCTACCACGTACATTTTTCTTAAATTTTTCTAACTAGACCGGTGAATGGCTCGTACTGCAGCAATACGTCGTGAAGAATGAGGCAATAAGCGGCAGTCCCGTTATTAAACGCTTCAGAGGCTTCCAGTTCCAATTTTAGATCGATCACTATATTCTGAACGCTTTCGTTTTGTTTTGTACAGTCGATTACGAATACGGGTTTGCCCTTGAATTCTTTGTAATCGAACAAGGATGCCACTTCCGACTTGTCATAGTATTGAGCTCTAAAATTCAGGTACTCCTCGTATGCGTCGGTGTACTTGTTCTTGGAGAAATCGTAATTTTGTTGCTCGTATGGATACCGCCTGTTATTGATGTTAGCCTTCAAGTTAGTAATATTGACGTGATCCAGATCTGAAGCAATCGATTCTTTATGGTTCTTTTTGTTGTTTTGAAATGCAACGAGAATCCATTGAGGTCTTTGGAAACCGCTGCTGCTTTTGACCGGCCACACTATGGACGTGGTTTGAGGTAGGTTAGGATAGACGTAAAGATCTCGAGCGTGGAACGAAACGGATATTGGAGTGTTTTTGTTTATTTTGTCATACAACTCCAACTTTCCGGCATCGCTGGGAACAATGTACGGCACTTTCCAGCTCATTTTAGTTATTTTAACCGTTACACCTGCTTCTCCCTGGTAACAATCTACGTCCGACTTTGCACGAGTCAAAATTAATTCTTGACGCATGTTAACGATGGGGCGCCTGTATCCCTCGGCGAAACCGAGCACATGGCGCAGGGGAATGGAGGTGCAAAATGTAGTCGCGTTGGGGCATATTTGTAATTCTTTGTTTGATGGGCTCCATCCCGCATGAGAAAGCGCTTTACTTTCTTCCTGGGTGTACGAAACGTATCCCTTGATGGCGCTGCTGAGGCCCGGCGCTCTGCAGCTCTCAATGGTCTGGTCGCCCAACACGAAACGTATCTCCTCGAAAAGGAACAGAGGGGCATTGTTGGTCAACACGTGACCTTTAGCCGGATCGTCGGAGGTCATTGTGCCTTCGATGTAGATGGAACTGTCGTAAGTAGCGGTGAGCACATCAGCCTTCTGGATGATGAGATTGATATCGTCAGAGTTATCATAGGCGTTGGTCGCGTAAGGATGATAGGTACGCTTATCAGCTTCAACGATCAGATCCTCGTAGCGAGCGTTCTCGAACACGTTTTTTAAAGCTTCTTCCATATTTACAGAGCACACGGTAACCCAACGACTTTAAGAAATTAACGTCTTGACTGGTAAGCTGTCCCGACGCGTGCGTATTAGCATCCACTTGTAAACTGCCGCCTACTACTGATGCATGTGACTTTTTATAGAAAATGTGTAGACCCATATCGTTTCAACTCTAGACGTATTGTGAATTGTTCCTGGCCAAAATTCACCTCTTCTCCGTTCTGGTCCAGCAATCTCAAGGTGATGTTGTCTATCTTACGAACGTTAAGGGGTAAATACAATATGGTGGCAGGCACGTTGACCAGTCTAAAACCCGGCTCCACCGAGATGTCGAACTCGAAAATTGAATGAGATAACGAGCTGTTGCGGTAGGCTCCCGAGGTAATGTTACACTCCACGTGAATGTTGGTAGCCTTGATTATTCTAACGTCCAAGTCAGACTCGTGAATTTTGCCGGGATGTAGTATTCTAGGTGAGAAACCTAGCATACGTCCGATAGAATCGGCCTTTGTAAAGTCAATGTCGTAATGGCTTTTAATTTCAGCCTTTAAAGTATTGTTGTTGGGTCTTAAAATGAAAGCCAATGCCCCGTGGGCGTTGATTTGAGACTGAAGGTAATTGTTTAACTCTTTTATTTCGTAGGCACCATCCGGTATGGTAACGACTTTATCCCTGCCGTAATATAACTTGTTGTTGCCCTCGTAAATATTTTTAATGGAATTGCATCCGTAGAATCCTGCTAGCCCGAGTCCGTATTCGTAATCGGGATGCAGATCGATGGGTGGGAAATAATCGACACTGATTTTGTTGCCCGTGCCCGTCAAGGTGAATGTCCGAGACATGATTAAAGACGAACTATACCGACACTCTTATTTATTACACTGAGTAAAACGAAATACACTCTAGGTCCTTAGGCTAATATTATTTATTCATATATCTTATTTAAAAAATTTAAACAGAGATGTCCGCAAATTACGGTGTTGTATTGTTGCTCCCGTTCATAATTATATCTGATCTTGCAACCTCGAAAATACTTGAGCACTTCGAGCGGAGGTCCAAGGTCACCAAAGCTGTCGAAATATACGACGTAAGGTCCTCGCTTCTTGTAAGCGACCCAATGAGATCCCGGGCCATTGGCATTATCCAAATTTATAATTCCACTCTCGTTAATGTGCGGTTTGTGAGGCAGACTGTCGCGCATAAACACACCTCTAAAATATGGGATATCTTTCGCAAATTTTCTCAAGTCTACATCGGTCAATGACCTTCGAGGTAGTTTTATCAGTTTTTTGAATACGGCTTCAGATATAGTGCACGACCGGATTTGTGAGGTCGTAGATAAAGAGCGTTTCCTTTTTTGCCGAGCGCTATCGCTTCCATGACCTGATGATGACGCTCGTTTTCGCCCAGCTGTTTTCTCGCGTCCTTGGCCTCGTTTACCGCCTTTGCTATGCCCGAAGCACCACCAGCAAGCGCTCCAACGGCCGATAAGCCCGCAAAAAGTGGCACGAGAAAGGGTAGGAACCCGCCTTCTTTGGGTAAAGGTATAACCCGGGGAACCATAACGTTTTTCTTGCCTCCCACGCTTTTAACTGCCTGTTTAGCCGCCAAGAGTCCAACCTTTATCATATCTTTCAGCAAGGATGCTCCGGATTTTTTTACGGCTTTCTGAACTTTAGACAGCAAACCAGTTTTAAAGGTGACTTTCTTCTTTGGTTTTTTACAACTGGCACCCGTTTTGGGCTTTGATTTTTTACAACCGAATCCCATTTTGGTTTTTAACTTCATTGCTGTAGTTACCCCCCACGCAGCCGCCTTCTCTCCAATATCGGACTCTCTAGACTTGAATCTTTCCCACGCCCTCTCGGTCAGCACTTTGTCTGCTTGATGTCTCCTATCCAGATCCTTGTACTTGTTGTAGGCTATGTCGTGTTCCTTGCACGCCGCATCCAAGGGATTTATCCCGGTATCTCCTCTTGCAAGTCTGAGCTGTAGATGAGTCCCAGGGCCACAGTACTGGTATCCACCTGGAATATGAAGCTCCACAGGTAAGTTGTTTATCAAGGAGTTGACCACACCCCGACCCCGACGTCGACGAACGATAGGCATTTAATGGGAGCCGCATACGTTGAGGGGTATATATATAGGTGGCGCCACGGCTCGACCATCAAAAAATGGAATTTATTAAACAGCCTCACACGTTAAGAGTTGCGGATCACGACTTTATCGAACCGCAAGCTCCTCATAAACATGGACCGCTTTTACCGAATTCTGTGCGATGTATAATATGCGGGCCTTCAGGTGCTGGAAAAACAGAATGTCTGTTAAGTTTAATCGAGTCTGAAAACGGTTTAAAATTTCAAAATGTTTTCATTTACTGCAAGTCGCTGAACCAGCCCAAGTACCGGTACCTGGAACGCTTACTGAAACCAATTGCAGGAATGGGGTATTACCCATACAGCGATAAGGAAGAGATAATATCACCCAAGGATGTTCCTCAACATTCGTTAATGATATTCGACGACATTGCATGTGATAAACAGGACGTTATGCGTGATTATTTTAGCATGGGCAGACATAGCGGCGTGGACTCGTTCTATCTCTGTCAGACGTACTCTAAAATACCCAAACAGCTGATACGCGATAATGCTAACATGATTGTTCTTTATAAACAAGATGTATTAAATTTAGAACATGTGTACAAAGACCACGTGGGTACAGATATGTCTTTCGATCAATTTAGAAAAATGTGCTCCGAGTGTTGGAAGGAAAAATATGGATTCCTCACGATAGTTAAAGATGACACGACAGGCAGATACCGCCGAGGCTTTGATTGCTATATAAAGATGCACACCTAATGTATCTGGTGCATACCGCAACAGAACTGCTAAGAGACAGGTCTGGAACAGGTACTGAACAGGTATAAACAGGTCTGGAACAGGTACTGAACAGGTATAAACAGGTCTGGAACAGGTATAAACAGGTCTGGAACAGGTATAAACAGGTCTGGAACAGGTATAAACAGGTCTGGAACAGGTATAAACAGGTCTGGAACAGGTATAAACAGGTCTGGAACAGGTGCTGAACAGGTATAACAGGTCTGTAGCAGATATAACAGGCCAGTTAATATGAATGTCAAAGAGAAACTCGTGAAGCAAAAGCTTGTACGAGCTAGGGCATCTATCAAGCGTAAATATGAGGCGATTCGTCGTGGAGATTTCGATACTCTCAAGTTTATCGAAAAGACCTATAAACCTATAGTGGAGCCTTTGCAAAAATTAGCAAAGAAATCCGAAAGCAAGCCTGAACTAGAGCCTAAGACAGAACCTAAGACCGAGTCTAAGATTGAACCTAAAACAGAGTCTAAGCCTGAACGTCATATTAAAACAGTCAAACAGCCTGATTTCCTAGATACCATTGATATCGGCGAAATAGACCCCGAGCATGAGGATGACGTGTTTGAACCGACTCCCAATGCTTCCCAGATGCTGGAAGAACCTTCTGGAAATGATTTTCTCGAACAGTATGATCCGTTACCCAGAAAATATGTTGATATATTAATTCGAGACACAGAGAACCAAATCGATACAACATACGGTGTGCATTATGATGTGGATACTGATAAATGGCAAATAGGGGATTCTACAGTGGGCATAGGCGATCCAACTAATCCTAAGAATCCAGGACCAAATCTGAATATCAAAGGAAAAGAATACCTGGGGACTGAAGGACTTTATGAACTTTTAATTATGAAAGAACCTCATACCTATACAAAAGCAGATCTGGAGCAGTACTCTGATATACTGCATAGAACTAACGCTTATAGGCGATTTTACAGCTCTAGGGGGCAGATTCAGGGAAGTCGAAGTTACAAATATCAGAACATAATAAAGCCTCTTTTGACGAGTCCTAAACGATCTAGATATGGAACTTGGAGTGGCACCAGCTTGAAGCATGTCACAGGTAAAGCTAAAGAATACGTTTATTGGAACACCCCGCATGAACTGGTGGAGCGCTTAATGTTACTACATTCATCAAAGATGGCCGGTCATACCGGCCATGTGAATGAAATTTTGAGTATCATTGAAGAATTGCGCGAAGAAGGTATAATAGCTTAGGAATTCTGGGTTCGATGCCCAGTAACATCATGAGTGTGGACAAGTTTGGACGGCATCATTGGACCCTGCGCGGGGGTAAGAAGGGAGATCCCGGTATAGGTTTTAAACTAACAGCTGTCGGAGATTATAACATTGAAAATCGTAAACTGGTTAACGTTGCTGTACCCATTAATGAAACGGATGCTGCTACCAAAAAATATGTGGATGAGAGTGTGGAACCTAAATTTACGGCATGCAATAACAAAATAACCAAAATCGTAGAGGCCATTCCTGGAACGATCGAATCTAAAATAAGCACGTATGCGAATGAAAATTGCATGCATTTGAATGAGACAGTTAGCACAGAGAGGCAATATGATGCTAAAAATAGACGTATCATACGAGTCAAGGATCCTGTACAGATAACAGATGCGGTTAATAAAAGATATGTGGATGCACTAGAGAACCGGATAGAGGGTACTTTAAGATCGATGGATAGTGTCCTCCAGGACATACAAAATTTCAAGCATAAGATGGAAAATCTCAATCTCGAACAGGCAGTCAAAGCAATCAGTGTCAATATAAATACACCTTCTCAAAATGGAACAGGTAGTCAATGAGCTACACAAACCGGCTAGAAAAAATTTCCCTAGACGTCGTACTATCATAAAGGGATTCGATGACCTATGGCAGGCTGATTTGGCTGAATTTACTCAGTATGCTAAAGAGAACCAAGGTCACAAGTATATTTTATTCGTGATCGATTGTTTTTCCAAGTATTTGTGGACTCGTCCGCTCAAATCCAAAGGCGGTGTTGAGGTAACGAAGGCAATGGCCACCATTTTCGAAGAGGGTCGCACCCCCAAACACCTTTGTACAGACATGGGAACAGAATTTTACAATAGGGGGTTTACCTCTTTAATGAAGGGCCACGGAGTAAACCACTATTCAACTTATAGTGTCAAAAAAGCGTCAATGGCAGAGCGAGTTATACGCACGCTCAAAACATCGCTATACAAGGCGTTCAGTTTGCGCGGGAAATTCAAATGGATCGATATACTGAATGACGTCACACGGGACTACAATAACAAAAAACATAGTACTATAGGAATGAAGCCTGCTGACGTCACAGCTTCCACTTCGTTGCCTTGCTTCGATAACCTGAAAATAATGGGCAAACGAAAATTCTCCTTGGGAGACTTTGTTCGCATTTCAAAGTACAAGACCCTGTTTGCTAAAGGTTACACCCCCAACTGGTCTACAGAAATATTCAAGGTGTTCAAAATAAAGGTTGGTAACCCAGTAACCTACCTTATCGAGGATTCCAAAGGACAGCCCATAACAGGTCAATTTTACGCTGAAGAACTACAGAAGACTCTGAATCCCGATATTTACCTGGTTGAAAAGGTGTTGCGTAGAAAAGGCGATCAACTGTACGTTCGTTGGTTGGGCATGGATAAGTCTCATGACCAATGGATTCGAAAAAATGCTGTTTTCAAATAATAATAAAATGTATGCAGTTATACAATAAAAGACAAATATTATAACATTGATTTTTTATTTATATAATAAAACATGTAAATATATTTATACAAAGCTTATCAGTGATTCATAAGGGTATAATGACCCCAAGGTAAAGTATCAGTAGTTTGCGGTAACAATCGTCGCTTGTTATCTCGAGGACTTAAAGCTACTTTAGTTTGCCTTAAGCTATATACAGTATGTCCTATAGATCTAATAGTATTTTGTTCTCTTAATATTTCACCACCCTGTAAACACTTTACATAGTCGTCAAAAGTTAATGTCTGTTTAACTACGTAACCCTTCACACCTTTCGCTTTTTTACCTGCGTCTATACCGTTCACACGCTCACTATACATTTTAGCACGTAAACCCACAAATTCAGTCAGGATTTCCCCATCGTGTTCATCTTTCATCAGTCCCGGTATTTTCTTATTTACAAGGGGGATTCCATAGGAATTTCCAGGCTGATATCCACTAGTGTCAAAGCGGTCAATGTCCGCTTTCATATCTTCATAGATGTCTCGACATCCTATGTGATAAATAAGACTGTCGGTGTCGGTATAAAGCACTTTACATGCATCACCGTATTTTGGAAGCATGTAATCATAATGAAACTCGTATAACTTTGTTTTAGATATGTCTAGCACGCTCATACCAACGTAAATAGGTTTACACATTTTCACTTCCGTTTTATTTAGTTCGATAATAACCAGATCTTCGTTTAATATAAGTCGGCTGTGGAAATATGGTGATGCAATCCGTACTTTGGCTGAATACCTGCCGTCCCACTTGCTTACGAGTTTTATAATCTTGCGCTTGCGCATGTCTTCCATTGTTTTTCCAAACGCAGCATTATTCATAAGTTTGTAAAAATTCTTTTCGAACTCGTTCCTAGCGCTCTGACGCATGCGTGTATTAAGGTCGATATAGGATTTCATCCAGGGTGACTGCTTAAATTTTAAAATTCTATGGATTTTCGAAATTTTCAGGCCGTTCTCGAGCGCTTGCTTGAGAGCCCTATAGTGGATGACGTAACGCTCTTTATGATACAGTGTTGTTAGCAGTTTCTTTTCTGTGCCTCCGGGCGGCACCATTCTTTGAGGACAGAACGGCAGGTCTTTGTGTCTGTCGTGCAAGGAGGCCGGGTATTCAAGGTCGACCTCCAACATGTACCCCACAGGTGAATCATCAGGCACTTGTGTGACGTCCAGTAGCGGATTGTGGCACCATTCGAATCCTCCATAAGGCAGATATTCGGACATCGCCCATCCATACAGATTGTTTACGTC
Organism: Ctenicera cuprea; assembly: GCA_958336395.1. Lineage (NCBI taxonomy): Eukaryota > Metazoa > Arthropoda > Insecta > Coleoptera > Elateridae > Ctenicera > Ctenicera cuprea. Next base: position 6,173,574 of record OY284486.1, on the reverse strand, counting down.
ATAGTACATCAGGTACGTGGATGGCTTTGAAGGGTCATAGTCGGGCATGTATTTATTGTTGGCCTTGGCATACCTGTTGCTGCACTGGCTAACCCCACCTCTAATACCACGCTCCACAAAGAGAAGCATATCAATATCGGTTAGCAGCTCTAATTCAACACCTGTATGTTTCAGCATGGCATCCCACGTTAGGGCTGGAGCACTTACGTAATGGGCTGCGTCTAAGGAATATGAGGTGTAACAGGTGTTTCTGAAGTTCTCAAACACATCGGCAAGCAGTAACACATCGGTTTTCAAGTACAAGTCCGAGTACTCGCCTAGGGTCTTGCAATCAAACGCCCTCCATACCTCTTGCGCATGCTTATAATCCTTTTCTAATTGATCTCGGCGTTCTTTAAGTACTTCTTGTTGTTTTTCATATTCCAATTCTGTTAAATCTGCCTGGGTTAGTTTATTTTCAAAATTTTTCATAGATGGAAGATGGGCCTCTTCAAGTGTTTCCCATGACGTCACGTAATCGTATGGGAATACGCCCTTGCGCGTTAAAAGTTTTAACTTGGGTTCGCTCAAGTCCTCAAATTCTTTTCGAACAATTTTCAGCTCGCCCAAGTATGACGCCAGCTGTTCCAAACTGCTGGCCATGAATCGGCAAGAGTCGATAAATCTTAAATTAATTTCACTGTTTTTAACAGATTTCGTGAACGAAATATACTTTTCTTTATTTACTGGTAACAGGGAAGTACTTCCCTCGATTTCTTCTGCCAGGCCTCGAATTAAGAAATGAGAGTCGTACCCGCTTAAATTATGAAACACAACCGGAATAACTTTACTGTCTTTAAAATTGAGATTACAAGACTCGTGGGCCGCGCCCCGGAAATCGGATGTTAAATGGTCGTGATCACGCACGGGAATGTCCTCGACGGTAAACGGTTTCTTGCATATGTGACAATGGGTGGCAGCTTGAAAATCCCGCTCTTGTTGAGGAGACAGGTTCATAGGTTGCGGAGCCCAATAAACAGGTTCAACGTCCTCGACTATCTGTTTCAGTTCATTCATGAACCATTTCACGCACTCAGGACCCCGGTTGCTTCGATAAAACGATAAGGAGTCATCGTAGTGACATTTAAAATAATATCCAACACTGCACGCCTCGTGCTCTTGGTACAGTTGGGTTTTTGTTCCTTTACACTTGTTTAGAGGTTTGAGAATGCTCTCAATGTCGGCATAAACTATAAATGGGACTGGTATTTGATTTTTAAAATTGGAAAACTTCACGATGCTGTCGTCTTTTCCAGGCATTACCACTTTACACTCGTTTATTTCACCGCAGTCTACTTCATGCTTGACCAGCTTTTCTGCACTCTGAAAATAGTGCAAGCACCTGTCACAGATATGCTTCTTGGAATGATGTCTGGTTATTTGGCTGCGGGCTAGTCTGCTAAGATTTTTCACCCATACATAATGGTATTTGATGTCCTCCGCATCATCTTTATAATTATCTTGAACCATCAGCAGGTTCACGTGTCTATCCTGCTTCTTTCGGGTTAGATGCACAGGCACCACTTTATACCCCCGTTTTTTCACAAGGGGTTCAAGGATGAACACGTTGATGGAAATGGTGTTTTGTTTTTCGAATTTTTTTATGGAGCCCAGGACCATCGGGAAGTCTATTCCCTCCAAGTTTAATACAGTTGAAGGATGTGGATAATTTTCAGGTCGTTCGGGGTGGTCTCTTGGGGGATAAAGAGCTGACACCACCGCCCACGCAAAACATAGCTGATCATCATTCTGCACATTGACACAAGCTTTCTTACGCTGGATTTGTGGTGGTAAAGGAATGTACGAAGACCCTCGTATCGGCTCATATCGGTTTATATTAACTGCAAGATTGATGATGGCTGAAAGGGCCCATCCCGACTCGCGCTCTTGGAAATCCTCAAGTTTGATGATCAGATGGTCCTGCACATGCTCGCTCCACCACTCATGTATATTTGTGTCATGAAAGATACATTCGTTTTTAGTTGGAAAATGTTTCAGTTCATATATCACGTCATCATTTGAATTTTTAGTAAATTCACCGCAAAAATCTACGTTGACTTTCAGCATTGGATTTTGTGTTAAAGCATGTTTAATTCTGATGTTGAACATGTAGAATGCGTCTTCCAGGAAAGTTAGCGGGTCAACGTGGCGTAAGTTTATGATGGCGCCGGTCCTCAGGCGTCCCTTGAAAGCTGAATTGATATCAGCCCACCTGATCCGGTCGCTCCGTTTTTCTTTTGGAGCCCTATGCCCGGCCCCTTGCCTCTGTAGGACTTTCATCTGGATTTGGAAGCCTGTGCACAATTATTTTTTAATAAGCTTTGAAATGCGAACAAAAAAAAAAATACATACCTTTAATTTTTCCAATATTGGCCTCAATGTTTTTCTTCCTGCCCATATTCATCTCGCCTTTCTTCAGAGCCTTATTCAGAATGCGTACATTTTGCCCGCACTTTTTAGCCCATCTTTCCAACTCAGCTGGATTGTTGGCACAAGACAACAATGCATCTTTCACTATGTTAACCATATTGTTGGATGTCTCAACAATGGAAGCCATTTTTCTTGGGTTTATTAACTTTTCACTTAGAACACTTAGAACACACAACTGACAACTGATTACGATTTTAAAAATTTCCCCCTTTTTATATGTTTTTGGGCCTCTTATCTTTTTGGAAATAAACACCTTTTGCGGTTTAACGGTCATTTTGTAAAAGCTACTGAAAGTTTGCGGTCCAACGGATTTTTGGAAAAATTATTTCTTTATTGATTTTACTCCTTATCAGTGATTGCGGTTTTGTAAAATAAAAACCTATTAATAATGGATATTCTGTTATTACGTCCTATCAATGTTTTGCGGTTACGTCTAATTATCATCGCGCTCAGATAAAGAATTAGGTATTTATTTCAAGTTATGATACTACTAGCGCCCTCTGTTAACTAATAAAATGACTGTATTATTGCTAAAGTAGATTACTGTAATCTTGTATGATAATGAGGTAAGTATATTAAACGTTTTTCTCAATTATATCCTATTCTATTAGTGTTCAAAATACCTAGGTATTTTACAACAGATGAAAAATCTCTTGTCTAAATTAATATCCCTACGAAGAAAAATTATTTCTTTATTCATTAAATATCATTTTAAGCCTTATCACTGAGTGCGGTTACGACGCCTTATCATTCAACTTGTTTCCTCTATGAATTAACTAAATTATTCTATATAATATTATTTGTTTTAGATATTATCTGTAATGAAACTCGCCAAAAATTATGCTAATTGGAATGATCTCTGCTGGTGTCTAGAATTTTACATAATTAAACATTTTGTGTTATCATGTTAGTTCAGTAAACCGCAACAGATAACGTATATGTATTGGTTTTATTTTCCTTATTATTTCCATCAATTAAAACCCACAGTTTCCTTATCAATACAATTATATTTTTTTCAAGTCTTACACTGTTTTATAAATACAATGCATACAACAATTTAAGTTCGTTTATTTTAAACATTAGTACAACAAACTTTGATTCATATCGTTAAGTAATTTTTCTGAGTGTATATAATACATTTCCAACATACAGCACCGGTTATGCCCGTTAACAGCCTTATCTAATATATCTTTCAAATCAGTTTTGATGCCTGTTACAATCATTGTGTTATAATATTCAGTAAAGCCTTGAGTTTGCAATAAATTGAGTCTTGCAATTATAAGATCGGCCATTTTTAACAGCTGATTATAGCTTTTATAACCCAATATGACGTTGTATGAAGATTTGGAGATCATGATGGCCTTCGCATACGACATGTAGGTAAGACTGTACTCTCCAATAGTTTGCGCTTGTTGGGATTCCCAATCGGGGCTCATAGATACCAAGACTGCAAAATCTTCCGATGAAAACACCACTCCACGTCCCAGAGCGTCTTCTATCTTGACAGTAGGTGTAAAATTCAGGGCCGGACTTAATCCAATTCTAACTTGTTTGGTCTTTGATTTATTCAACCATAATTGCGTTTCAGACAACATACGCTGTTCACGTTCTAGAGCATCTTCGTACGATTTCAATGCCTTGTCAATGCTGGGGCACTCCCTCTCAGGGTATGAATTAGGACGGTACTCAATATCTTTAATTAAATACAATTTAAAAAATATATAATTTAAAGCATCCTCAAAAAATTTCTTACCTGCTTGGCGAAACATTGTTAGATATCGTAAGTTGACTGAGTTTTATTATAATATAACTAAGCGTTATGTCGTATTTCAGTTTTTCCTGATCTTTTTGGAACTTTTTTAACACTAACAATAGTAGTTCTTTTTTACTTTTATTATGAAGTACTTTCTTAAATGCACGAATGTTTTTTATATGCTGGTCTAGATTAACCATTGAAGATGCTCCTCCCACACCTTAATTTAATACAGGTTACACGTACCGACGACAGAACATCATTTCCGGTTGTCTCTAAGATCATCTAAATTTAGGTAAATTTGTGCTATTTTGCCATAAGAACCCATGTAAAATTAGTGAAATTACAGCTAAAAATCACCTTTTCATATAAGAATGCATGCATTTTCAAACACAAGGCCAAGGCGTCTTCGGGGGCCGCTCCCTTCGGGGTGGGGGGTGGGGCGCGCGTCACCGTCAATCTCCTTATCACATTTTTTAGGCCGCGCATTTTTGAACCAACGGTTTTTTCAGGGGTTGCGGTTTAACGGTCCTCCTCCTTATCAACACAGGGACTAGCATCTCTTATCAGCCCGGATGTACACCTTAGGTTAGATGCCCACACGTGGACGGTTACTCCTTATCACCTGACACAAGGTCGAGATAACAGCCAGACCGGATGTAAAGTAGCAACTTTTTGCCCTGTACATTTCTTATGGGAGTTTTGGGCCAGAAGGCCCCTAGCCCCTCTACTCTTATACTTTAGTATTTAGAATTAAAAGAGATATACAATGACGTTAAAAATACCATATCGCCATTTAAAAAGTATAGTCTCTTTCGCTGGCAGCTACCTTTAATGTAAATTCGAATTTATTTCATTATTTTTCTTAGTTGGGAGGTGCTCTTCAAATTTGCTTCGAGAACTATATGTCTTATCTATTTAAACAATAAAGTTGGCCAATGGCCACTTTTAAATTAACAACCCTGTATATCTGATTGAAGGAGAATTTAATTTATTCTTAAAAATATTCTTTTGGAAGTAATTTTGAAATACGTTTATATACACATTGTGTTGCTTCTTTCTTGATTTCGTTTAGAGGGGCAACATCTGATGTGGAATCAACTGTGGCAGATAACAAGATGTCACTTGTGACTTCATCTTTTACTACTTCTTCCATCTTCAATTCTAAACTCGTACCAGAATATGTACTTCCTAAAGCGTTTAAAATTTGTGTTACTGTGTGTATTAATAGTAAAACTGAATTTAAAACGTTGGCAAAAGTGTTCTACCTGGGCAAGTTTTTTATTATTACACAGCCTGTGGTTACATTTTTGTTTCCAGTCACTTGTCAACAGCATGCACCACCCCGAACCACTAACTTACCACAAGGATTTGACTCCAAAATCGAAAGTTCTCTCTTGATTTCGTTTATATGAGCAACGTCAGATGTGGAATTGACCTTAGAAGCTAACAATATTTCACTTGTAATTTCAGATTTTACCTTTCCCTCCATGTTCAATTTTAATGTCGTACTAGTATATAATTACAGTTCCTAAAATATTATAAATTTATATTTCTTGGATGTATATCCACCTACAAGGTATGAAGTGTTATTACTTGCTATGCACTTATAACGCGAAAATACAAACAACTAGTGTACAAAAATTTTATAGGCTGTACAAACCTTTAAAAGTTGTAACTGTTTGATGTTATTGTGATTATTGTATAATATCTGACTGAAAGGTTCGGATTTGCAAGAAAATTATAGGTTAGGTGGATTTTTAGTTTAATGCCACTGCATCAAAACAAATTGCTGTGTGTTATTCGAACTACTTTGGATACAGGATAAGTCAACATAAAGATTTTCGATTTAAGCAGTGGTAATTTGTAATTGTAATTTATTACATTTATTTAATTATAGCTATATATAATACATCCAAATTAAATTAATAAATAATATAATAAAGGAACTTACACAATTTAATATGAAACTAGAAATAACTTATGTATTCTTTAGACAGCATGGAGAAACTTTACCAGAGCTCAATTAATTCCAAATATTCCAAATTAACCTAAACATCAGTATAAGTAGATATTGATTGAGAGAAATTTTTTTTAAAAATTTAATTGTGTGAAATTTACATTTTCTACAGTAGCCAACCAAATGCTAAATTTGTCGGGCAAAAAATTAGAGGGGGGGCGTGTAGCCCCTCCAAATATTAAATTTTCTGAAAACTAACATTCGATTTTAGTTCTAGTCACGATAAGTGGTTCTTCTTAAGCAGAAGTTATTTATTTTTTCCTGTTTAACACATAAAGGAGTTGCAATTTTTAATTTTCAAAAATTTGAGTGGAATTGTGATATTAAGTAAAAACTCAAATTGTAGTCCATGTTCGGCTCTATACGACTATACAGCTTAAAAGAAAATATATGGTCAGTCTTTTACAAATATTATTTTGAAAATTTAAAATATTTGAAACTTACATTTTCTACAGTAGCCCCAACAAGTATGAAAGTATCTAAAAACTAACATTAGCTTTTGGTATGGTACAAAGTGGCCCATTAGTCACGAACGGGTTTAACAATTGAATAACTTTTTTGTTTACACCTTTGTTTCCGATTTTACCAGTGACAGTTTGGTAATTAATCATTGTAAAGTTCACAACAGAACAACGAACTCAAATCGTACTATTTTATTATCAAAATCAGCGATCAATTGTTCTTGTACTGCCATCATTTCAATGCCTTCGAAATCAATGATTCGTCGCTTGATTAGACGTTTCCAGCAACAGAGTTAGTAAGTGACATGCGACGATCTGAGAGACAACGTTCAGTCCGCACGGAAGAAAACATCGAACGTGTGCAGGAGTATTGAAGAAGAAGCAGAAACGTCGACCCAAAGACGTTTATTAAATCTTAAAACTGAATTTAAAACCGTTGATAAAAACGTTCTACATGGGCAAATTTGTCATTATTAAACCACCTGTGGTTACGTTTTCGTTTCCAGTCAGTCCAGTTACCAACAGCATGCACCAGCAGCAACTTACCATAAGGAAGCGACTCCAAAGGCGAAAATTCTTGATTTAGTTTACATGAGCAACGTCAGATGTGGAATCAGCATTAGCAGCTAACAATGTTTCACTCGTAATTTGAGATTTTACCTTTCCCCCATCTTCAAATTTAAAGTTGTACCAGTATAAAATTCCTAAAATACTTAGAATTTATATTTCTTGCAATGTTGCCTACCTCCTATAGGTAAGATATGAAGTGTTTATAACTCGCTTTACACTTATAACGCGAAAATTCGAAAAACTGATTTAAAAGTATTTTATATGCTGTTCAAACCTTTAAAAGTTGGAACTTCCTGATTATAGTTGTGATTATTATGTAATATCTAATAAAAGCGAAAGGTTTGGATTTTCAAGAATTTTATAGGTTAGGTGGATTATTAGCACTATGCTTTTCTCCCGTGTGAGTTTTCATATGATGTTGTAACGCACGCTTTTGAATACATATATAATCACAAACACTACATTTGAGAGCTTTTTGTCCTGTATGTGTTTTAACATGCCTTTGTAAGTCACCTTTCTGCATAAATTGATAATCACATACACTGCATTTATGAGGTATTTCTCCTGTATGTGTTTTGATATGTTGTTGTAGGTTACTCTTATATATACAGCTATAACCACATATAGAGCAGTTATAGGATTTTTCTCCTATATGTACTTTGATATGCTGTCGTAGCGTACTTTTCTGTATACATTTATAATCACATACTGCGCATTTGTGCGGCTTTTCTCCTGTGTGTATTTTCATATGTTGTTGTAGCGCACCCTTTTGACTACATCTATAATCACAAACACTACATTTATGAGGTTTTTCTCCTGTATGTGTTTTATTATGTACATCCAAGTCCCTCTTCTGTATAAATCTATAATTACATACGCTGCATTTGTAAGGCTTTTCTCCCGTGTGAGTTTTCATATGATGTGTTAGCGCACCCTTTTGAATACATTTATAATCACATACTGCGCATTTGTGCGGCTTTTCTCCTGTGTGTATTTTCATATGTTGTTGTAGCGCACCCTTTTGAATACATCTATAATTACAAACACTACATTTTAGAGGTTTTTCTCCTGTATGTGTTTTATTATGTACATCCAAGTCCCTCTTCTGTATAAATCTATAATTACATACGCTGCATTTGTAAGGCTTCTCTCCTGTATGTGTTTTGACATGCCTTTGTAAGTCACTTTTCCTCATAAATTGATGATCACATACACTGCATTTATGAGGTTTTTCCCCTGTATGTGTTTTGATATGATCTTGTAGGTTTCTCTTACGTATACAGCTATAATCACATATAAAGCAATTATAAAATTTTTCTCCTGTATGTACTTTGATATGCTGGTGTAGCATACTTTTATGTATACATTTATAATCACACACTATGCATTTGTGCAGCTTTTCTCCTATGTGTGTTTTACTATGTCTTTGTAAGTCACAATTTCGTATAAATCTATAATCGCATACACTACATTGATAAGGCCTTTTTCCTGCGTGTAGTTTCATGTGTTGCTGTAAGTTCTTATTAAATTTAAATTTACTGCTGCATAAACCACAAGAAAAATATCTAACTCGAGCAGCCATTTTTTTTGTTTGATCTTGAACGATCTCTTCAACTTTATCTTTTATATCCAACTCCTCGCTCACTATTTGCGGAGGCTTCATGTCGATATCATCATTACCACTCTCGGTAGGAGCTTCTGATTTTACTTGGTTGTCTACAAATTGCATTTTGGTATCTTCGTAATTGACTGTAATTATTTAAAAACGTATTACATAAAATTCGATTAACATAATTGTAGGTTAGCCTTAGTTTTTTTTTCATTATGTGTAATCGGTAGATTGTAAAAACCGTCTTTTTATAAAACAGCTAAGCACATCATAAAATAAGAGAATTTTTTAGCCTTATTTGAAAAAAACTATCCGTTTCTACAACTAACCTAAAGACCCCGGAGAGGCGACAACATTGTTTAATTGTGCAGATTTTTCTAAATACAAAAAAATTGTTAAAACACTTAGAATCGCAATTTGTTTTAATAGAACCATTAGATTAGTATCGTTAAATAGTTGAAAACTAAAATAAAACAGCCTTACTGTTTGAATGTAGCCTTTGCGAGTACAAAAATACGTCAAACATTATAATAATGCAATTGCTAAAGCATAATATGTTGTTAGTAGGCTTAGGTGTACGATTAAAGATACAATTGCAAAATAGAATAGAGGAATAGATTGTTACCTATCAAACTAATAATTAAATGTTACTTGGTGATTGTCTTGAGAATTGTTTTATTAATAGTTACCTACGGCGAGTTTTATCGCGGTAATTTTAAACAATAAAGGAAGTAACAAGATCGAAAAGTGGTACTTTAATGGACGAGTAGGCAGGTTCCAAAAAGAAGCTCCAGACGAGTCCTGGAAGAACTGTTAAAAATAAAATAGTGCAATGTTTTCTTTATTTATTTATATTTTATTGAAGAACAGTAACAAGAATAAATAGAAATCAAAACGAAAATAAATAATCTCATCACTGTAGAAACATTAAAGTAAGTCTAACGGTTTGGTGGATTTTATTGTAGTTTTCAACTATTTAATGCCACTCATAGGGTTTCATTAAAAAAAAGTAACAATTCAAATATTTTAATTTTAATTTGGTGGAGTAATTTGGCCGTGGTACACATTTCAAAACATTTGTTTTTTATTTATTGAACAATTATTAGAAAATTTTATGAAAGTCATGGCCTGCTTATGAAAATATATATATTTTTTGTGTTTACAAAAATCTCCACTTAAAAATTTCGTTTTAACTATTATACTACCATAAAGTATTTTTAACGCCCATTTTAAATATCTAAAAATATATAGAACGTTACAGTTGAAAAGCAAAACTTATATGTCGCTATACAAAAATAGTAGGCTAGGCGGTGTTTAAAATTGGTATAATCAATGTCACCAGTTTGAACACTTAATGTCAGAATATGTTATGTAATGGCATTGTTTGTGTGTTATTTGTTATGGTTTTCATCCTAGTTTGACTGTTTTAAATAATTTACTTTATTTATTGATGTTTCCATAGCCAACTTAAAATTAAAACAATTTTAAATGACCATCCATGGCTTACAAAGCATCCGACAAGGAATTCTAAATAATTCGAAAACGTTATAATAATCATGTACAGGGTATAGGCTATTTATCATTATTCAACAAGCCGCGGTTACATTTTCTGTTTTTTATCACTTACCAATATCATGCTCTAGCAAACCACCATCTGAACGTGGCGCCAAACATAGTAATTCTTTCTTAATTTCGGTTAGAGGGGTAACATCTGATGTGGAATCAACTGTGGCAGATAACAAGATGTCACTTGTGACTTCATCTTTTATTACTTCTTCCATCTTCAATTCTAAACTCGTACCAGAATAGATACTTCCTAAAACGTTTAAATTTGTATTACTGTGTATATTGTTATTAAAACTGAATTTAAAACGTTGACAAAAATGTTCTACCTGGGCAACTTTTTTATTATTACACAGCCTGTGGTTACATTTTTGTTTCCAGTCACTTGCCAACAGCATGCACCACCGCGAACCACTAACTTACCACAAGGACTTGACTCCAGAATCGGAACTTCACTCTTGATTTCGTTTATATGAGCAACGTCAGATGTGGAATTGACATTAGCAGCTAACAATATTTCACTTGTAATTTCAGATTTTACCTTTCCCTCCATGTTCAATTTTAATGTCGTACTAGTATTAAATTATAGTTCCTAAAATATTATAAATTTATATTTCTTGGATGTATATCCACCTACAAGGTATGAAGTGTTATTACCTGCTATGCACTTATAACGCGAAAATACAAACAACTAGTGTACAAAAATTTTATAGGCTGTACAAACCTTTAAAAGTTGTAACTGTTTGATGATATTGTGATTATTGGATAATATCCGATGAGTGAAAGGTTCGGATTTGCAAGAAAATTATAGGTTAGGTGAATTTTTAGTTTAATGCCACTGCATCAAAACAAATCATTGTGAGTTAGTCGAACTACTTTGGATACAGGATAAGTCAACATAAAGATTTTCGATTTGAACAATGGTAATTTGTAATTGTAATTTATTACATTTATTTAATTATCGCTGTATATAATACATTCAAATTAAATTCATGAATAAATATAAAACATTTCAAAGAAATCAACATAAAAATTATACGTAATGGTTAAGAATAAACTAATATTGAAAATTAAACGTAATTCAATATTGAACAACTTTGCATTTTTAGCATATAAGTCTAAAGTTGCCGCGAGAAAGTGCCAAGAGTTGCACCGTTCCTAATTTCTGCTGGTAGCATATTGTACAAAATGGTGGTAGATTGGTATTTACCACTCATTTTGTATTTTTGCACTACAACGTCACTGATTAAGCAAACACAACGTCTTTATTGGAACCAAAAGTAAGCGATATAGTAGAGACCGTGAGCTGTATAAATTTAAATCTGATGTTTGTAGCAGATTCTGGTTTAGTTGAATAAATAAAGGGATACCGTACCCATTTTTGATTGGCAAAAATTCATAGAACACAGTGAAATTATAGCTTTCGGCAAAAAAACAAATTTTAGCCAATCTTCAATTCTAGCAGTCGACAAAGTTTAAGAAAAGTGTACAGAGTTTTTAAAAAAATATTTTTTGAATTCGATACTTTCCTATACCGAAGGTATGGGAAAGTAATAATCGTATGCAGTATTTGGGCAGCATTATTAAGAAAAAAATTTCCAAAATTTTGAAAATATTTTTCACTTCGCAGTTTTCATCTCGTACGATTTCGTAGGGCAGGAGAAACTTTTACATATATATTTCTATATAATTTTGAAAAAACCGCCCTAAGTTAAGAGGACACAGGACACAACGCCCACTGGCCACATCATCCACCATGTATTTTGCATATTGGCCGCAACAACGCCCACCACTTAAAATAGCCATAACATCCACCGTGGATACAGCACCCACTGCGACCAAACGCCCACTAACCTAACGGGCCACAATGGCCATCGTTTCTAGTGACGGAAACCCGAATTGGTGGGCGTTGTAGGCATCACACATGAGTAGACATTGTGTAAACGGTGAATGTTGTCAGGACAGTGGACGTTGCAGTCAATATACAGAGTGGACGTTGTGTACGCGGTGGGCGATATGAAACAACAAAATTCATTGTGGACGTTGTGGCCAGTGGACGTTGTGGCCAGTGGGCGCTGTGTCCGGTCCCCTTTAAAGAATGGGGAATAACCTAAACATTTTAAATGGCATGGATTTTTAATATTTTTTAAATATCTACAACAAAAAAAGTACACGCTAATTTTTCAAATTGTTTGAAAAAGGTTTACTACAATATATTGTTTGAGGCTTTCGCGGTTTCTCGAACTGTTATTATTACAATTTACTTTGGGCTTAGACTGCGTCGTCATTTGGGAACTACACCCAGCATAATCAGGTAAAGACCGACCTGTGGCTTGTCTGCCTTTCGCCGCTCAAAAAGCTCAAATAATCTAGGCATACGGTCCAGTTTAGGCAAGCAGGGCCCACAAACAAATATTGTCATTGACAAAATTTCTAGAGCAAATGCTTGTAGAGGCAGGCAAGCTACAGGTCGCTTCTTACCTGATTATACTGGATGTAATTCCTGAAAGGTTTATAGATGAAATTTTGTAAATATTAAAAAGCAGAACGAGGTTTTTTGTTTTTTAGTTAAATGCGTCTACTAAACATAGGCAACCAAAATTAAATCAAGCAAAACTAAACTGAATTTGTGCAGCGTTAACGTAAAGTAAAGTCGGTGGCACTACACTCCAATGAGGAGTTGGGCCTGCAATGCGGTGGGTCAGGGCCATCGTACTATCGCTTCCGATACCCAGCCATCTCGCACTTCCTATATGACGTACGGGGTGGTGTGGTAAGCACCACGCCTTAGACGGCTGCCTTACTTCCCTCACCCCTCGAGGGGTTTGGTTCACAATTTTTAAAAAGCGACTGGGTAGGCCGCCCGCCAGGCATCCAGTCTTCGGTTTTGAACCCAAGTTTAAATTTAAAGCCACATATATCACACTAACAAAGTTTTCCCTATATGTGTTTTAACATGTCGTTGTAGGTCCCTCTTCTTTATAAATCTATAATTACATACACTGTATTTGTGAGGCTTTTCTCCCGCGTGAGTTTTCAAATGCTGTTGTAGCGCACCCTTCTGGATACATTTATATTCACATACACTGCATTTGAGTGGTTTTTGTCCTGCATGTTATGTAGTTGTCCCTCTTTTGTAAACATCTAGGGTTAATATTTAGGGATTTGAAATTGTGAACCGTGACGACTGACTGGAGAAAAGCCTTCCTCTAAAGTGTAGTCAAACTGGGGCAAAGCCTTCATCACAAGTGAAGTCAAACTGCGGAAAAGCCTTCCGTAAAGTAAGTCTGTAGTGAGGAAAAACCTTCTCCACAAAGTACAATTCCACTAGAAAAAAAACCTACGCGCAGTGAAGTCCGTTCGGAGAGTAAACTTCAGTAGAAAATCTTGAGCCCAAGCATTTTGAGGTTGTACGTACAAGGCAACGTACAATTCTACCCGCAACACCGACCACATAACAAAAGAGCGTCACAAAAAAAACGTAGTTTTAACACAATATAATGAACAACATATATTATTATTACTACTACTATGATTATTTAAAAAATTCTTTCTCAAATGTTTAGAACTACAGTACTTGCACATAAGAGTCAATCTGACATCACTAGTCGTAAGTTACGTGTCTGCTCCGTTGTTTTTCCACTTCAGAGTGTTTGTTTCTTACGGTTTCCTTATTATTGTTATAATTTTCTCACAGTCGCTCATTTCTTCTTAATATAAGAAAAACTATTTTCACTTTTATAATAACATTAATAACTTTCTTCTCCAACATGCATTTTCAAATGTTTCTGTAAAATTTAAAATTACATAAATCACCCTAAAACAGCTTTTCTCCTGTATGTGTTTCATTATGTCGTTGTAAGTGAGTTTTTTGAATACATGTAAAATCACATACACTGCATCTGTAAGGTTTTTCTCCTGTATGCGTTTTGATATGTTGTTGTAGATTACCCTTTCGTATAAATCTATAATTACATACACCGCATTTGTAAGGCTTCTCGCCCGTGTGAGTTTTCATATGCTGTTGTAGCTCGCCCTTCTGTATACATCTATAATCACATGCACTGCATTTAAGAGGTTTTTCACCTGTATGTGTTTCGTTATGTCGTTGTAAGTGACTCTTTTGAATACATCTAAAATCACATATACTGCATCTGTAAGGCTTTTCTCCTGTATGGGTTTTGATATGTTGTTGTAGGTTACTCTTTCGTACAAATCTATTATTACATACACCGCATTTGTAAGGCTTCTCGCCCGTGTGAGTTTTGATATGCTGTTGTAGCACACCCTTCTGTATACACCTATAATCACATACACTGCATTTGTGTTTTTTTTCTCCTGTATGTGTTTTCATATGTGGTTGTAAGTTACTCTTTCGTATACATCTATAATCACATATCGTGCATTTGTGTGGTTTTTCTCCTATGTGTGTTCTATTATGTCTTTGTAAGCCACTCTTCTGCTTAAATTCATAATCACATACACTGCACTTGTAAGGCTTTTCTCCTGCGTGTATTTTCATATGCTGCTGTAAAAGCTTCTTGAATTTAAATTTACTGTTGCATAAACCACAAGAAAAATAATTAACTTGAACAGCCTTTTCTGTTGTTCGATCCACAAAACCCTCTTCAACTTCATTTTTTATATGCAACTCCACGCTCACTATTTGTTCAGGCTTGATGTAGGTATCATCATTACCACTCTTGATACCATATTCCAGATCAGGAGCGTCAGATTTTATCTGGAGGTGGTCAAAGAATTGAATTTTGGTATCTTCATGTTTGACTGTAATTATTTAAAATCGCATCACGTAACATTTGATACCATAATTGTAAAATAAGTTAGCATTAGTTTTTCTTTCTTTATTGACAATCTGACAAATTGTCGTATTGACAAAAGTACAACAATTTTGTTTTTTTCTATAAAGGGAATGCAAAACCCTTAAAGATCAATTACAACTCTGTCCTTGGTAAACATACGCATCAACATAACTATGCATATGGCAAGAAGAAAACTAATTCTGGTAGTTCAAATAAGAAGACCAACTACGCATCCACATTTACAATAAACCAAAAGGAGTAGCAGTTGTTTGCAGTGAAATGCGGAAAGATGTAACACTCACTATTACATGTATTATCCAAATTTCACAAGATTGCATGATCAAAACAAAATTGCCAGTTATTGTACATGGGTGCTAACATTTTTTGTTTTTTATCACTTACCAACAGCATGTTCCACTAAACCACCATCCGAATGTGACTCCAAAAGTGAACATCCTTTCTTGATTTCGTTTACACAAACAATGTCTGCTGTGGAATCGACAATAGTAGGTAAGAAGATGTCACTTGTGACATCGGCTTTTATTTCTTCTTCCGTTTTAAATTGTACACTCTTATCAGAATATTCACTTCCTAAAATGTTTAAAATTTGTATTACTGTGTGTATTATGATAAAAAAGATGAATTTAAAGCCGTTGACAAAAATGTACCTACATGAGCGACTTTATCATTATTAGACAACGTGTGGATACATTTTCGTTTCTAGTCACTTACAAACAGCATCCACCAGCGCCAACTTACCGTATGATCGAGACTCCAAAAGTGAAAATTCTTTCTTGACTTCGTTTATATGAGCAGCGCTGGATGTAGAATCGAAATTAGCAGCTAATGATATTTCACTCGTAATTTCAGATTTTACCTTTCCCTCCATTTTCATTTTTAAATTCGTACCAATATAAAATTATTCTTCCAAAAACATTTAAAATATATGTTCTACTGCATGTCATAGTTATGGGTGTGAAGTATTATTGTTACTACTCACAGTACACTTACAACGCGAAAATTCAAAGAACTAGCGTACAAGAATTTTAAAGGCTACACAAACCTTCAAAAATTGGAACTTGATGTTGGTGTGATTATTGGGTCATATTTTAGAAGCGAAAAAACTTGCAAGCATTTTGTAGGTTATGTATTTTTATTTATTCGAACTACTGTAGCCACAGGATGAGTCAACATAAACAGTTGTTGATTCTCATCAATTGGTTTGAAACTGTTGGTAGATTAGGAATTACCACCAATTTTTTGTGCATTCTGCGACTTCACCTGGTTAAACAAACAAGACGTCATATTAGAACCAAAAGTAAGGGGTATTAGCCCAATTGTCTTTAGCTAAATGACAATTGTGTTTATGTTATTCTTCTGGTATGACAACATTAAAAACAAAGGTTTTCCACTCGTTTGAATTTTTGGTTTCATTAATTACCGAATTTCCTTTAGTTTTAAATTTTCTAATATTTTGTTGTATCTAAAATTTCCTCTTCTCATAAGTTAAATTTTTCACATTGTCCTCTACCCAGTTTTTTGAATTTTTGAAATACCTACGCGCTTGATTAAAGTTTGTAAAAAACTTATATATTTTTATAAAATGTTTATTAAAATGGTTATGTTTATTGAAATGGTTATGTTTATTAAAATGATTATTTAAAAAAATAGAAATACCGTGACTTAATTAACGTATTCAATTGTATAATAAAAAAGGAGAAATGCAATAAGCATTTTGAACAAAATGTAATGAGTAACCTAAATTATTATACTTATTATTCTATGATTATTTAGAAAACCTTTCCAAAAAAGTTTATACTCAAAATAAATGCACTTAAAAACCCATTATCACTTTTTAGTATTACATACATTACATTTAAAAAGCCACCAACACAAATTTTTAAAATGCTTTTTGTACACTACTCATATGTATAAACTTAGAATTAGATATAATGCATTAAAACAGTTTTTCCCTTATGTATATTTGCAAATTACTCTTTGCTTACCATCTATAATCACAAACACTGTAATTGAAAGGTTTTTATACATGTTTATATTTTATTTGGTGTTGGAAGTCACTTCCCTATACAACTATAATTACATACAGTGCGTTTGTGAGGGTTTTTCCTCTGTATGTATTTTCATATGCCGCCGTAGCGTACTTTTCCGTAAAGATCTATATTCACATACACTGCATTTGTGAGGCTTTTCTCCTGTATGCGTTTTATTATGTTGTTGTAAGTCACTCTTCCATATACATCTATAATCACATACACTACATTTATGAGGTTTTTCTCCAGTATGTACTTTCATATGCTTTTGTAGTAAACTTTTCTGTACACATCTATAATCACATGTACTGCATTTGATGGATTTCTCCGTGGTGTGTGTTCTGATATGTTGTTGTAAATTACTCTTCTGTAGACATCTATAATTACACACAGTGCATTTGTGAGGTTTTTCTCCTGTGTGTGCTTTTATATGCCGCTTTAAGTGCTTCTTTAATTTAAATTTGCTACTGCATACACCACAATAAAAATATTTAACTTGAGTACACATTTTTTGATCAACAAGACTCTCTTCAACTTCATTTTTTATATGCAGCTCCTCAATCATCAATGGCTTAAGCTCGATGTCTATATCATCATTATAATTCTCAATACCACATTCCAGATCAGTAACTTCCGATTTTACTTGTAGGTCCAACAATTGAGTTTCTTCGTGTTTTACTGTAATTATTTTCAATAAATAAAATTAGGTTAACGTAAATGTATAAGATAGCGTAGGTTTGTTTATTCTTTATTTTCAATATAGTCAATTGTCATATTATTGTGTATAAGATATAAGCTATTTACCATTATTGCAAACACATAGTTACATTTCCTGTTTTTAATAACTTACCAACAGCATGCTCCACCAAACCACTACACGAATGTGGCACAGAAAGAGGAAATTCCTTCTTGATTTTGTTTAGATGGGCAACGTCAGATGTAGAATCGCCATTAGCATTTAACGATATTTCACTCGTGATTCTAGATTTTATCTTTCCTTCCATCTTAAATTTTAAATTGTCACCCTATAATTATATTGTTCTTGCATATTATTATAACTACTATTAGGAATGACGTGTAACTCAATTGTACAGCAAAACTATATATGTTGTATAAACCTTTATAAATTGGAACTGTTTGATGATATTGTTAATATTAATCAATATTTAATAGCGAAAAAATATTTGACTGTAACAATTTCTAGGTTAAATCGAGATTTACAATGAGAACTACTCCATCAATATTGACAAGTTATTGGAACTACTTTTGTAACAGGATAGAGCACAATAAATAATAAATATTTATGTTGTATCAAATTAAAAGATAAAAACATTATTTTTTTTATGCATCTACGAATCATTTAATTTATAGGGTGGCCTATTTACAGTAATATACTCACTTTATTATAAATTAGCAAAATTATAGTAGAATTCAATTTTCTTTTCTTTCTACCATAACTTTAGTATCGTAATGAGCAAAAATAATCTTCTCAATAAACTAGCCAGAGGTTGTAGTGCACACCGTTTCTCCAAAAATAAGTTCCGATGTGACAAGGCATATTTACTTTGGTATAATAGAATCACATCTGAGCTAAGCTCTATGCAATACCTTTCTAGCGATCAACGAAACAGGATAATGTATTAGCAATTATCATTCTACAAAACACAGCGTTTAGATATTTGTTTAAAACAGGAATGACTAATCCATGTCAACAGCTTTTCATGAATCATAACGTGATACCGCTAACCTGTGTATACATGTTGGAAGCTCGTTTAGTGTATAAATACAAACATAAACTGTCAATGCGCTTTTTACGTAATTTCAATATCAGGTCAAAGGCAACGGACGTTTATTAAGAGCAGCAAACCTCTATCAGTAATTTCAAGATCTTATTGTCAAAATGGATGATAGCCGGATTCATTTCACTAATACTTTGGATATTTATTCAATTAACTTACTTTATTTTTACTTTCCTATAGCTTCGGTATTCGGATTACATGAAAAAACCGAAATTTAGTTTTTAACGGAAATACAAGTTGTAGCGCTCAAAGAACTCAAAAAAGTTATTTAAAAAAAATGGTTGTCTGTGGGTGGGCGGGTGTGTGACGCCGCTAAAAGCGATAGTACTGAACCGATTTTCATGAAATTTTAAATTAAAAAGTTTATCGTAAGTTGTAGTTTTAGTTCAGCGTTTCAAAAAAATCCGAAACCGGAAACGGAAGTTAAACACGTTTTTCGGTACCGTTTTTTTCTAAAACTAAATTTTGGAAGTTTGAGCACGGAATGTAAGAGAAGAACTTAAAGCAAATCGAAAACTTTTTCATCGAACTCTCGAGCATCAAATTGGCGGCCGCTACAACTTGTTTGAAAATCTCTATTTAACACCCATTTACTCAAAAAGTAGTTGTCTGATCGGGATCAGCTACAACTTGTTTGAGAGCCCTTTATGAGTAGTATACTTCTTCTCTTCTTATAGTGCCATACCATATTCAGGGCGTTGGCTACCTTTCTCCTATGTCTGTGCTTGGTGCGCGGATATAGATATTTTGCACAGACAGACATAAAGTACCTACAGTTTAACGAAGGCTCCGAACCACAGGAAGTGCATGCACTTCTCCTCCAGAGAGGTTTTTCTGGGAAAAATCCACCTCGCTGGTTTCCTGTTACCTTGCGAGGGAGAACGACCGGGCCGGGAGTCACACCCGGATACGCAACAATCGCAATGGCGTTGTCTCAAAAATTTTGAAAATTGTCAAATAAATATTTTTCAAAAACTGCCCACCCAATTATTTTTAAAACTTTCCGAGCCGATAGAGCCTGGGGTAAACTACAAATTGGTTTTTTTGCTAATTTCCCAAATTTTACTCTGACGCTTTTCAGGAATTTTTGAAAAATTTGAAATTGATTAATTATTTATTCGAAACGCAACGCCGATCGTTATAAATTTTTATCAGTTGGATAGACTATTTGAAGTACTTTATTAGGATCAGCAAAAATGTTCAACTATTTTAAAAACTAAGAAAAAAAACGATACTTCTTAATATTGAGGTGTAGTGTTCTAAAATGGGACATACTGTATATGGATGTTGTGTTTACGCAGGCAAGGCTATTTTGCAGAACTGGTTTGATAGAAGATTAACGATTATTAATAGCATTCCGATAGCGTATTATATAATAAATTAATAATAATTAATAATACGTGATCAGCTGCGCTATGCGGATATGCAGTTGAGAGTTCAGTTTCATGCAGTTCTTGTGATTAACTTAACGTAAATAATTTACCGAGACTCATGACGACGTTACTGGTGTAGTTGTACTTACAGCGCAATAGTGCTACTTAGTTAGAGTAAATAATAAACATCGTTTTGTTTTGAAATTAGAAGTGTATCTGCAATACGAGGTAATATTATCAAATTTTTATTAATGCTTATGATAAGGTGGTTTTCCAGAAGCGTTTTCTTAAATCAGATTAGCAAATAAGTGTTAATTCAAATTTTACATCGTGCAATTCCTTTACATTTAATAGTTGAAAATATTTAATAATTCAATATATACACTGTGTCCATAAAGTAACTCCCCTCCCCAACTAACTTTTGAACGACTTGATATTTTTCTACAAAATTTGGTGTGCTGTAATGGGAAATTAAATACTATTTTTAAGACCATATTAAAATTTTGTATCATCCAAAATAGCGACTGGGAGCCATTTTGAATTTTTTTTAAATAGAAAGGGGGTCGAGTGACACCTCATTGGAAAGGTCTTTTAATTCTGCGTCTGATCCTAACGTTTCAAAGAAAAATATTGAGCCATAACAAAATGACAATGTTTGAAGATAAAAAAGTCTATTTAAAAAAACTAAGAATTAAAACTTAAATTAATTAAATTAAGTGTTAGAAATGTTTACTATTCACTTCTTGGCACATAAAATGTCGGTTAGGAAATTCCTGCCTTACATTTTCATAAGTTTCTGGAGTGATAATTCTACAAACTTCTGTAATATGCGTTGCTCCAGTTCTTCAATTGTTTCTGGACGGGTTCTGTACACTTTTGATTTCAGATATCCCCATAAAAAAATCTAAGGGGTTTAAATCTGGGGGGTGAGCCGGCTATTCTACAGGCCCCCGCCTAACAATCGATGCGCCAAAAAATGTCCGTTGAGAAAGTCAGAAACAGGCCTATAATAATGAGGGGGCGCACCGTCTTGTTGGAACATAACGTTTTCAATATTATTTCAAGCCACCTGAGATATTTCTGGGAAAATTTAGTCCTGCAAATGAAAAAGTGGACTACTGGACAAGAAAATCAAAAATCAAAAATTTTGAACTGAGTGAGTCCATTGGTTTACAATCCGCCATTTTGTTATGGTTCCATATTTTTCTTTGAAATTCTAGGATCAAACGCAGAACTAAAAGACCTTTTAAATGAGGTGTCACTCGACCCTGGATAAAAAAATCAAAACAATTTTGAATTGAGTGAGTCCATTTGTTTAAAATCCGCCATTTTGTTATGGATGAATATTTTTCTTTGAAACTCTAGGATCAGACGTAGAATTAAAAGGCCTTTCAAATGAGGTGTCACTCGACACACCTTTCTATTAAAAAAAAATTTCAAAATGGGGCCCAGGCGCCATTTTGGATGATACAAAATTTTAATATGGTCTGAAAAATAGTATTTAATTTCCCATTACAGCACACCAAATTTTGTAGCAAAATATCCAGTCGTACAAAAGTTAGTTGGGGAGGGGTGAGGGGGGTACCTTATGGACACAGTGTACATAAATTACATATAAAAATTATTGTTTTAGTTATTTTGATTTGTCGAGTTTTGGATGATAGGCGCAATGTTTTCACTTTCTCATACTATCAGTATATCAACGTAATGATTTCATGCAAATTTTTGTTTTCGAAATTTTGACGGAAATACACATTTAAATTTAAAAAACTAATCTCGTACCGGTTTTTAATATCTACAGAGTTTCATTACAAAAACTGAACGTTTTTCAAAAAATTTGACAAAAATAGGCTGGAGCTATTCTGATATTAAAGAAATATATAAATTATATACATGATTACATTTAAAAATTTTAAGTTATTTTTTAAAATAGGGGAGCTTTTGAAAGTTACTATTAGTCTAATATACCCGCCCGCCCCTTCCGTCCCATTAAAGCAAACAAATTGTTGCACACTTTTGGATTTTAAGATATCCAGCTTGTAACACTTTAGTTGCCGCACCCTGTATTCGCCTACAAAGATTTAAAAAATTTGTAGGTAGTTTTGAGCAATATTTTTTAAAAATTTTTCTTTAGCTTGAACATATTTGCTCTGTGTAGTTTCACAAATTCTGAAAGAAATGGGTTGTACGTATTTCGATGCGGATTTAATGTAATATTAAAAATTATATATCATCCCATTTAAAAATTCCAAGTTACCCCATAAAATCGGTGGTTTTAAAAAACTCACTACAGCGCCTTCCATCCCATTAATTGAAAAAATTTTGTTGCTCAATCTTTTATAATGTTTGGGATATCAGCTTGTAACACTTTAGTTGCCGCACCCTGTAGACATTCATTAGCGTCCTACGCCTTCTATGAGATTTTCAACTTTTAGATATTAATATGCTGCTATGTTTAAGATGAATTGCTTATCAATTAAAGTATAACAAGATACTAAACTTAACTTGTAGCTATAGAAGTATTTAAAGGGGGAGGGGGTAATTTTTGAGCTCTCCTGCAGTTTTTAGCTGAAGAATTTTTTTGTGGTTTCTGGTATCGAATCCCATCACATCTTTTTCCGCAAAATAAAAAAAATCTTCTTGTGTTATTATCTGCACCGTCATAGGGTGCGCTAATGGCTGAGCTGAGTTTGCTGCAGTGTTGCGCAGTGGTGCATTTATTTAAGTTGACGCATCTAGGTGTTACGGAATTTTACTGCCTCTACTACTAGATAATGCAGTCTAGGCTTCCGGGCTGGAGTCGCGTCATCGGTGCTGCTGTACCGCGAACGTTTCGTTCACGATTGCACGGGACACCTTCAGGCCGGTTTACACAGTTGTGTTTCAGCAGCACCAAAGTCCACCGCCTTGTAAATATCTTGTGCAACCATGGACCAAACCAGTGGCGTAACAAACAAAAAGGAAAAAATGAAGAAAAAAACACGGTCATTGTACCTCAAAACATATACAATCGTAAACAAATAATATACAAAAATTTATGATCTGTACGCGTCAGTCAGCTCCATAATATGCAGGCAAAATAAAAGCATATAACCCCACGCCAGCGAAATAACTAGATAGCTGAATTTAGAAATTGTTAGCTCAGTTTCGGTTCCAATCCTGAACGTGCATGTAAATTAAAAATTTTAAATATAATTGTGGTTTAATTTTAAAGAATCTATATATTAAATTCGTAATTGTCTCACCATAACAACACGTCTAAGTCTTGCATCTCCGAAAGATTGAACACTATAACACACCCGCGGGCCCTTACATGTCGGTTCGGTTTCTTGATTCTTTTCACTTCTGTTGGTATAATTTGGTTTTTATGGGTACTTTAATTTTAGCTGATCTTAAATGTGTCTTTATCGCGCTGACAACAAACAAATGTATAGCAGAATAATTCCACCATTCATTGGCTACAAACTGGAATCTGAATTAGGTTCCGCTTAGTATTACAAAGTGTTTACTGACGACGCATTCATTACCATGTCGAGCAGGTATTTATTATGTTTGCGGGTTCTGACATTTACGTTAAAATCACGTAGGGTGATTGGGCCATGATCAATGACCATTTCTGATTTGTATGAATTGAACGAATTTAATTTGGGAGTTATATGCAAATGTCTAACAGTTTTTGGTGCGTATTTATTAGTTCAAAAAGCATTTTGGAAATCTTTATTAAAGTACTACCTGGAAATCAGGACAATAAGTGATAAGTTTAACTAAATGTTTTCCGGCTTAATTTTTAGGAATATTCCGAGGTTACGATTATTTTTTCGAGAAATGTGTTTTCTTAAGATTTTACAAGGGTTTTGCTTTCATCAATTTTTTCGCGGGCTGTTTTTCCGGAGCTATTGCTGTGGACTTTTATTCGATTTTTTTCTCACGGATTTTAGTTCCGGGGGCAACTCTTATTCAGACCAGCTTAGCGGAGATAACATTTGGAGCGGCAAGCGCTGGGTATTTACTATGAAGGTACGAAAAAACATCGGGGGCGTAGCCCACAGGATCTGCTAGTATAAATTATTAAATATGAATCTAGCTTAACCACTACCCGTATAACCAAATCTATAAAGATGTCCTAGGCGATAGAGATATTTAAAGATGCGGTAAAGATTACGTGATACTGGTGTAATATGTATTGGAGCTGTACTTTAGCCTATACCTTAACTGTATAGATTAAATATTTACCGCATCTATATGATATCTATACTTGTTTCCAGTACAGTTTTATCTTTATCACATCTGTATCACATCTTATTCTATGCTATACCGCACCGGTACTTCAAGCAGGGATTTTATCTTTATCGGATCTGTAGAAAATATATACTGATTGTCTTTACAGTTGTACCTTTAACAAATCTCTACAATATCTTCATGCAGGCTGTATCGCACCTGTAGCGCAATTACCGATTTTG
The DNA here is from genome assembly GCA_958336395.1 of Ctenicera cuprea. Classification (NCBI taxonomy): domain Eukaryota; kingdom Metazoa; phylum Arthropoda; class Insecta; order Coleoptera; family Elateridae; genus Ctenicera; species Ctenicera cuprea. The sequence continues at coordinate 6,148,626 of OY284486.1, read as the reverse complement.
TCTTTATCGAATCTGTGCTAAATATATACTGCCTGTCTTTACAGTTTTATCTTAAGCCTAAAACCGCTGTGTATAGCGTCAATGTAAACACTATCTTTATTTGTTGGCCTTGTGTATAAAAACGTTAAAAATGGCGCATCAACAAGATCAAGAATTTAAAGTTTACGAATTTGATGGAACCTTGGAGATTTGTGTGCTTCCTAAAATTATAATAATAATTTATGACATAATCATTAACCAAGGCTGCTGTCTCCAATGTGGAGTTATTTTCGATAGGGGGATCATTTACCACAATATCTATAAACCACAAGTAAATAAAATGATAACCTTCATCATAAACTGTTATTACACCTATAACCAATACTATACCTTTTGATGTGCCTACAGCAGAGAGCATTTTCTCAGTTTTGCTGTACTTATAACGTCCAACCGCGGATTTACGGGGGGTGGGGTAGTAGGGGTAATTACCCCCCCCCCCCCCCCCCCCCCCAAGGCCAAAAAAATCACCTAAAGCACTAGAAGTAAAGTGTTTTTGAACATGTAATTGTAAAAACTTTGTAAATAAATATATTTCATCGGCTAAAAGTTCCAGCGAAACACAATAAGAATGACTCAATTGCAAAGAAACTTTCTTAACGGTAAAACCTAAAACCAAGCCGGACGTTAAACAATGCATGGCTTAAGGTTAGCTCTAAACCTTTATGGGGGTTTATAAACAGACCTGTTTGGAAAGTCCACTCACCAAAAAGATAAAGATATTTAAAGCCTATCCCAGCGCCAGCAGTACAAAGTACGAACCGACATCAATACAATGATCATATTACGTAATATTTTTTTCTTGAAATTACAATTCTGACCTCAGAAATGGCGGGAAATTTAGAAATAATGTACTTTAAAATAGTTGGTGGTAAAATAATACAAAGACATCAATTATTTCGAAGTAAGATTCTCGAAATATCTGAACCTACTAAAACTGTTTTATGTTTTATCCCCTATAATTCTTCACTGTTTATTTTTCTTAATACTTTACTCTATCAAAATAATCTGTTTTCACGTGTTTCTTGAAATTTTAATACTATATATAATCTAACGTCGTTTATATCTGCTTTTTCCACTTCGCTTGTATGCACACTGCGTAGTTGTCTTTTTTTTTTGTTTCGGCATCAGTTTATTAAAAACTTAGCAAAGCTACAAACGATACACTTTACCAACTATTTATAAAATGATTTTACTCTACACTATTAACGAGATATTATGCAACGTCACTATAAATTTTACTGCAAAAAAAAACGGTTTAACCCTAACCCGTAATTCTTGGTAGTACATTTGTATCATATTGTCCATCATAACCTGATGTAATACTCTTAAAACATTTAGCGGTCGAATCTTATAAGAGACGAGATTAGCTCAGGGTGCAAGGAGACCGACTCACAAACCAAAGATGGCCAGTTCGATTCCCCGCTAAGGTAAAGTATGTAGCTAATTTTTAAAATTAAAAATTTATCAATAAATACATTAGTGTAAGTGAAATTAGCCAAAAAAATACAGAAGTTGTATAAAATATTATAAAAGAAAATATATCCGCTAAATAAATATATAGCGTAAAAAAATATTTTTTTGTTTCTATCTAAAATTAATTGCTTGAATTATCTATACCGCACCTTAATTTGGACGATACAGCATCAGAATAGTATCTGTGGGAAACCTATACAGTATCTTTAAAAACCTATATCGTATCTTTACAGTACCTTCATGTGCTCTATACGCAATCTTAACTGCATCTGTACTTTAACTATATGTTGTCTGTACAGGAGCTTTACATCTTATATACAGAGTTAGTAAAGACAACTATACCCAATCGATATGTAATCTCTATCGTCGCGCTATCCATAGGGTACAGAAAGCCTGTATCGACTAAAGATTTAAATACAGGTTCGATATAGGTTCTGTATTGTGTGGTTATACGGGTTCCAACAGACAAAACATTTAGAATGCTTCTTCTGAATTTACAAGAGTATGGGCAATTTTCAAAAACCAAAAGTAAGGGCACGGCAAGTTACGGTCGAACATAACGAAGTAGCTGTAATTAAAATGGTTACGGATAATCCCCATACAAGTCAAAGAGCGATTGCAAATGCCTTAAACATTAGCAAAAGTTCTGTTTTCAATATTCTTAAGGCGAACAAATTTCACCCCTACCATGTTTATACCATACACCATCTTGAAGATAGGGATTATGAGCATCGTGTTCAGTATTGTCAATTTCTTAGACGGCAATTCAACGGCAATGCGGAATTTTTAAGTATGGTATTATTCTGTGATGAAGCGAGGTTTTCAAACAACGGCATGGTTAATCGACATATCTGCCACTATTACGCCCAAGACAATCCCCGCTGGATCAGGATAACTCATTTTCATAGAATTTTTTCTCTTAATGTGTGGTGCGGTATTATTGGCGATTTTGTAATAGGTCCACATTTCTTTAATGGAATTTTAGATGGTGAAATGTATTTAAATTTCTTAATTAATGCACTACCGGCTCTCCTCCAAACAGTTCCTCAAAACGTACGGAATCGCATGTGGTTTTTAAATGATGGTGCACCTCCGCATTTTCATAGGGATGTAAGAAATTATCTTACACAACGTTTTGAGGGACGCGTAATTGGACGAGGTGCATTGCATCCTTGGCCTGCCCGTAGTCCCGATTTGACTCCGCTAGACTTCTTTTTGTGGGGCAAAGTAAAAAATGATGTCTATGAAGTGCCCATTCGAAATGAAGAACATCTACGCGAAAGGATAATTCAATGTTGTCGTTCTATCACACCGGAAATGTTAGCTCGTGTTAGAGGTTCGATGCGTAGAAGAATTATACTCTGCGAAAACGAAGGGGAGAGGCAATTTGAACACCTGCTTCGTTAGTTTGTGTACTATGTTCCTATTAAATTATTGTAGTTATTGTTGTCAAATATTAAATTTGAGTTATTAAAGTAACCTTAAATTTGTAATTAATCATTAGTAGATACATGAACTGTAAAACAACTCAGATCTGAATTTAAAGAAAATGGTAGAAATGCATAGTAATCTGAGAGTTAGTTGCATTGTGTGTTGCCTATTTAAAAAAATTTAGGTTCGGAGTTTTAAAATGGGCACTCTGTATACTATTCCTATTTAAAAAAAAGTGAATTTCTGTTTAAGGTATGTTTGTTCCTATTATTATATTGTTGATTTACGTTTATTAAATTCAAATGCGATGTTTTTTTACATAACCTAAAATGTAAGTCGGTAAATACAGGCAATAAGGCCCACTGCAATAACTATAGAAAAGGGGTAAACCGCACTTTAAAACTTTGTACACCTACTTCCACTTGTAGTTTAGCGTACTTCCACATACTTCCACGTACTTCCACCACCTTGTACAATTGTACATCTACTCGTGGTTTACCCCTCGACTATAGATAAAGGTAGAATAGCCAGTGAGCTTTATCTCCTGCATTTTTATTTCATAAATTCTACAAACGCGAAAAATGATTTTAGGTGAAGTGGGAAAAAAACTCGAGGCCTCGGCATTAACTGCGATGAAGAAATGATTTATGAAGCTTTGGGCGTTCAGATTGTAAGCCGTAAACACGTAGCAACCAGTGGGCCTTAATACTACTCTCTATGCATTTTTAAACTCAAAAATTGTAAATTTATCGTTTTTTACTTTTTTTTACTATAATAAATGTCTATTTAGGAAGCTTTGAAGTTTTTATTAGAGTAAACGTTTTTTGCATAAGCGACGTTGTATATCTATTAAAACATATAATACGCTAGGGGGGCTTTATTCGACCCCTTTACCTCATTATAAATATTTATGGGTATGTCAAAATTTGTCTTTATCAAAAACAATTTTCTTGTTATAGCTCAACATGGTGGGTCTGTTTCTGAATTTGACTTCATTCGCTGTTTTGCTTTGCATGGTGCAAACCGAGACCAGCTGCGGTTATAATTTCTGGAAGAGAATCCATTGTGAGGGAAACTGCTCCAACAGTACTAATTTCGAGGAAACAATTCAGCGATGTGCCGAGCAAAATAAAGTTACTTTAGAATCCCTTCTCGTGTTAGAGCTGCAAGATATCAGCGTTGATTGTTTTCGTTCAACAGTAGAAAAGTTACATTCTTTAAGCACGTTCACAATTGAAATTGAGAGTGGTATAGATGTACCATCTGGATTTTTTGAGAAACTAACTAAAGTTCGTAAATTAACATTGAATGTAACTACTTTACGCAATATTGATCTTAAGACATTTTCTGGTCTTGGTAAATTAAAAACTTTAATTTTACCCAATAATGGTATTACAAATTTATCTGTGGGTTTATTTGAGAAACTACGTTTGCTTGTACATCTGGATTTACATGGTAATAAATTAGTGGAAATTAAAGCAGATACTTTCAAAAATCTTCATGGTTTAACTTCCTTGGATTTGAGTAACAATACCATAGTTAGTTTGGATAAAGATGCTTTTAAAGGGTTGCATGCTTTAACATCGTTTAGTTTAGCAAACAATAATATTATGCAGTTGGCAGAAGGTATATTTGAAGGACTAACAAATCTTGTGGTTCTTCGAATAAATAACAACAAAATTAAAATGTACCAAATACTTTGTTGGCAAATTCACCTTATTTAGAAATTCTTGATCTCTCTGCCAATAGTATTACTACAATACCGATCGATTTATTTACAAACCTTTCACATATTGATTTATTGCAATTATCAGAAAATAACATAACTAGCTTAGAACCTGGAACATTCAGAGGGATGGAATTACTTAAAGTCTTACATTTAGAAAAGAATCAAATTAGGATGATACCAGATGGGTTATTTGAAGAAAATAACGAATTGAGCGTCATCTATTTTGAGAACAATAAAGTAGAAACTTTAACAAGAAGATCTTTGAAAGGTCTGATAAGTTTGAGGCTTTTGTACCTCCAAGGAAATAATATAACGGATCTTTTCGAAGATGCTCATTTAATAGTCCTCCTTGACCCAGACCAAATCAGTTTGCCGTCATTAGAAGAGCTGGACTTAAGTTATAACCGTATTAATATTATCCGAAAGGATGGTTTTGAAGGGATGCCAAAATTGAATTCGTTGTTGTTATCTAATAATGTTCTTAATGTTATTGAAGTGGGTGGTTTTAATGGTTTATCAGAATTAAAAGAAATTGATTTAATGTATAACCAAATTAATAATATCCAAACCGACAACTTCCAAGGATTGCCAGCATTAACTGTTTTGTTTTTAAAATATAATAACATTAGTTCCATTGAAGTCGATGCTTTCAGAGGTTTATCAAATTTAGTCTCCGTCATTTTGCTTTATAACCAGATTAATGTGCTTCAAACTGACATGTTCAGAGGATTACTGAAATTAATTCGCTTGTATTTGTCTGACAACAAAATCAGTGTTATTGAAGATGATGCATTTAGAGGATTAGCAAACTTAGGTAGCCTGCACATAGCACGCAATCAAATTACTGTCATACGCAAGGACGCCTTCAGGGGATTAACGCAATTAACATTATTGGAACTTGCAGATAATAAAATAAAAATAATCGAAGTTGATGCTTTCCGAGGATTGTCGAAAGTACGTGACTTCCATATGGGATTCAATCAAATTGAAAAAATTCAAACTGATAACTTCAGGGGAATGGTGAGATTAGATGCTTTGGATTTAAATTCTAACCGTATTAACGAGATTGAGCCTGATGCATTTAGAGGGTTAAATCTTTATGAATTAAATTTATACAGTAATAATATTAGTGTTGTTCGAGCTGACTATATTAGATCAGCGACGATAGGAGTACTGATCTTAGGGGATAACCATATCAATACCATTCCTACCAACACATTTGTAGGGGCACCAAAATTAGTTAGTTTAATATTACAGTATAATAATATTAGTTGTATTGAACCTGGCGCTTTTAGAGGAATGCCGAATTTAGAAACACTAGATTTAAGTAATAATCGCATTTGCAAAATTGACATTGAGGAAATTAGAGAGTTATCCAAATTAAAGATGTTTGATTTGACGAACAACAGTTTTAATGCTGTTGAAACTGAAAAACTTAAAGGGCTTTCCAAATCCTACGAACAGTTTAAAGTATAAAATCTAACACAAAATCATGTGTAATTTTTGCGTATTAGTTATTAATGCAAATGTTCAGGGCCGGAGCTGACAACAGGCAAACCTAGGCAATTTGCCTAAGGGCGCCAACCAAAAAGGAGCGCCAAAACTTCCCTCAATCGTAAAAATTATCATTTTAGTTATTTATTTTTTTATTATACATCAGTAAATTCTAAATGCACGAAATATAAAAAAACTTCTTTTTACACTCCTAATTTCTATATAAATCTTCTTTCTTAGTCATGTTGTGATTTTGCGGAAAGGGGGTATGGAACGCAGCTTTACTTTTTATCCTGAACTGTGGAAAAAAACTAGATTTTTCTTAAACCGATAAATGATTTGTGACGTCAATAATTGAACATAAGTCGTCACGAATTAAATTTCAGCCGAGGAAAATTACAATTTTGACGTCAAACATTTACTATTTAACGTCCAAAAATCATTGATTTCGGATAAAATATATCTATTAAATTCTGGAATAGAACTCTTGAAGTCAATAAATTGTTTATAGACGTCAAAAAATGATTTCTCAACGTCTGTAAACCATTCAAGCAAAAAATGAATTTTTGACGTCATTAAATGATTTGTTGACATCAATAATAAAATTTTTGACTTCGGAAAATCGTTTATAGACATCAACAACTCATTTTCTAACGTAAAACAATTGAATCTCGGCGTCTGAAAACCATTCAAGCAAAAAATAAACTTTCGACGTCAAAAAATGAATTTTTGACGTCAATAAATGATTTGTTGACGTCAATAATAAAAGTTTTGATGTTAACAAATCGTTTATGATTGTCAAAAAGTCATTCTATAACGTAAAACAATTGTTTCTCTGTGTCTGAAATCCATTCAAGCTAAAAATAAACTTTCGACGTCAAGAAATGAATTTTTGACGTCAATAAATAATGTTTGACGTGAATAATAAATTTCTTGATGTCAGGAAATCGTTTATGGACGTCAGTAATTAATTTTATAATGTAAAACAATTGTTTCTCTGCGTCTGTAAATCATTCAAGCAAAAAATAAACTTTTAACGTCAAAAAATGAATTTTTGACGTCTAAAACAATTGTATCTCGGTGTCTGAAAACCATTCAAGCTAAAAATAAACTTTCGACGTCAAAAAATGAATTTTTGACGTCAATAAATAATGTTTGACGTGAATAATAAATTTTTTGACGTCAGGATATCGTTTATGGACGTCAGAAATTAATTTTATAATGTAAAACAATTGTTTCTATGCGTCTGAAAATCATTCAAGCAAAAAATAAACTTTCAACGTCAAAAAATGAATTTTTGACGTCTATAAATGATTTGTTGACGTCAATAATAAAATTTTTGATGTTAACAAATCGTTTATGATTGTCAAAAAGTCATTCTATAACGTAAAACAATTGTTTCTCGGTGTCTGAAAACCATTCAAGCTAAAAATAAACTGTCGACGTCAAAAAATGAATTTTTGACGTCAATAAATAATGTTCGACGTGAATAATAAATTTTTTGACGTCAGGAAATCGTTTATGGACGTAAGAAATTAATTTTATAATGTAAAACAATTGTTTCTATGCGTCTGAAAATCATTCAAGCAATAAATAAACTTTCGACGGCAAAAAATGAATTTTTGACGTCTATAAATGATTTGTTGACGTCAATAATAAAATTTTTGATGTTAACAAATCGTTTATGATTGTCAAAAAGTCATTCTATAACGTAAAACAATTGTTTCTCGGTGTCTGAAAACCAATCAAGCTAAAAATTAACTTTCGACGGCAAAAAATGAATTTTTGACTCAATAAATAATGTTTGACGTGAATAATAGACGTCAGGAAATCGTTTATGGACGTCAGACATTAATTTTATAATGTAAAACAATTGTTTCTATGCGTCTGAAAATCATTCAAGCAAAAAAAAAACTTTCAACGTTAAAAAATGAATTTTTGACGTCTATAAATGATTTCTTGACGTCAATAATAAAATTGTTGATGTTAACAAATCGTTTATGATTGTCAAAAAGTCATTCTATAACGTAAAACAATTGTTTCTCGGTGTGTGAAAACCATTCAAGCTAAAAATAAACTTTCGACGTCAAAACATGAATTTTTGACGTCAATAAATAATGTTTGACGTGAATAATAAATTTTTTGACGTCAGGAAATCGTTTATGGACGTCAGAAATTAATTTTATACTGTAAAACAATTGTTTCTATGCGTCTGAAAATCATTCAAGCAAAACATAAACTTTCAACGTCAAAAAATGAATTTTTGACGTCTATAAATGATTTGTTGACGTCAATAATAAAATTTTTGATGTTAACAAATCGTTTATGATTGTCAAAAAGTCATTCTATAACGTAAAACAATTGTTTCTCGGTGTCTGAAAACCATTCAAGCTAAAAATAAACTTTCGACGTCAAAAAATGAATTTTTGACGTCAATAAATAATGTTTGACGTGAATAATAAATTTTGTGACGTCAGGAAATCGTTTATGGACGTCAGAAATTAATTTTATAATGTAAAACAATCGTTTCTATGGGTCTGAAAATGAATTTTTGACAATGATAAATGATTTGTCGACGTCAATAATAAAATTTTTAGCGTCTGAAAATCAATTATTAACGTCAAAATTTTTGCGCCCAAGAAACCAATTACTGGTGTAATTTTTTGACTCAATATTTCTTTATTGAGGTCCAAAATTTGGCTCTGAGTGTTAATAATTAAAACTTTTAAATTACCACAATAAAGAACTACTAAATGGTTTTATGGCGTTAAAAACATCTTTTGACGTTAACAATATATTTCAAGATTATATAAGATGTAAAAGAGCGTTCCATCCAGATGCGCAGAAATATAAATTGCCTGGGGGCGCCGATAATACAAATCCGGCTCTGCAAATATTTTTGATTTTGGAAATATGTCGAGCATTAAAATAGTCAGGGCCATTAATAATTCACTATGTCAACAAATGTTTGTGACTCTATCGAGCGTTGCACGTTTAAGGAGATCCTAGATGAATGGAAACTTGTAATAAGATTTCTCTGTTTACTTATTTTTTTTCTTACTTACAGAATTTGCAAATAATGTACCTACCTACATTAGTTTCTATTTTTTCAAACCTTGGTTATTGTTAGTAATTTAAAGTTAAGTTTTGTTAGTTGTTATTATATACAAGTAGTTGAATTTTCTGTTAATAATATTTGAACGAATAAAAAATATTTGAAAATATTAACGTACCTTTTTATATAGAAATATATTAAAATCGAATTGTTGTGCTCTTTACACTATTGTGAGATACAAACATAACCAGGTACATTCACACATTTATGACTTGAGAAAAAAAATTAATAAAGCATTTGTGCAAAGTTCTAGACCCAACAGCTGTAGCGCTTTTCTCAGTACTTTTGCTCTCAAAAAAGCGTGACGATGTCTGTGCAAAGCGTGTTTTTACCAGGTCACATGGACCTAGGCGACCTACTGTTTAACACGGGCTCCGAACCGCAGGAAGTGTTTCTTCAAAGAAGATTTTCTTGACACAATACCTCGCTGTTTTTGCCTTCCGTAACAACACGTCACACTGCTCAACACTTACTATGCCATCACAATACTCATCACTAAAGTGAACAGCTTAGCCATTATCCCTTCAGCTCGCATACCTCGCTGAAGCTAGAAACGAATGGTATTTTGACTGTGAGAATAAAAACGATATTTACAATTTTTTCAAAAAAAAATTTTTGAAACAAAAAAAAAACCAGAAATCAGAAATAAATTTAAAAGCTTAAAATTAAAAAAGAAGGGAAAGATTAGCCCTCTCAGTATTGTTGCGTTAAAAAACTAAATCAGAAAATTATTGTAATATAAAAAATTCTAGCACTATTTAAATAATAAGTTTACTTCCTGTTATTGGATGAATCGCTTCCTCTATAGCATCTAAGGCGGTGAAACAGATTTTTTTTGCTGATTTATAAAGTCCATTCACATAAAATTTAAAACCACCTGCGAGTTGACGTTTGAAAACTCAACATCGTACTCGAACTAAACCTTTATTACACCCTGTACTTTTCTGTCTTGCCCACGCACTCTTATTTTCCCTTTCCGACACCACCATCACTCGCCACCTCATCTTACGTTTAAAACAATCACGACACGGTGCACATACTATTGGCTAAAAACACCAACATTAATGGTTTCCCACCGGGTGTAATAAAGGTTTAGTGCGAGTGCGATATTGAGTTGTCCAACTTTAACTCGCACGTGGATTTAAATGTTATGTGAATAGTTTACAAATCAGCAAAAAACTTCTGTTTCGCCGCCTTAGATGCGATAGAGGGAGCGATTCATCCGATAACAAGAAGTAAATTTTTCTAAATTAAGCCGCCATTTTATAACAGTGAGAGATATCGAAAACTTTTAAATACAAAAATTGTTCAGTTTAATGAGACCTTTAAAATGAGGTAACACTTCATCCCTCGTCCTATTTAAGATTTTTTAGATAACATCTTTTGAATGTTCCCGCTCTTTTGAGAAGGAGAGGGAGTACTAACATTTATTGTTTGTCCTCATGTGGTATATCCTTGGAAAGCTAGTTTAATGGACTTTGACGATCAGTACCAATTTTTTTGGTACAATAGTTCTTGTGCGGTTGGGAAACGGTTTACGCAATGGTCGCTTTTTTGATATAATTGGCCGCCATTTTAAAACGGTTTGAGCTGTCAATATTTTCTTTTTTTTAAGTTGTTGGGTTTGAAAATACCTTTAAAATGAGGTACAACTTGACTCGCCTTCGTATTTGAAAATCTCGAGAAACTCCCCAGCCCCCGGCCGAAACTACCCTTCCCGGAGCCCCAAAAAATTTATAAATATTTTTACTGAATACCTCGCGTACGTTTTGCATTATAAAATTTTTATCTCATCCATATAATTGAACGGTTTAGCTGTAAAAGATAGTGCGTGGGTGGTATGTGTAACGGTTTAATTATTACCACCGTTCTAGAAGTCATTTATTTTATTTTAATACCGTTTACACCATCTAGTTGTGTATGTGTGAATACGCTTAGATTTCGGGGTGTTTCTGCGAGTTACGCATGTCATAATTTTGGGAGAACTTGCGCGAACGTTTTCTGGGCATTCGTTTTTGATTTTTGCTTGGTCCTGTGGACTGAACGTGGTTTCTTTGGCCTTTAAAGTTTTCAAGATATTTTATTGATTTTTGAATGAGGGTTGAATATTAAAAACCGTAAGTTTTGACACCTCTTTTACTTATCCATTATTCTAATGAAGTCGTATTGTTTTAGCTCTTTTCTTACATATTATATTTGAGCTGTATAGTTCGATTTGGTTGTCGATTTGTTTGGATGTGTGACAAGATGGAGGCTCGATTTTGATGGTGTCGAATCGAACTGTCATCGCTTAGTATTTGCATCATCTGGAAAGATTTGTAGCAGGTTTGGTTACTTTTTCATCGTGGGAGAGTTGTCAAAGTGTTTCATCGTGATATTTGGGCAATTCCCGTGTTTTGCTGCGTTTAGATGGTCCATTTTTGCTGTACTGAGGATCGGAGGAGTGCAGTTCTGTGGCAAGTGTTTCAGTAATAAAATTTCAAAAGAATGTTTATTAATTATTATCAAGTAAATCAACGCAAATCACTTTCACAAGGTAATTTAACTTGGAAGCAGCTGATAGAAATTAAATATTTGATTACAGTAAGATAACTATTATTTGGGTACACCTGTTACAAGTTTGTATTCTTTTGAATTGTCCAAAAGAATAAACTTAATCTATTTTCCAAAGTCTTTTATGATAGGTTCGCATTTTACTAAATTTAAACAAAGTTGCTTGTAACAGGGCTGTAGGGCTTGAATGTGTTTTGGTTTGTATTATTGTCAGCGTTTAATTACCTGATGTGAAATATATGCATATATTAAATTGGTATTCATATTTAAGCAGTCAAGTACTTCCTCGTCAAATTTTGTCGCTAGGTAATATTGGTACTTTCTCATGTTATTTTTATAAATATACATATTTTGTTTACTTATTATTTTTAACTATCAATTATTGCTGCGCTGCTCTCCGAAGTGGTTGGTGATTTTTGCATTTTTTAAATAAATATAGATAAGTGCATTTATGATTTTTTGAATTATACCTTCCTTTAATGAATTATATAGTGATCAGTTTGAGCGGAAATTTTGTATTCACGCTCTAGTTCCCTCTGTTGTGAGGTCGGGGTATTTATTTATTTTAATTTTTGATATAGCCACTTTGTTTATGTTCAAAATTTAACTATTTGTGGAATTAAATAATTCTTATTTTTAAAAAAGTGGTTATATATGTTACACCCTGTATAACATACTTTCTAGAAAATAATTTATTTTGCAATGTTTTGTTTCTACGAGTCAGTGAACGACTTACACATTTTTGATAACAAAGTTTAACAAATATGTGAACTTGACAAACTGCTCTTGGAGATTCAAAGAAAAGAAATATAAAATGTATAAACATAATGTTAATGACGTCGTAGGACAAGGTGAACCCAAGGAAATATGAATTAGTTATGTGACCTTTAGAATAGATAGCAAAAATAATAATCTTTTGCAATTTATAGCTGAAAGCAGTTTCCGTAAACTGTGAAGCAAAATGTGGACCCGTTCCTGCGTTGTCCTTGCCTGGTTTCTTGTTGCCGCTGTAAAATGTCAATGTAAGTATGTGCCCGTAATATTTTGCATTAAGCATCATTCAATGAATTCCCCAACAAACACTGCTAATTTAATACTGCTTTGTTTTTTTTTACAATGATTATGATTTCTAGCAGAAGTCATAATATGATCATCATAATTCCGACTTAAATTTATTTTCACGATGACCTTAAAAAAATAGCTGTGTTATATCAGCATTGACGATATACAGGGTGTTGCGAAACTCGCGGACTCTGACTGTGGGGCGGTATTCTACGAAGAAAAAACGAACAAAAAGTTCTTGTGCGATTTTTTGATTCAACCAATATTTTTGCAGTTATTGATATTTTGACAAATCTGATAGTGATAGAAAGAAAAACTTTTGTACTCAAATTTAAGTATTTGATCATGATAAATTACAAAAAACAAAAGATAGTTCAAATGATAATTGAGAAGAAAATTACATATATCGTTTCAAAAGTCAAAAAAACTTAAATTTACGTGTTCAGTTCGGATGGTGAAAACAGCACGTTATAAATTATTTGTTTCATAGTTCGTCATTTGTTTAAATTTAATTCTAAAGTGCGACAGCATGGCCGCAAATTATCGGAACCATCAAGAGTATTGATATGCTGATGGCACTGGAGGCTTTTAATAAACAAGCAGGACGAGCGGTACGTTTATAGCCGACCATTCTTTCGCACAATGCTAAAGTAGCTAAATTGAAACAAATGACGAACTATGAAACAAATAAATAATGACGCGCTGTTATCAACAGCCAATAGCGTGCCACTGCTTAATTAAAGGCGTCAATTTGAGTTTTCCAGACACTTTAAACAACATTTGTAATGTATCATGAAGCGCGGCCGTAGGTCAGTGGTAAGCGCGCAGGCTACCAATGCAGCGGATCCTTGTTCGATCCCCGGCCCGGTCGTTCTCCCTCGCAACGAGAACGACGGGAAACCAGCGAGGTGGATTTTTCCCCAGGAAAACCTCTCTGGAGAAGAAGTGCATGCACTTCCTGTGGTTCGGAGCCTACGTTAAACTGTAGGTCCCCTATGTGTGTCTGTGTAAAAATATCTATCTCCGCGCACCAAACACAGACATAGGAGAGAGGTAGCCAACGCCCTGAATAGGGTAAGGCACTATAAGAAGAATCATGAATTTATTTTCAATAGTTGATCAAACACTTTAACTTGAATGTTGTTTTTGGATTATGTACAGATTTTTCAAATCTTTAATAACTCCAAAAATATTAATCGAATCGAAAAATCGTACAAGAACTTTTTGTTCAGTTTTTATGGTAGAATATCGTCCTATAGTCCGTGTCCGCAAGTTTCGGTACACCCTGTATTGTAATACAATTATTGTTTTTTATTTATATTTATAATAGTTTTCTTTCTCTCCCACGTCACGTAGCGAGTACCTACAACGTAAATTTGTTTTCACTTTGCCATTTTTACTTTCATTATTGATTTCATGTATATATTGTAACCAAAAAATAATAAAAAATGAGAATGGGAATTTTCCCGGCAGCAATAAAGGTTTATTCCATAAAAAAATTAATATCCGGTCAGCGGAAATCACAAATCAAAATTTTGGCATTTAAAAAAAATATTGTAAAAAAACTGGCCACGCGATTTTTTTTAAATTGTATAGGCCCTACAATTTAGTTCGTGTTTTAGTCCGGTAATTTCTCTGTAACGTCTATAAGTTTTTGAAAGTTGAATACTCATGCTTCTCTACTTAACAAATAGGGGACGATAAAACATTTCTGTTTAATTTAAATTACTTATTAGTGATAGTAAAATAAGGTTTACAACTTAATTCATAAGTGTCGCATAAATGCGAGGGATAAATTTTTCCCTCTCGCCCAATTGTACGCAGATGAATTGTCTGTATCATCTACGCCTTTCTTTAATCCGAAGAACTCTTGTATTTAGACAATCAAATCGTCACTTTTTTCGCACAAAAAAACGCATTCGCAACCGTGTTCGCCAGTTGCCAGTTGTTGGCACCGCTCGTGCCTATGATGTCTCCCTAGAATCTCACAAATGGCGCAATCTCGGTGATGGACGTTTCGTAGAATAGATAGTATTTTAATAAGATAAAATGTATCTATTTTCCAGTATTTGTATTATTTGAAATTTTACAAACAGGAATTAAGAGAAACCTGGTTATTGAGATGTAAAAACATGCGCTATAGCTGTAGGATTCTACTTAAAATATAAAGAAAAATTATTAATTACCACTAAAGTTAGACGATACGTCCACTGCCCTTGTATTTTGTTATAGTCATTAGTGGCGCGTAAGAGGTTAATACTGAAATAGTTATGAAAACACCCAAAAGGAACCCAAAAAAGTGGTTTTAAAAATTGTTTTGTTTGTGGGTAGGCTTCCTACCTACCGAACGGACAGTCCGAATTTGATGAGCTTTGAAATGTGAGGGTGCATCAAAAATTCAGCGACAAAATCAGCTTAAAATTCTTTTTAAAGCACAATAACATTTAGAGAACTAGTTCTTAAATACTAAATTTCACACTTTCAGTTTCAACAAACTAACCTATTTACTTGCGCACGAACGCAAACTACAGTTAACCAAACACAGCTGAGTGAAACTGAAAGTGAAACGGTTTTTAAAAACGCATAAGGTAGCCGACCTTGCGGGGAGGGGCGTGGGGTTACGTTGCCACGGCAACCGCCTTACCGTTCCATTCTAAAGTGATGCGGTTTACAAGATCCTTAAAGTCGCTTCAATTTTAACAACCGCCTGGTTACCAGTGGCGGCTAGTGGATCGCGTAAGAGAATCGAACAATTGAAATTTTATCCGAGGATTCTATTTACTTTTGTATTTTATTTGATACATATATTTTATTATACTATATTAGTACGAAAATAAACTAAAATAAAATTATATGAAGCAGCAACTAAAGGAAGCGCTACATCACTTATCATCGCTTCGCCGTACGAACCACTTACTGGCGGTAGTGGTAAATATTGTGATCGCATAGAAGCTGTTGAGCTGTTTGTCTTTAGTGCTATGGCTTTTTGTCGACCTTATTGCTAGAAAATTGTATGTATTGTTCCATTCCGCAAAAACATTTTTTTACATATAACTGTCTTTATGCTACAGCATTCTACGAAAGTATAAATTACAATCTTGTTCTGACAGTAATTCCATGTACAACCCCGAATGGAGAAACAGCATCTTGTGTCCCCCTATTAAAATGTATAGTTTTAATACAAGCAGCAGGCAGCAATGAACCAGTTGCATTGAAGTTCTTCAGTGAGTCTGTATGTGATGAAAAAACTTCCATGGTTTGTTGTGGAACATCCGGAAATTTCACGAAAATTTCAACTACAGCAAAACCTTTAAGCAGAAAGGAGATGATGTTTAACAGTTTATCAAAGGAAGAGAAAAAGGATTATGTATTGAAAAAGCTTTTACCAACAATACAAATTTGTGGTTTTCAACACACCGATGATTACTTTTACAATGGTACAGTGACCTCTGTCGACGAGTTTCCTTGGCTGGTATACATAGAACATTATTATGAATACATAACAATTACTACTCAAGAGTTCTGGCTAACTGCGCTGGTGCGTTGATTAGTAATCGATATGTTTTATCAAGCGATGACTGTTTCTATTATGCTAGGTAAGTGTTTTCTGTACTTTTTGTTACCTAATATTAGTCAGTATTTTTTAATTTTGCTGAGAGTAAGCTGCCCTTTAAAATGGGAGGTGGGATGAGATATTTGATCGAAAGGTGCGGAGTGTCTGCAATAAATGTACCTACCAAAAATAGAATCCTTTAGCACTACTGAGTTATGGACTGTTTGTCTTGTACATCGCTAAGCAACAGACGACTTCCGTTTGCTGCTGCAGCCGCTACATCTATAAATGTTAGTTCGCTAAGCAACGATGATTTCTCCGCTTTGAAACATATTAAGATCACCCCGTCTAAAAAAGTTCAATGCAATAAAAATGCAAAACTAAACAAGAAGCGACTTCCGTTTCCTGCCGAGTCACCACGTTTGCAAATGTTTGTTATTCTGCTAAGCGACGGCGGCTAATATTTGTTATTTTGCCATGCGACGACAGCCAAAAGGGGATATAAAAAGGCTGCCCTCACTATATTTCTTCTTCTCAAGTTTATTACCCCAATGCGAAATGTTTCTACAAATAGAGGAAGTAATAGTTTTTTTCATTAAAACCTTGATTCGTTAGATCATCGTAGCTGTTGCGCGATAATAAATTCATCTACGGACCTCGGGTTTATGACCGTGACTGTGATTTATTGCATTCGTTCGTTTCGATTGCTCGTTATCGTTTTTTGTAAGCGTAAAAGAAAAAACAGCTTTTTTCAAGACTAAAAGGTCGTACGCGGAAGCTTTGATTGGTAAGAAAATCAAATTACAGAGTTTTGTGTTGAATAAAACGTGAAGTGTAATGTTAGGTTAATATGGTGTTTACGCTCGAGTTCAGCAGAACGAATTTATTTTAAAAGCTTAATTTCGGTCTGGAGATCGTGGTCAAAATGTTTCTTAGTGTACTCCTATCCCTCTTGCTTCAACCAGCCCCAAGAGCAATTCCCCAACGAGCAGTTCGCTGTGACATTTTCAGCTATAACCTTTGTGTTGTTCTACGATACCGGGCAAGAGACAGTGGCTGCAAAGGAAAGTCTACGGACAAGAAATCTGTGCTTACAGAGGAGAATGTACATGATATTCAGCAGCGAATGGATAAAAGTCCCAACAAAGCTTTAAAATATTTATCTGCCCAAAAGGTAATGAACATATGTTTTTTTTGAGACTGAAAATACTGTACATGGTTTAAAAAACCTGAACAATGATGGCATTTTGGACGAGACATTTTTGAACGAGCCCACGGCGAATGCCGTGAATGAAATCACACTGAGACAGTTCTCAGCAGCCATTGTTAACAGTATGAAGCGGAGGGTTAATGTGTGTTTAAACAATGATTGGAAGAGGTGCACTTATTGTTAAAAAATATATTAAATGATTCTCAAATGTTTTTAAATTCTGGAAATGTGATTAAATTGGTAAAAAAAAAGTTTTACGAAAATTTTCACGAACAATAGCACTACCATTTTTTTGTGTTATTTGAATTACCATGCAACGCCACTGGAATTAGTCAAGGTCACTTTACGTAGTAAGCGGACGACAATATGAAGCGTGCCGCTTCATATTGTCGTCCGAATGTGCCATTCAATCATTTTTGATCGCTGCCTACTTTTGTTCATGGCTTGTTACAAAACTTTGACTGTATAATAAGAATTGCTACAATTTTAACTACCTTAAAACTAACGCATAATGTAGTTGCTATTTATTTTAAAACCCATAAATTTTGTTATCCGCTTGGTGTATAAATTACTAAAATAATTTTTTTTTCTGTTATAGTTATTATCGTACTAAAATAAACATGATGCTTGGTGTACATCATGTTTATAAAAAAGTAAATTGCATTGGAACTCCATACGGAATTGATGATTGTACTGATCCCCCATTACAAGTATCTTCTACCGAATGGAAACGGGATGATGAAGGCTTTGTACTGTTCCGGTTGGAAAAAAAAATTGACTATTCTGGTAAGCATGGACGTGTTAAACAATGGAATAGTCAATTTTTTTTCAACAATGGAATAGTTTTTTTTCAGTAACTTAAACAAGACCTTTGATTACAGATTTTGTAAGACCAATATGTTTGCCTCTACAAGCTAGTCAAATACCTGCAGCTGGCAGTTCGGTGATGGCTTCAGGATGGGGTGAAGAGGAATTTGTTAAGGGTAGCAATGATTTCAAAGCAATCATCACCACTTCTTTAATGTACTCATCCTTTTTTTTTAGGAAAAAATGTGAAGTTGAAGAAGCGAATGAGGTACACTGTGATGAGTAACGAAGATTGTAATTCTAATAATGTCCATTACGTAACATACGAACTGTTTGATCCTCGACCGGCCAGGCATCCTATATGCGGAATTCCTTTTGAAAACAATACACATTACATCTGTACTGGCGATATAGGTGGTCCTTTGATGCACAAACACATGGAAAGAAACTGGTTTGCAGTAGGACTCATATTTACAATTGACTATCCCCGGTGCGATGAGACCCAACCTGTTACTGCTAGGCGATTAACTCCGGATATAGGCAACTGGATCATAGAAAACATTGAACCTTGATTTTTCTTATAACTGCAATTTGAAAAATGTACCTGTTACACGAAAGCAAAGTTATTATATTTGAAAATAGGTAGACACATCACAAAGTCGAATACTACAATAAAAGAAAAATTCATTTTATTATTATTAAATATATTGTATAAGTTGAACTTCTGAGCATCTTTTATTAATGATTTTTGTTTCTTCACTAATATTGCTATGGTTTAAGAGAATGTTTGATTTTTTGGGTTTAGTATCTTCAAATACTTATGTAAGCTTCATTTTTCTTCAAATTTAGAACTGGTACCTATATTACGCTAAACAAGTTTTTCTTCTGTATGTGTTTTAATATGTTGTTGTAAGTCACTTTTCTGTCGTAATCAGCCTTTACGTCCCACTGCTGGGCTCCGGCACTCATCTCTGCCATGTAAAAACGACCTACAATTTAACGTCAAATCCAAACAACTATAACTACCAGAGAAGGTTTGAGGCATTAAGACCGCACGGCTGCCTACACCGGATTTGAGAATGTGAGTGGTGGGTTGCGGCATAGATTTTTATTGCTGCATGGCTTCGGCGGTAAACTTGTCATTGGCAGGAAGTTTGCATACCTAGGCTTCAT
This sequence comes from Ctenicera cuprea, assembly GCA_958336395.1. Taxonomy (NCBI): domain Eukaryota; kingdom Metazoa; phylum Arthropoda; class Insecta; order Coleoptera; family Elateridae; genus Ctenicera; species Ctenicera cuprea. The sequence goes on along the minus strand of OY284486.1, from coordinate 6,128,987 downwards.
CCTGCCTTAGAGAGTCATGACGTGTGCAGCTGGGAAAACTTTCGCTTCACAAATTTCTTGGAATTGTTACATGCAGCACCCATAATGGGGTTGTTAAGCTTAAGATGCCTCCGTTTTGCGTGTGCGTGGCTTTACACAAATTCCATAGCGACAGGGTTATTATGGACGTTAGCCCATCCCTAACCCACCATTCCACTCGCAGCCAATCAGCATCGAGTGAAGCGTGGTTGTTTACAACGTTAGACTAGGGTGCCTTGAATGATTTGACGTAACGTCGGCACTTTTGACAGCTGAAAAAAAAACTCTGTTTCTACATATATTATTAGGAAATTTAATAATTGGTAAGTAAAATTGAAGTTCGTAGTTCTTTGTTAACAGTGAAGTTTTTTCACGTATCATAGTTACACAAATCCGTCCATTTCACTCTCTCAATGCTGTGTAAAACAAATCACCGGTTCGAAAAATGATTTACAGTTCGCTGTTTTAAAAACGCACAGGGATGTTTTGTTTGAATTCGAATTGTTCGATGTTGCTATGAATTTGTTGACACTTTGACGGCACTAGGTAACAAAATCGTATATAAACAACGCATTTACACCGAAGAATCAGTTATTCGTCAAGATTAATGAGAACAGTACAAAGCAAAATCGCTAGGAAAATTCGCTTCAGGATTGATCAGAACAGTCCAAAGCAAAAACCAACCTCACAGCTTATACTAGAGCTACACCCTGCGTTAGCATGGAGAATTAGCCCCCAGTCCAAGGTAACTCTCACAAGCTATTACAAGAGCTAACCAGCCCCCGCCCTCACTGCTCCAAGAGCTACGAACCCACTTCAAGATGGAACTAGCAAACGGTCAGAAGCCAAATAATCCCACAATTCTTTATGGAACAAAGCAGAGCTACACTAGGTCCCTTGAAAGTCCATACCCGTACCATATGGCCCTTTCAAGAGCGAAGCAGCGGTAACCTAGTCACAGCAAGGCTCTCCAATATCAAGAGCTCTTTCTTAAACAATGTAGTAGCACGATGCAAGGACCACCACCAGGAGGTGCATGATTTCCAGCCTGGCTTTTATGTGGACTGCAACGTTCCGACCCCCATCCCGAGCCCCTTGGTCATCCAAATTAATTAATTGTTTGTTTTGTTCTTTTTCTTTGTGAACCTTAATGCATTAGTGTGTTTGTTAAATATTAGATGATATATTTGATATTATTTTATCATATAAACACCTGAAACTGATAAAGGTGATGTTCCTATTGAAGATTTTTGTATTTTTGGCATATTACAGCTGCCTCTATTGCTTTCAACTATGTAGTGATGGGTCTAACTGCCCTTAAAGTGAGTAAGCACATATTGTTCAGCTCATTTGAAGGAGTCATTCAGAGGAAGTTGTTCGAATGAACGATTTGCTATAAACGACACCCTGCGTTATGTGTATGCTTTCGCTTTGGATGTGCAAAGTGCGTGGATGTGGCAGGCGGAACACCCCAAATACAGAATTTATCCTACAATCAAATTAGCCTAAAAACAAAGTGTTTTATAAAAAAATAAAGATAGAATCGCTTCTGCTTAAACCAGAAGTCGATCGTTTTGTTTTGTATGCCCAAATACTGGTCACCATAAACTGTATAACTTTTACTTAAACGTTTTTTTTTTCTATCGCCAATAATAAATCAGCAAATCAACTAGATCTCAATTTATAATAAACCTCTATATTGTGTAATCATGTATATTATTTACTCAAATCATATTATTGTGTCAAGTTGTGTTTGATTTGAATATATTTCTATTACCATTAGTATGATTAATTAAAAAATCCTCAACAGTTTATACTCACAATACTTGCACATAAAAATCATATTCTCTTTTATAATTGTATACATTATACATTATTAATTTTCTTCTTCAACATGAATTTTTAAATGCCTCTGTAAGCTTCTTTTATGTCTAAATTTAGAACTACATATATTGCACTGAAAACCTTTCCCTCCTGTATGTGTTCTAATATGTTGTTGTAAATCACTCTTCTGTATAAATCTAGAATAACACACATTGCATTTAAACGGTTTGCCTCCAGCATGTGATCTAATGTGGTGTTGTAGCTGACTCTTTTGTATACATTTATAACCACATGTATCGCATTTGTAAGGCTTTTCTCCTGTGTGTATTTTCATATGCCGTCTAAGCGTTGTCGTTTGTATACATCTAAAATCACATGCACTGCATTTTAAAGGTTTTTCTCCTGTATGTGTTTTGTTATGTAGTTCCAAGTCCCTCTTCTGTATAAATCTATAATTACATACACTGCATTTATAAGGCTTTTCTCCCGTGTGAGTTTTCATATGAACTTGTAGGGCACCCTTCTGGATACATCTATAATCACAAACGCTACATTTGAGAGGTTTTTGTCCTGTATGTGTTTTATTATGTAGTTGTAAGTCACTGTTTCTGATAAATCTAAAATCACATACACTGCATTTGTAAGGTTTCTCTCCTGTATGTGTTTTGACATGCCTTTGTAAGTCACTTTTCCGCATAAATTGATAATCACATACACTGCATATATGAGGTTTTTCTCCTGTATGTGTTTTGATATGTTGTTGTAGGTTACTCTTCCGTATACATCTATATTCACATATAGAGCAAATATAAGATTTTTCTCCTGTATGTACTTTGATATGCTGTTGTAGCGTACTTTTCTGTATACATTTATAATCACATAAGGTGCATTTGTGTGGCTTTTCTCCTGTGTGTGTTTTATTATGTCTTTGTAAGTCGCACTTCCGTATAAAACAATAATCACATACACTGCATTTGTAAGGCTTTTTTCCTGCGTGTATTTTCATATGTTGCTGCAAGTTCCTATTGAATTTAAATTTACTGCTGCATAAACCACAAGAAAAACATTTTACTTGAGCAGCCATTTTTGTTGTTTGATCTTGAACACCCTCTTCAACTTCATTTTTTATATGCAACTCTATGCTCACCATTTCCTGAAGCTTCTTGTTGATATCATCACGACTACTCTTGATATCACATTCCATATCAGAAGCTTCTGATTTTACTTGAATGTCCACGAATTGAATTTTGGTATCTTCGCGTTTGACTGTAATTATTTAAAAATGTATTACAGTTTATTTTCTAAAAGGTCACAATTTTGAAGTAAAATTCTATGTATTGCATATTTAACACAAAATTTACCATCATTATGTGATAATCGTAAACCTAACTAATTTAGCAACAAAACTTCAACTTAAAAAACCTCAAACTCTCACATTTTCTCCAATGAGTTTTGCAACCATCCGCACAACACATTTGTGGCATACCTCCCAGTTAAATGTTACAATTAAAAATGGTATGTATTAATTTTTATCAATGTGGAAATGCGAAAAACTGTTTGAATTTGTGACATAACTCAAACTCACATTGACCTTATAGAAAATGGCGTCTGGCTTCAATGTTTACATAAAAGTCGTGCATCTAGTGTAACTCTATAGAAATCTGTGGTGTTGCTTTACTGATACAAATTTTTCTAAAACAAAGGTAATACCTAAGAAGAGCACTGTAAATTACCTAAAATACGATCACCAACACTGCGACTAATCGTAAATAATGTACAGGGTTATAGGCTATTTATCATTATCACTTACCAATAGTATGTTTCACCAAGCCATCATACGAATGTGGCACAGAAAGTAGCAGTTCTCTCTTGATTTCCTTTACATCAGGAACGTCAGATGTAAAATCGACAATTGCAGGCGAGTAGATGTCATTTGTCACTTCCGCTTTTACTTCTTCTTCAATTTTTAATTCAAAACTCTTACCAGAACATATACTTCCTAAAACGTTTAAACTTTGTATTACTTTTTACTATTATTTTTTTCTCCATCTTGATTCGTTTCAGAATTAAATAGGGACGTAATAAGTGTTGGACCACCCTGTATAAGAAAAATACACAAGGTGTTCCATTTGAAATTAAAAAGTTGGGTTAATTTCCGGCAAAACAGGAAGTGCAAAACAATTGAAGTATACTTTATACAATGTTGTCTTACATGCATAATAACTCTTTAAAATTTTATTTTATTATATTGATAAAAAAGAAAATAAAAGACACTTTCCTAGGAATCTGGTATGTAATATAAACAAACCTTTATTTCACATAGTTTTTAATACTTGCACTGTACTTTAATTACTTTTTATTTTATTAATTAAATAAATCTATTAGAATAAAAAAATATATTTGTGAATACGTATTCAAAAACAAAATTTTGTACACTTAATTACGCAACTTTTTACCACCTCGATTAACACTGAATTTTTTTACAGGATTGACAAAAATGTTGCTACATGACAACTTTACTATTATTCGACACTATGATTACATTTTTGGTTCTATTTATTTACCAACAGTATGCTCCAGCCCCAACTTACCATATGAATGTGACCCCAGAGTCGGAAATTCTTTGTTGATTTCGTTTATATGCGCAACATGTGATATAGAATCGACATTAGCAGCTAACGATATTGCACTCGTTATTTCAGATTTTACATTTGCCTCCATCTTCAATTTTAAATTCGTACTTGTATATAATTATAACTCCTAAAATATTAAAAATTTACATTTATTGCATGCATATGTCCACCTACTATTAGTTGTGAAGTAATGATACTCACTTTACATTTATTACGCAAAACTTAAAAGAACTAGTGTACATGAATTTTACAGACAGTATACCAAACGTTTAAAAAGTGGAACTTCTTGATGAAATTGCAATTATTTGGTAATATTTGATAAGCGAAAAATTTTCACTTTAAAGAATTTTTAAGGTTACATAGTTTCGGTTTAACCTCCCACTCCGGCAACCATAATGGTTTATTCGAACTACTTTAGCAACAGCACGAGTCAACATGCGGGGACTTCAATGTCCGATAAAATTGGTTTGATCCTCGATAGTCAGCAATTACCATTTATTCAATCCATCCTAGGAGGATTACACCCAGCATAATCAGGTAAGGACCGACCTGTAGCTTGTCAGGCTTACAATAAATTGCTGTAAGTGTTTTAGTCAGAGTGGTTCGTTTTGTGCCCTGCGTGCTTAAACAAGGCCGTGCTTTCTGCTTCAAATATTTGTTGTATCTGAACAAGGTCAAGTACTAGGCCTACGCCTGCTTAAACTGTTTGAACTGATTCATTCTGTTCTGATCACTCTGAAGATGCAAGCTGCAATGCCTTCCGAAACGTTAATTTATATGGGTTCACAAACAGCTGTCAGGCATAAGCCGCTCAAGTATTCACGAGGTATGTAAAGTAAACTGGTAGTGCGCTGCAACTTGTTCAAAGTTTTTAGCGAGTACAAAAAATCGATTTTTTAGAAAAAATTTATCAAACACGGAAGGACAAATTTGTCTAACAAAAATTGGGTGGTAAAGAAAAAATTAATCCCCTAAAATATTGCTATACCTAAAAATTAAGTCGAAAACTTTATTCTACTATCACTCGTGAGCAATTTAACATAACAAAAATTTTTTATCAGACCCCGTTTATTGAAAGGGTAGGAATTTTTGATTTTCCTAAATTCAACGGTGTCGCAAAGAAATTAGCGAACTGGGACACAAACCAATACGTAGTTCATTATTAACTTTATGAGCCTACAAAATTTTCGAACAATATTTATTTAAAAATTTCCAAATTTTTGAAAATACACAGTGAGCTGAAAAAACCGATCAATTTTTAAACACTGATAAAACGCAAATGGTTGTTCTATTAGAATTATTTAAACACCATTACATAGCCATAGTTCGATAGGCTTTCTATCCGTGTGTAAAATGTTAATAGAAGCATGTTGTGCAACTATACCATCCTTAAATTTGGTTAATAAACATCAAAGATTCCATCCCGGACTTTATTAGTAGTGATTTAATTAGCAGACGCGCATTGCTGCTTAAATTTAACAAATGGTAATGATATTTTACCTGTAATGTTGCTAGAAATAGAGAAAATAACGCCTCATTACACCTTTATGCAGGACCGAGCACCATCACATCGTTCAGCTAGAACAGTCGAGTTTTTATTGGGAAATTGTCCAAGCTTTATCGAACCTGCTTTATGGCCTCCTAATAGTTGAGATTTAAATCCTATGAAGTATTTTACTTGGAGTCAGCTGGAGGAAATGGTGAATGTCATCTGAGATGTAGTACATTTGCGCAAGCTAACAGTGTAGGGAGTCTCTGAATCAAGAAAGCATTCGAGCTGCGATACATCGTTGGAGACGCAGGGGGTCATATAGAACCATATTTGCAATTTTGTAATTAATAAAGTATATTTTTTTCACATTCATCATTTTATTTAAAGTGCAAAGCAATAAAAAAAATTTATAAAGTGACTCTGGAATTGTTGGTTTTTATAAACCAAGTTTAGCAATGGTATTGTAATTGCACAACCTGTTTCTATTAAAATATTATATATCAATAGAAAGTCTACCATACTTGCTATCTAATGGTTGTTGAATAATTGTAAAAGATCAACTAGTTGTGGTTTTATCAAAGTTTAAAAATTGATAGTTTCTTTGGCCCACTCTCTATTTTTCACATCATAGTTTTTATCTTTTCGAAAATTTGAGTGCACAGTACTTTGTGTTTCTATACTGCTATTCAATAAAAAAATTTGATCCATATCTGTCAACACGTTTTTGACTAATAAGGCGCTAAGGTGAAAATTTCAAAAAATCATAACTGACGCCATTTTGAAACTAGAGAGTTCGGAAAAAAAGTTCCCATTTTCCCCATGGTCTTTTATCAGATTCTGTTTTCAGATTTTGATAATTCAATTTCTAAAAAAATGCTACCCAAAAAACATGTCTAACTTCCGCTTAAAGTGTTTGAATTTTCCCTATGAACTTTTGATACACCTCCACATTCCAAAATTCATTGAAATCAGAGCATCGGTTTGGGAGTTCTGGGGCGCACATACCCACCCAGCCACAGACAGACATTTTAAAAAACGAGTATCTGTATATAAAATACTTAATCACTTTAACAATTTCTATTTATTTAAACCTTATACGTATTTCAGCATGTTAACATGCCATTGTCAAAGGTTATATGAAGGTAAACAGTTAGCGTTGTTATAGCAATAGAACTTTTTTACTTATCTTGGTAAATAAATAGAAATTGTTAAAGTGATTAAGTATTTTATATACAGATACTCATTAAATATGGACTTTAACGAAGTAAAGCTGGAATTGATAAATAAATTTTAAAAAACACTGGTTTGTGTTCCTGGATGTCCAAAACATGTATTTCCGTCAAAATCGCAAATTTCAAACATTTTCATCCAATCAATACTTCCCTACAATGAAAGCATAGGACAGTAAAAAGGAGAAATGTAAGCTTTTTGAACATGTATGCAACAGCATTTCAACCTGCGAAAGTACTTTTTTGAAAAAGCCCAACCTTCAAATGCAACAGTACAAAATTCTGTTTATACCAAAATATAACTAATAACCTCTATTATTATTTATATTCTAATTGATATACGATTACTTAGGAAACCCCTTCACAAAAATTGATATTTACAAGAAATGTATCTACTTAAAAGACATTTTCACTTTTGAAGATTTCGTACGTAACATTAAAGAAGTTTTTCCCCAACACAAGGATTAAAATGATTTGTACACTACTCTTATGTATACATTTAAACTAAGTATAATATATTAAAAACGTTTTTTTCATGTATGTCTTTTAATATGTTGTTGTAGGTCACTCTTCCACACACAACTATAATCACATACATTTTTGAGGACTTTCTCCTGTATGTACGATCATATGCCGTTGTAGCGAATTTTTCCGTATACATCTATAATCACACACACTGCATTTGTAAGCTTTCTCTCCTGTATGTATTTTCATATGCTGCTGTAGCCTACTTTTTTGTATACATCTATATTCACATACACCACATTTGTAAGGTTTCTCTCCTGTATGTATTTTGATGTGTAGTGGTAGCTGCCCTTTTTGTATACATTTATAATCACATATATTACATTGAAAAGGTTTTTCTGCTGTATGTGTTTTAATGTGTTGTTGCAGGTGATCTTTCTGTATAAATCTATAATCACATACACCACATTTGTAAGGTTTTTCTCCTGTATGTACGATCATATGCCGTTGTAGCGAACTTTTCCGTATACATCTATAATCACACACACTGCATTTGTAAGCTTTCTCTCCAATATGTATTTTCATATGCTGCTGTAGCCTACTTTTTTGTATACATCTATATTCACATACACCACATTTGTAAGGTTTCTCTCCTGTATGTATTTTGATGTGTAGTGGTAGCTGCCCTTTTTGTATACATTTATAATCACATATATTACATTGAAAAAGTTTTTCTGCTGTATGTGTTTTGATGTGTTGTTGCAGGTGATCTTTCTTTATAAATCTATAATCACATACACCACATTTGTAAGGTTTTTCTCCTGTATGTGTTTTGATGTGTAGTTGTAGCTGCCCCTTTTGTATACATTTATAATCACATATATTGCATTGAAAAGGTTTTTCTCCTGTATGTGTTTTGATATGTCTCTGCAAGTGACTTTTTTGTGTACATCTATAATGACATACACCGCACTTGTAAGGCTTTTCGCCTGTATGTGTTCTCATATGACATCGTAAGCTCCGTTTATATTGAAATTTACTGTTGCACAAACCACAATGTAAATATTTAACATGAGTAGATATTTTTACTGTTTGAGCAGGAGCACTTTCTTCAACTTCATTCTTTAAATGCAACTCCTCACTTTCCAATGGCTCAAGCTTGATGTGGATATCATTTTCACCGCTCACGATATCACATTTAGCATCAGGAACTTCTGATTTTATTTGGTTTTTCATAGATGGAATGGTGGAATCTTCGTGTTTCACTGTAATTATTTACTACTGCATTAAATAGAATTAAATTAGCATAAACAAGGTGTAACAGACCACCCACACACTATCTTTTTGGCTAATCCATTGAACCTACATGAATGAGATAAAAAATTTGTAATATATATTGTATGCAAGGTATTCAGTAAAAATATTTATACATTTTTTTGGGGATACTAGTTGCTTGGTTATTATTAAATATTAACGGAATGGCACGCAAATTAGTGGTCCCGGATGTTGCATTAACAACGCGGCAGTCGTTCGAAGGGTTGGAAGTCCCCTCAAAATACAGAGGTATGAAAAAACAGCTGATAAGAGTTTGGCATAAGCTGATGGAGCATGATGGTTTAAAAGTCGAAGGACTCCATCACCTCCTGGAACATAGAGATAAAACCAATCCCTAGCCATGTTTAACCCGACGCCCTAAGGGCATAAAGGATGGCTAAAGAAGAAGAAGTTCATAATTTCTGTACAAATTTCATTTTTTAGTCTCTTACCTGGGGCCACTTATTTCTCTTGTACTTTTGGCCAGCCAACGTACAGCACTTACTTACATGTTTTTAACTAAAATATTGTTTACATTAATAAAAAAAATCCATTAAACTAAAATTTTTCTGGTCTGTTTATTATTTGTTGTTTGATTGTTCAGAACTTGAATCCTTAAAATCGTACAACCACCCCATGGTCCAGGGCACAACACTCCGAGGTCAAAGGTACAAGGCGGTATTGTACCTTCGGCCAATTTATGTTTATTTCAATATTGCATATAAAATGCATAATTACTAATAAATCTCCTTTTTAATGTAACCATCAGTCAAAAAAAAAATTTGTCGCTATCCTATGCTGATTAAACTTTGTGCCTATTGCTTTTTGAGGTAATATCTAATTTTTAAAAAAGTGGCCTAAGGTTCAAGACTCATTATTACAGAGTATTTGCTTACACTTTCTATTTTTAGTTCCTTACCAAGCTCTGCAATGTCACCATGTGAACATAGTTCAGGAAGTGTAACTTCTTTCTTGATTTCATTTGCTTTGGTTGCATCTAACACAATTTCACTCGTTACTTCACGAATTAATTGTTCGTCCATCTCCAATTTCAAACTCATACCAGTATGTATACTTCCTAAGAACATGTAAAATTTACATTTATTGCATTTTTAAAAGATTTTTCATATATGTAGTAAAAACGATCTATAGCATTGTGCCATGACGAAAACACTTCGAGCTAAACACAACAACGCAATTAAAATGTGCAAACACTGTTTCCACTTAGTTTTACAAAATTTTTGTGTTGCTTTATGTACGGTAACAGAAAAACGGAAACCATTAAAATTGTTAATACACGGAAACCAACAACTATAAAAAACAATGGAAAAAGTCACAATAAATAACAAACGGAAACTTCTAATTTGAGATATATTATTGTGCACGGATCACATTTCCCTACGATGTGTACAGTTGTCGCGTGTGAAACAACTATTGACAACAAAAATAAAGACAAGAACATTGGGTTTAAAGTACTTATTAGGTACAATCTCTATTGTTCCAAGTAAAATTTTATTGATGAAGTAAAGACGTGTTCTGTGGTTATTGCATCAGTTCTAAGATTTTATTAAATGTTACATCTTAAAATTCTTACATTTATAAGCTTGGAGAAAACTTTTATTAACCAACAGCAAGTTCTAGCTCCAACCCACTATAAAAACTTGGTTCCGAACAGAGAATTCTTTCTCGACTGCTTTTAGATGCTCAACATTAGATGTCGAATCGATAATAGCAGGTATATGTCACTCATGATTTCAAATTTTGCTTCTCCTTCCATTTTCAATTTTAAATTCGTAGGTACTAGTAGTCTCACTTCATTCCCGATAATTTAGAGAACTAGTGAGCAAGAATAGTATATTACGTAGAACCCTTTAAAGTTTGATGATATTGTGATTATAATTAATTGTACTAATATAATTATAAGAAGCAAAAACATTCACACTTGCAAAATTTTGTAGGTTACCAACCATCAACCATAGATAATATAACCCACAGGGATAGAATGAAATGTTGCTGATAAAATAGAAACCGAACGCCAGCGCCGCCTGCCGGACAGGGAGATTTCTAGTGGGAAATTCAAAATACTTCCCAGTATAATGGTACGTGTAAAGATTATTTTATTAATAAAACTACAATACAAATGAAAGAAAGATTATTTTATTAATAAAACTACAATACAAATCAAAGAAAAACAAATTGCATTTAACAACAAATTTGCATTTGAAACAGACAATAGAAAAAGAACTAGGTTTTAGTTTTCCTACGAGTTAAATGGATCTCTCTTGCCTGCTTATATATTGCAGTACAATTTCGTGGTAAAACACGTTCGTCTTTTCCAGTTATTATATTATTCACCCCATTAAAATAATTAAAAATAATAATCCGACTAAAATGTTTTAAAATTAAATTTGTAACTTTTTCTGCATGTTCACAAACAACAAAATTAAAATTAATATATATTTTTAGTGTTAAAATAACCCTTGCAATAAAATAAGGCTTAGAAGGGGTGATTTTGAAAATATACTTTACAATATTATAAACTGCAATTAAATTCAAAAGTAAGGGGTTATTACAATATTTTAACCTACTCAGATTAGCGCCTCTATATTCTTTGGCTTTTATATAAAGGTACAATGGGTTATTGTCCTCATTAGCTCTTTTCAAAATATTGAATTTGCAAGCTTCACAATTATTATTTAAATTAAATTTTAATTTAACTATATAGCCAGCTACATATGCTAAAGCTGCAGCCTCTATAGGTTTTAGCTGGTTAAAATGATCCCGCACAGGAATTGCTGCAACATTCTCTTTTACTGGTTCTTCAGGAAGCCCCTACATACATTATTATTAGAACTGCAGCAATATATTTATATTAATACATACCTGGGTTATAAAGTTGTTTAACGTCATCAAAATGTCGGCATTATCTTCCTCACAATTGGAACCGACAGAGTGCTTGGAAACAACATTGTTGACCAAGAGAGACTTATAAAATGGTCCAAAAGCAGCGCAGGTCGGTTTTGTATACCTTAGTCCCCTTTGCCTGATTCTGCCAAAAAAATATTCCAAGGGATCTTGGTTCAAATACCTCGGCTTAAATATCGGAAATCCTAATTTTTTCAATTCTGGTATTAATAGCAGAAAGCTTTTCATAGTCATTTTCCAATTTTTAAAAGTTGGTGGAATCGTTTTTTCTCCATCTTGGATGCAATACATTTTATCAAAAAACACAATGGCTTGTCTCCAAAATTCTGTATGAATACTAGTTTCTGCCTTCACATCCACATAGGTTTTCAATTGCTTGCCATTTTTATTAAATTGTGAACTACCGTTAACACTGTCAAACAAATTATCCATGAAATGTAATAATTCTGCGGTGTCTGTAGCCTGACTTTCCATTTTAATATTCCCATCTTGGCTAACGTATTCTAAAGAAGAATAATAGTTTTTAAAACAATATATGAGCATGAATATTGTATCGGATAAAAAACGAAAAACATAAAAACTTACTACTTTTAGCCATAAGATTTATAGCCGCGAAAACGGTGTGACTTAAAACTTGGGTACAAATGGAAACTTTCATTTTCTTTATTCGTTTGGTGTCGACATGGTACTCCGTTAATTTAGGCATTGACCTTAAATCCCCACTCATGGCATCCAACTGCCAAGCAGTACTTATGTGTTCCCATTTAGCAATTTTTCTAATGCTATGAATTTCAAAAGAAATATGTTTGTCCAACAAATTGTTACGGACTCCCTTTAATAAATATGGAGGGTCATAAAAGGGAATAATTTTTTGACCATCAACTTCAAAAATGTATTCATGAAGTTCTTTACCTTCTCTTAAATATCGAGCTCGGGTTTCTTTAACTAACTGACTGATGGTGCTGGTATTGTTAGTACCTTGGTCACATATCGTGCCTACAATGTTAATGCCAGATTTCTTTGCAGCAATAACAATTTGTTTTATTTTACTCATAATTTCGGGGGCTTTTACTGCACCTTTCACAAATTGGTAAACAATTGGTTGCTTCCACCGCCTTGCTATCCCCGTTAGCATAAATACCTGCAAAAAAGGGGGAAAAGATACGAGGATAAGTTATTATGTGTACATAGTATACTATAAAAAAGTACCTGAACGTGATCAGCAATTTGGTTTGTTTGGTAGTCACCGAAATTTTCAAAACCCTCAACATTGTCAACAAATTGATTGTAATGCAAATGGGGCGTTAAACTCATTTAATCAAAAACTAGGAAACAATGTCTCTTCAAAGGACGCATGCCCTTTGAAATGCCTTTTAAACAATCGAAAGCGCATTCGTTCAATCCAGGATGTATCGGTATTCTGTTAAGAAGCTTCATTAATGTCACTCTTGATGGCAAAGCGAAAATTCTGGACAGCAGCTTATACCCCGAACCACTCTGTTTGTACAATGACAGATCCATTACCTTATCTTCTACAGAAAATCTTCAGCCCTTTGGTTTTTTATCGGAGCAGGCAAGTTGACTTTTAAAAAATTGTTTGGTCCTGTTATTCAAACCAGAAGTAATTCTTTCAAAAGCTTCGCTGTTCGAATATTTTTGAGCACTGCGCAAGCGGTTTTTGAAACTTGAAGTTTTCTTGGCAAGTACTCTAGCTTTCCTTTTATATTTACAAAGTTCTCGGTATAACCGATTAGCCTTTGGTGTCAGTTCAGTGGCTTTCTTCACGTTTAAAGAATATAAAAGACCAAATTCTACAACGAAAAGGTTACAGAATCATTAGTTTATAAATTATGTAGCAATAAACACAAACCTTTTGATGTTCTTTTTAGAGGTGTTATCATAGAACTTGTACCCGCTGTAGGTTCTACCTGTTGTTCACCTAATTCTGCAATTACATTATTGTTCTACAATTTAGAAAATATTACGGGGAACCGTACTGTGCCAAACCGAGGCTGTTAGTCAATATATACTTTCTGTAAATTCTTCTGGCAATTCGAGTAGGTGTCTGTCATCAACAGTATTATGTGCTGTGAAATTGGAAGTGCCTGTTAAGGTCCGGAATAAAACTAAGGATAAATGTGAAAGTAGTACAAGGGTTTTATTTATCAAAATAAAACTAAACAAAAACGTACAACCAGGCAACGGCCATTACATTTCATTTATTTTTGGTAACTACTCAGTAATGCCACCAACCGTAAAACTAAGTTACTAACTACAACGGAATCTTTCAAATATTGGCGGTAACAGTGCCTTCTTCATCGTTGCCAAGAAATTCTGCAATTAATAATCATTGTGAAATATATAGAACCAAGTTAGGTACTACAACCTACCCGGTAAAAGTAACGCTGGAAGTACAGTTTTCTTTAGTACATTATTTGGTCCAAAATCTTTTTCTAAGAAATGTTTTTGGCAAACTCGGTAATTTTCATACACCGTTTTTGTTGGTAAACTGGCGACATGTTTATTACCTATAAATGCTAACCACCTTGCAAATAAAACGGAATTCTTTAGAGGATTGGGAAATCTATGCCTACTACGGCTTTTACTTGGTTCACAACCAGGCACCACACAACCAGCTTTTCCCATTCTCAACACGTTTGAAATGCAAAACACTTGGCACAGAACGTAAAACGTCGGCAAAGCAAAAAACACAAACAACTGTCAAACACACGTGGACTGTGGACAATGAAACAAAAACGGAACCCATGGCCAACTAATTTTGAATATAGCACTGAATCAAAAACGGAAACATACTAGTGGCGCTACCTAGTAGACAGGGAGAACATTTTTACGGTAGCCATGTCAGGTTTTGTTAGAAGAAGGAAGATTTCATTCCATACTAGTTTATATTATCTATGCCATCAACTCGCTACCTATCTACACTGTCCACTCAAATAAATGCTTATCCCATTTGAACTACTTCCATTACAGGATGAGTTAACATGTTTGGAAATACATTTACGTTGTTTTGTCAGTCACTAAATATTTATCCCATCTCTTCTGTCAAAACAGTCAAAACAGTCAAAATAGGCATGTTATTAATCTATTAACGACTTATTTATGAAAATTGTTACCTCAAACAAACTGGTCGTTGCATTGGGTTAAAATTGCGAGAGCACAAGGGTGATTGCAAACACAGACGCATTACAAAATCTGCTGGTTTAACTGAGCATCAGATGGACGCTGAGAATGCTTGAGTATTCGCCAGAGTACCTCATTACTTTTTCCTCGTATCATATGTGAAGCAATTGAAATTGAGAAACAACATAACATAAACAGAGTGTCACCACCTTTTTTTTTAAAGTTTGATACCTAAGTGCTGGAAGATAGAGAAAATGGCGGAGACAAAAAAAAATTGCTTCGGTAACTCAGCCGGACGGGGTGGGTTTCCAGAAATAAAATAATCCAGCTTATCAGAAAGAAAACAAGGGCGCCAGGAACTTACCTCACCGAAGCAATCCAAAAATATTACCATTTATTGTTCCAAATAAAGGGAATATCCACCAAACCAACACTATCGCAAATAAAACGCTCAAAATAAGGTTGATGCCATATATTAAATAAACTATGAAAAGTAAATTCATGAATACATAAATGTAGCAGCATAAATGGGCACTGTCATTGACAAAAAAAAATAATAAACGTATCCGACAAAATTTGAAATTTAATAGGAAACAGTTTAACAAAAAAAAAATGTAGACCGAAAGAAAATATATATATAAATATATATAGATGTTAAGATATTTAAGTTTTTTTAAATTTGTATAAATGGTTTCTTTTCTGTTTAATATGATAGATCGACAGTATAACAATTTTTGTTAGCAGGATAGCAATTCTGCGAGACGTTTTAACTATTAATAAAATAAATGCTAGAAAATTATTATTGTTTTAAATTTAAGAATTCGATCAAGGGACGTTATTACGAATAGTAAGGCCTTACGTACGAAGTAACCCACTTGTTATCACTTTATCGGATAACACACTACTACCGCAATTACCAAACCAGTAACAAAGTACGTTCGCAATAATTCCCCTGTATGTAGTAAATATTGAAAGTAAAATGAAAGGATAGAGCAAATAAACTGTTTGCTATTTTACAATAAAATAGCGCTTAATTTTTTTTAACAAGGATACCAGTCGATGTAAACAAATTGTATATGTCAAATTCCTGTAATAGTAAAATTAATTTACGGTAGCGCAATCACCGTCAATTGAACATTCTGCTAAATGATACTTTAGATACTACCATGAAACAAGGTAATAATATACCTAAAAAAAAGTACAATGTTTTCCTACAGATTAGAGCATCAACAAAATAGTAACAATTTACACAATAACTGCAAAAATAACTCGTGCTAAATATTTCTGTCTTCTAAATAAATATTTACACCAAAAAAAAAGGAAGTATAAAGGCACCTTGATGTGACAAAGATAATTTAAACATAGAATAAAATTCAAGCAACAAACTGTAATTATTGAGGTATTTTTTATGTAATTGTTAATTTGTAAGCATTCATTTATTAATCCACTAACGGGTAAATTATTTATAAAATGAATTTATAGGTACTTCATAACTCATTACAAGTGGTAAAAAGACACCCTGGTAACTTTAAATTGACCATAACTCGAACACAAGTTATCGGAAACGAAAATAAATAGTCTGACCTTGTTTTAATAGATGAGCACTTCAGTTGAAGGTCGGATAGATGTTAAAGCGAAACCAAAACTTCCTTAAAGACCTTACGTAGATACTGCGGCAACTCAAGTCAGGACTAAATGGCTTCCGATGTTGGGTACGAGATGTTGTAGAGTTTGTAAACGGGCAGTTTACTTGGCATAGGCCCAATTTTCCAATTCCGAAGGTATATATGTGTAGTTACAGGACTTAATACGTGTAAAATATAAATAATGTCACCATGCCATATGCAACTTTGTAATAAACCATGAGGTCTTCAAAGGTTTTGTTGTGTATCTTCTTGAAATATTAATTAATCCTGGGTAGACCAGATATTAAATGGAATGTATAACCAAACCCAATATCCATTTAAATATAAACTCGAATGATCAAACTAATAAATCCAGAAAACTTCTGATAAAATACTTTTCAGTCTGCATTCACTAACATCTCAAGAAGGAATGACAAAATGGTTACCTTCCAGGAAATAACCTGTTGTTTAAAATTAAGAAGTGCACAAGACAGGAACATGAGAAATTTGAAAATTTATGATAAGAGGTTTGAATTTGGTACCAAAAATAAAATGAAATAGGCAACCCAAACAACAAGTATTTCTTGCAGAAAAATAACGTAACAAGAGGATGGTTTTAGACTCAGTAAAGCTTGGATTCCAGTAGTTTATCCTTTGACTTATCCTTCTGCCTAACCCAGAACTCCGCCGCTCTGCCCGACTGGCTCACAGGGGTTTAATATACCTCCGCATCCCAGATTTGAATTCAGTGCTCTAATCACTTTGAAGATGCAAGCTGCAATGTCTTGTGAAACGTTAGTTTGTATGAGTTCACAAACAACTAACAGGCATAAACCGATAAAGTAATCTTGTCTTGACAAACATGATATATTAAGATCAAATCCTTGTCCGCCCCAAGGTTCAAGTAATCTAAGCACACGGCTCTGTCTAAGCAGGGCCCACTAAGAACCATGGTGAAAACTTTTAGAGCAAATGATTGTAAAGACAGACTCGCTACAAATCGGTCCTTACCTGATTATGCTGGGTGTAATCCCCAAATGACGACGCGATCTAAGCAGAAAGTAAATTGTAATATTGACAGTTCGCGAAAACGCGAAAACCTCAAAGAATAAATTTTTCTTTTATTATTGAACAATGCATTTCAGTCGTGTAGGTAACCTTTTAAATTACATCGCTATAATTTCTCTGGATACTTATTGCTGCTATAATGCCCTAATTTTTTCATATCTAAAGCATTGCATTTTTCCTTTAGGTTTTATTAAGTCACTCTTATGTATACACATTTAAAATCACATACAGTGCTTTTGAAATGTTTGTCTCCAGATGTTTTCAACATCGTAATACAATTCTGATAATCATTTTTTTTATGAATTCGCACCTTTTGCCACAGTTTATAGTTTGATGCAGCGCATTACAATAAAATAAACTTTAAACGTGTTTTTCTGTTTCACGTTCGATGTAAATACATCTTTCTTTTATAGAGAGCAGAATAATATAACAGACAGTGATCATTTAAGTAATATGCTCCTCTGAAGAAGTATTTTGTACCAATGGGAATGAATAAGTAGTTGTACAACTTAAAAAACCACAATGATATCAGGTATTATGCAATATAAGACTAAAAATGGTTTATTGAAAAGGTTACGTTTATTTAAATACAACATTTGTTTAGTTAGTTAGTATTTATTGAGTAAGATCACAAACACTACATTTGAGAGGTTTTTGTCCTGTAGGTATGTGTTTTATTATGTAGTTGTAAGTCACTGTTTCTGATAAATCTAAAATCACATACACTGCATTTGTAAGGTTTTTCTCCTGTATGTGTTTTGATATGTTGTTGTAGGTTACTCTTCCCTATACATCTGTATTCAAAAATTTACATTTATTGCATGCATATGTCCACCTACTATTAGTTGTGAAGTAATGATACTCACTTTACATTTATTACGCAAAACATAAAAGAACTAGTGTACATGAATTTTACAGACAGTATACTAAACGTTTAAAAAGTGGAACTTCTTGATGAAATTGCGATTATTTGGTAATATTTGATAAGCGAAAAATTTGCACTTTAAAGAATTTATAAGGTAACATAGTTTCGGTTTAACCTACCACTCCGGCAACCATAATGGTTTATTCAAACTACTTTAGCCACAGTGCAAGTCAACATGCGGGGGCTTCAATGTCTGATAAAATTGGTTTGATCCTCGATAGTCAGTAATTACCATTTATTCAATCCATCCTAGGAGATTACACCCAGCATAATCAGGTAAGGACCGACCTGTAGCTTGTCAGGCTCACAATAAATTGCTCTAAGTGTTTTAGTCAGAGTGGTTCGTTTTGTGCCCTGGGTGCTTAAACAAGGCCGTGCTTTCTGCTTCAAATATTTGTTGTATCTGAACAAGGTCAAGTACTAGGCCTACGCCTGCTTAAACTGTTTGAACTGATTCATTCTGTTCTGATCACTCTGAAGATGCAAGCTGCAATGCCTTCCGAAACGTTAATTTATATGGGTTCACAAACACCTGACAGGTATAAGCCACTCAAGTATTCACGAGATATGTAAAGTAAACTGGTAATACGCTGAAACTTGTTCAAAGTTTTTAGCGAGTACAAAAAATCGATTTTTTAGAAAAGAATAACCAAACACGGAAGGGCAAATTTTTCTAACAAAAATTGGGTGGTAAAGAAATAATTAAAACCCTAAAATATTACTATACCGCAAAATTAAGTCGAAAACTTTATTCTACTATCACTCGTGAGCAAGTTAACGTAACAAAAATTTTTTATCAGACCCCGTTTATTAAAAGGGTAGGAGTTTTTGATTTTCCTAAATGCAACGGTGTCACAAAGAAATTAGCGAACTGGGACACAAACTAACACATAGTTCATTGTTAACTTTATGAGCCTACAAAATTTTCGAACAATATTTATTTAAAAATTTCCAAATTTTTGAAAATACACAGTGAGCTGAAAAAACCGATCAATTTTTAAACACTGATAAAACCGCAAATGGTTGTTCTATTAGAATTATTTAAATACCATTACATAGCCAGTTCGATAGGCTTTCTATTCGTGTGTAAAATGTTAATAGAAGCATGTTGTGCAACTATAACATTGCTTAAATTTGGTTAATAAACATCAAAGATCCAGCCCGGACTTTATTGGTAGTGATTTAATTAGCATACGCGCATTGCTGCTTAAATTTAACAAATGGTAATGATATTTTACCTGTAATGTTGCTAGAAATAGAGAAAATAACGCCTCATTACACCTTTATGCAGGACGGAGCACCATCGCATCGTTCAGCTAGAACAGTCGAGTTTTTATTGGGAAATTGTCCAAGCTTTATCGAACCTGCTTTATGGCCTCCTAATAGCCGAGATTTAAATCCTATGAAGTATTTTACTTGGAGTCAGCTGGAGGAAATGGTGAATTGTCATCCGAGATGTAGTACATTTGCGCAAGCTATTACAACAGTGTAGGGAGTCTCTGAATCAAGAAAGCATTCGAGCTGCGATACATCGTTGGAGACGCAGGGGATCATATAGAACCATATTTGCAATTTTGTAATTAATAAAGTATATTTTTTCACATTCATCATTTTATTTAAAGTGCAAAGCAATAAAAAAAATTTATAAAGTAGTGACTCTGGAATTGTTGGCTTTTATAAACCAAGTTTAAGCAATGGTATTGTAATTGCACAACCTGTTTCTATTAAATACATCAATAGAAAGTCTACTATACTTGCTATCTAATGGTTGTTAAATAATTGTAAAAGATCAACTAGTTGTGGTTTTATCAAAGTTTAAAAATTGATAGTTTCTTTGGCCCACTCTCTATTTTTCACCTCATAGTTTTTATCTTTTCGAAAATTTGAGTGCACAGTACTTTGTGTTTCTATACTGCTATTCAATAACAAAATTTGATCCATATCTGTCAACACGTTTTTGACTAATAAGGCGCTAAGGTGAAAATTTCAAAAAATCTAAACTGGCGCCATTTTGAAACTAGAGAGTTCGGAAAAAAACGTTCCTATTTTCCCTACGGTCCTCTATCAGATTCTGTTTTCAGATTTTGATAATTCAATTTCTGAAAAAATGCTACCAAAAAAACATGTCTAACTTCCGCTTAAAGTGTTTGAATTTTCCCTATGAACTTTTGATACACCTCCACATTCCAAAATTCATTGAAATCAGAGCATCGGTTTGGGAGTTCTGGGGCGCACATACCCACCCAGCCACAGACAGACATTTTAAAAAACACTGTTTTGTGTTCCTGCATGTCCAAAACATGTATTTCCGTCAAAATCGCAAATTTCAAAAATTTTCATCCAATCATTACTTCCCTACAATAAAAGTATAGGACAGTAAAAAGGAGAAATGTAAGCTTTTTGAACATGTATGCAACAGCATTCCAACCTGCGAAAGTATTTTTTTGAAAAAGCCCAACCTTCAAATACAACAGTAGAAAATTCTGTTTATACCAAAATATAATTAATAACCTCTATTATTATCTATATTCTAATTGATATACAATTACTTAGGAAACCCCTTCACAAAAATTGATATTTACAAGAAATGTATCTACTTAAAAGACATTTTCACTTTTGAAGATGTCGTACGTAACATTAAAGAAGTTTTTCCCCAACACAAGGATTAAAATGATTTGTACACTACTCTTATGTATACATTTAAAACTAAGTATAATATATTAAAAACGTTTTTCTCATGTATGTCTTTTGATATGTTGTTGTAGGTCACTCTTCTGCACACAACTATAACCACATACACTACATTTGTGAGGACTTTCTCCTGTATGTACGATCATATGCCGTTGTAGCTTACTTTTTTGTGTACATCTATAATGACGTGCACTGCATTTATGAGCTTTTTTCCCAGTATGTATTTTCACATGTCGTTGTAGCGCACTTTTCCGTATACATCTATAATCACATAGACTGCATTTGTAAGGTTTCTCTCCTGTATGTACTTTCATATGCCGTTGTAGCGTACTTTTTTGTATACATCTATAATGACATGCACTGCATTTATGAGCTTTTTCCCCAGTATGTATTTTCACATGTCGTTGTAGCGTACTTTTCCGTATACATCTATAATCACATACACTGCATTTGTAAGGTTTCTCTCCTGTATGTACTTTCATATGCCGCTGTAGCGTACTTTTTTGTATACATCTATAATCACATGTATTGCATTTGTGAGATTTTTCTCCTGTATGTGTTTTATTATGTAGTTGTAAGTCACTCTTCCATATACATCTATAATCACATATACTGCATTTATGCGGTTTTTCTCCGGTATGAATTTTCATATGTTTTTGCAGCATACTTTTCTGTGTACATCTGTAATCACATGCAGGGCATTTGAAACGTTTCTCTCGGGTGTGTATTTTGATATGTTCTTGTAAATCACTTTTCTGCATAAATCTATAATTACATACATTGCATTTGTGAGGTTTTTCTCCTGTATGTGTTTTTATATGCCGCTGTAAGTTCTTCTTGAATTCAAATTTGTTACTGTTAACTTGAGCAGATATTATTATTGTTTGATCAATAACACTCTCTTCAATTTCATTTTTTATATGCAACTCCTCAATCACCAATGGCTTAAACTCGATGTCGATATCATAATTACCGTTCTCGATACCATATTCCAGATCAGGTACTTCCGATTTTACATCGAGGTCTAATGATTGAACATTGTTATCTTCGTCTTTGACTGCAAATATTTAGATTAAATTAGATTAACCTAAATGTATAAGCTAGCATTGGTTTATTTATTCTTTACCAACAAACTGGTAAATTTTAATATTGGCAAAAGTACACAAAATTGTTTTTTCTTTTAGAAAAAAATTAAATGCATAGAATTTAATGTGAAACTTGAAAAAACTTACAGATTTTTGAGTAGCATTTCATTATGTATATACGTAAATGTAATTTCATCTTAATAAACATACATCATATTGTGTTGCTCTGCTGACAATAATTTTACTAGACAATAGTTAGTACTTAAAGTGGGTATTTCAAAGTTTTGCAGTTGAATTGTGTTTTTATTAACTTACCAGCAACATGCTCCACCAAGCCACAGTATGAATATGGCACAGAAATGGGAAACTCCTTGATTTCGTATAAATGAGTAACGTCACATGTGGAATCGACGTCGCCTACGGAGATTTCACTCATAGATTCACATTTTATTTTTCCCTCCATTTTCAATTTTAAATTGGCACCAGTATGCATAATTTACTTCCTAGCCCATTTAAAATTTACTTTTATTGTATCAACTAAAAAGTGTGACCTGTGGTTCAATTGTACTGTCAAATTTCAGAAAACTAGTGTACTGGAATTTTATATGATGTACAAACCTTTATAAATTGAGACTGCTTGACAATAAAGTGATTATTAGTTAAATAAAGTTAGTTAGTTGGTTTAATAAACGAAAACATTAGGACTAGAGAATTTTGTAGGTTAAGTTTAGATTTACCAAGCGCCATTACGTCAATCGTAACCAGGTATTAGAACTACTTTAGCCACAGGATGGGTCAACATGAATTTCTCCCTTGTTATGTATACAAGACATAAAAACCGTATGGAATTTTTTTTAAATGTACGTACTTCTTCCTTCTTTCCATTTTTTAATCTCTACCTGGTATTCCGGAGTTCGATATTTTCATCAATTAACGAATGAACATAGCAAATTATTTTAAATATTTAACATTTTTATTTTACAAAGGTACATGTTAAATGTGAGTTGGCAAACTTGACCCAATTAACTTACATAATGAAAAAACATTTTAAGGACAACAACGTTTCGGGGTAACGGCATGGGCTGGTAATATGGCAACCCCAGTTTAAATGGCCTGAATCTTTTTAACAATTTTTTATTTAGACAGATTTAGACTAACAGCGTACACATCAATCTATTTACTTAATTAATTTTTTTTCTATAAGTCATAAATCATTTATAATAAAACAAAAAAAGAAAAAATGATAGATAGACATAATTGTCAAAAAACTATCCAACTAGTAAGAAGTATTATTTTAAAAAATATTAACCTACAATAATATGGCAGTAGGCGACTGTATCTATAACACGATATAATAAAATCCTACTTCTCAACAATTTATAATTACAATACTTGCACATAAAAACATTTTCCCTTTTATGACATACACTTTATTTAATAATTTTCTTGACTAACGTGACTTTTCAAATGCTTCTAAAAAAATTTTTATGTACAAATTTAGAACTACATATATTGCATTAACATAGCTTTTCCTCTGTATGTGTTTTATTATGTCGTTGTAAGTCACTCTTCTGAGTAAATCTATAATCACATGCACTGCATTTGTAAGGTTTTTCTCCTGTATGTGTTTTGATATGTTGCTGTAGGTTACTCTTCTGTATAGATTGATAATTACATACACTGCATTTATAAGGCTTTTCTCCCGTGTGAGTTTTCATATGCTGTTGTAGCGCACCCATCTGTATACATCTATAATCACATGCATTGCATTTGAGAGGTTTTTCTCCTGTGTGTGTTTTATTATGTCGTTGTAAGTCACTCTTCCGCATGAATGTATAATCACATACACTACATTTATGAGGTTTTTCTCCTATATGTGTTTTCAAATGTGGTTGTAAATTACTCTTTCGTTTACATCTATATTCACATACAGTGCATTTATAAGGTTTTTCTCCTGCATGTACTTTCATATGTTGTTTTAGATTAGTTTTCTGTATACATCTATAATCACATACTGTGCATTTGTGCGGTTTTTCTCCTGTGTGTGCTTTTATATGTCGCTGTAAGTTCTTCTTGAATTCAAATTTACTACTGCATAAATCACAATAATAATATTTAATTTCAGTAGACATTTTTATTGTTTGATAGACGAGACTCTCTTCGACTTCATCTTTTATATGCAACTCCTCACTCACCAATGGCTTAAGCTCGATGTCGATATCATCGTCACCACTCTCGATACCACATTCAAGATCAAGAACTTCTGATTTTACTTGGAGGTCTAATGATTGAATGGTGGTATCTTCGTGTTTCACTGTAACTGTTTAGATTACATAAAAATGGATTAACATTAAATATATAATAAGTTAGCATTAGTTTGTTTATTTGAATGGAAGAAAATGTAACAAGAAAAGCATATTGCAAGCAAAGACTAGACGGTCGCATTAAAGAGAATACTTTGCTAATTTATTGAGTATAGCAAACGATGAAATCGAGCAAGACCGAGAAAATGGGAGAAAAGCTAGAAATGAAGGAGATACCACAGTTCAGATACTTCTGCACCAGTATCAATAACACGAATAACAACAGACGAGATAAAAACCAGAATATTTCTGGCTAACAGAGCATATTTCTCCACGAACGACATTTTTAAAACATTGCTGCTGTCAAGGTAAACCAAAGACAAAAATAAAACCTATCTTACTGCATGGCTGTGAAGCCTGAACCCTAGTAAAAAAGGAAGAACAAAGATTACGGATCGTTGTGAGGAAAGCGTTGCGTAGAATATTTGGACCAATTCAAGGAGGTAGAGAGTGGAAACAGCGATATAATGAAAAGATAAATAAAGGTAACTAGACGGGTTAATATCATCAAAGTTTAAGAATAAGATGGATTGGGCATGTGATATGAATGACACATGTAAGAACAACCCAACGTGTCTTTAACAACCGTCCAGAAAAAGGATACAACCAAGAGGAAGACCATGAATGAGATGGGTAGATAACCACCTTTACAAAGACTTACAAAGGCTGAATGCAAGAAATTGGCGTCGAATAGCATTGGGTAGAGGGAAGTGGAAGGAGATTGTTGAGTCAGCAAAGACCCTAGAATGGTGGTGAAAGCCAAAAAGACGAATAAATGTGCAATTTATTTGCCTTTATCAGATGTAACATCATTAAAAAACATAACTTGATTTTTTAGAGTTTATGTAATTCCAGAAAGTTTTTACGTTGCTTGTAACAGCATCCTCAATTCGGTAAATATAATTTCTACAAGATAAAGAAGTTATCCCCTTGCATTCTGATTTCCATTTAGCAATTAATCTGCAAACCTCAATCAAACCCGACAATTTATACGTTTTATGTACCTTATTCTTCCATATGACAACCCTTTTTAAATCAGGTGAAAATCATTTAGGAAAATGAGAAATGGAAAATCTACATCTAGGTACATACAAATTTATGGCAGAATATATCACATAATAAAATACATTTTCAATTGCTACACGCACTTGTATACAAATAAATTTACTATAATTTTATTGGGTTAGTAAACGTAACATATTCCCATATATTTATTTATTTAAGGACAAATATTAAAATTGTAGATTGAGGTTATGACGTTGCTCCAAACCGTAAAAAAACATTCTTTTATTACAAACCGTGCCGAGCGCTCCTACACCATGTGACTACAACCCACTAACACTACTCGAGCTCTGCTCCGCGATAAAATAACCAAATGTACCTATAGTATAAGCTTAGCTTGGCAACCTCTGGCTAGATTTAATATTGTTATTTACTTACTAACAGCATGCTCCACTAAAGCAACATATGAATGTGGCACAGAAAGTGGAAATTCTTTTTTCATTTCGTTTAAACGGCAAACGTCATATGTGACAACAGTACCTAACGGGATTTCCCAGGTGTTTTCAGATTTGATCCTTCCTTCCATCTTCAGCTTTAAATTAGCACCAGTATCTAATTTTAGTTTCTAGAGCATAAATAAAATTAGTTTATTGCATATATTTACAAAGGACCCTACTAAAACGTATGACCTGTTACACTTACAAATTGAAACTTCACAGAACTACCACACAAGAATTTTATATGTGTACAAATCTTTATAAAATGGAAGTTCTTATTGATATTGTGATTGTTGGTTAATATTTGATAAACAAAACAAGCGAAATTTTGAAGGTTATGTACAGTTGTAGTAGTGCATAATTAACTCGTACTCAACCTGGAATTCTATTAGGTTATTCGAACTACTTCAGCTACAAGACAAGTCAAAATAGGAAATATTTCATTTGCCAGATTTAGTTGTTAAATGGCTAGTTAAAAAATTTATTAAAATTGTATTACGAACTGTTTGTGTTTACAATTTATGTATTTTTTTCAAACGTAGTTGCTAATCTAATTTATAGGGTAGACTATTTAAGGTCCTACAGCATTATATCTCCGTTTTTCCTGCCACATGGTTTATTGATAATGAAGCAAATCTACTTATGAGCAAACTAGCAGGGGCCTTGCTATAACATACTTACCTATACTTTGCCATTCAAAAAATTGCCTTTATTGAAAGATACCAAATGTTTTAAATAGTTTATACAGTGCCATCGGTGAATGAAGTTACTATAACTGTTTTGACGACTTTAAAAAGACTTGCAGAAAATATAAAAACTTCCGAATATTCAATTTTTTTCAAGAATTTACCTGTGGGGAACCTAGCAGGGACTTTCCTCGAACATTCTATTTTGCTGTTGTCAAAAGTATTCAATTTTTAAAAGGTTGCACCTCCAGGTGCATTTTATTAATAAATAACATATATCATTATTACTATTGCTATGATTATTTAAAAAACTTTTTCACAACAGTTTATAATCACAATACTTGCGCATAACAAAAAAAATTTCACTTTTATAATTACATTAATAATTTTGTTCTGCAGCATGCATTTTTAAATGTTTCTGCAAGCTTCTTTTATATTTAAATTCAAAACTACTTATATTTCACTAAAAACGTTTTCCTCCTGTATGTCTTTTGATATGTTGTTGTAGATTACTCTTTCGTGTAAATCTACGATTACATTCACTGCATTCGTAAGGCTTTTCGCCCGTGTGGGTTTTCATATGCTGTTGTAGCGCACTGTTCTGTATACATCTATAATCACACGCACTGCATTTAAGAGGTTTTTCACCGGTATGTGTTTTATTATGCAGTTTTAAGTCCCACTTTTGTATACATCTATAATTACATACAGTGCATTTGTAAGGCTTTTCTCCTGTGTGTGTTTTATTATGTCGTTCTAAGTCACTCTTTTGAATAGATTTATAATCACATACACTGCATTTATGCGATTTTTCTCCCGTATGTGTTTTATTATGCAGTTTTAAGTCCCACTTTCGTGTACATCTATAATCACACACAGTGCATTTATAAGGTTTATGAGGTTTTTCTCCTACATGTGCTTTTATGTGCTGTTGTAAATGACTCTTTTGTACACATCTATAACCACATATTGTGCATTTGTGCGGTTTTTCTCCTGTGTGTGTTCTATTATGCCGTTGTAAGCCACTCTTCCGCTTAAATCCATAATTACATACACTGCATTTGTAAGGCTTTTCTTCTGCATGTATTTTCATATGCTGCTGTAAGTGCTCCGTGACTTGAAATTTAGTACTGCATAAACCACAAGAAAAATATTTTACCTGAGCAACTATTTTTTTTGTTCGATCTAAAAAACCCTCTTTGATCTCATTTTTTATATGCAACTCCACATTCAACATTTGCTCAAGCTTAATGTAGGTATCATCATTACCACTCTCAATACTACATTCCAGATCAGGAACTTCCGATTTTACTTGGAGGTCCAGCAATTGAATGTTGGTATCTTCGTGTTTGACTGTAATTATTTAAAAATATATTAATTAAAATTAGATTGACATAATTGTACAACAAGTTAGCATTATTTTTTTTCTACATTAATAAACGAGAAAAATGTGTTTTAAAATCCATCTTTTATAAAATGCCTAAACAGATCATGAAATACGGGCGGAATTTTTCGCATTAAAAAAAACTATGTTTTGAAAACTTACTTTAAGGCCCTGGAGATGCAACAACAAACGATTAATTTTACAATCTGGCTACGACTCACTACCACATATACACAAACCTCGATAAGTACGAGACTTGGGTACTATCTTAATGTACTTTTTGCAATACCCAGCATTAATTACTTTTCGTAAATTTTTTTAGGATAGTATTGGTACCTTATACTCAAAACTGTTTTTTGGATATTCCTTTCGCACACAATTAAATATTCTTTGTTTATTAAAATTTCTTGGAGGAACAAATTAAAATTATTTCATGGTCCTTCGAGCCAGATTAAACTAACTGAATAATACTTGAGGAATTAACCCTTAACACGTTGCAGGCCGCGGTAACATTTGGTAATTTCTTCCTGGGAGCAAATATAAAGAAGTATTTCTTTGATTTACTACCAAAACAAAACTGTTCTAACATGTTGCACACCAAAACAGCTCGGTCCAACCAAACCACTGATGCACCAGGAGACCAGTGGTTTGATAGGTATAGATAAAACATATAAATCGTGTCCACTGGTAGACATACGGGGCTGAAGCCAAAAACATTAGCGCTCCACCGCTGGTCACGTGGGCCACTCTTACACGACTGCAGTGACACACCGGTCACCATATGGCGCTCAACGTGTTAAAGATCAATTACAACAACTCTGTTCGTGACAAACGCACGCATCAACAAAACTATGCATATAGCCTGAAGAAAACTAATTCTGGGACTTCGAAAAAAAAAAAGACCAACTATGCATCTACAATTCAATAAACCAAAAAGAGTAGCAGTTGTTTGCAGTTAAGTGCAGGAAGATGTAACACTCAATATTATAGGAATCATTCAAATGTCACAAGATTTCTACATCAAAACAACATTACGCTAGTAATTGTTGATGGTGATTCCTTTTTTTGTTTTTAATCACTTACCAACAGCATGTTCCACCAAACCACCATTCGAATGTGTTTCCAAAGGTGAAAATTCTTTTCTGATTTCGTTAACATGAACAAAGTCTGATGTTGAATCGATGATAGCAGATAACAAGACGTCACTAGTGACTTCGGCTTTTACTTCATCTTCCATTTTCAATTCTAAACTCCTACCAGAAGACTTTCTAAAACTCAATTTACACTTATAAAGCGAAAACTCAAAACAACTAGTGTATAAGAATTTTATAGGATACACAAACTCTTGAAAATTGGAACTTATTGATGATAGTATGATTATTAGGTATTTCGTAAGCGAAAGAACTTGGACTTGCAAGAATTTTGTAGGTTAGGTTAAGTTTCCCTAAAACACCACTGTCAATGGTATTGGATTATTTGAACTACTTTAAGTACAAGATGAGTCAACATAAAAGGTTGTCAATTCGCAATTGGTTCAAAACTGTTGGTGAATAAGTAACAACTTCTCATTTTCTATTCATCCTGTGACGTGAGTGGCTAGGCAAACAAGTCGTCATTATTACAGCTAAAAGGATGAAGAACTAACCCAAGTCTGATATTGATAGTTATAGGAAACAAATTTAAACCATGCGACGGCTAGTGGAGATAATTTGTACTTTAATACCTGCCAGAAATAGTACTATTTTTGACAGTAGTATATGGTTAACGTAAATTAAATCAAATCTAGAACTTACAAATTAAATATTTCAATTATGGAACGTCCACCAAAAGTGCGTAATACTAATTGCTATGTATACGGTTGTCACAGTAAAAAAGGAATAAACCGTGAAATTAGTTTTCGCAAATTTACTAAGCCTAAACCCGTGAGTGTACCACTAGAAAATAAATTTAGTGATTTTGAGATGGTTGATGCCCACAAAGCTTGGGAAATAAAATTGCGTATAGGAAAACCTTGTACACAATACCAGCAGAGCTGTAACGTGTTTACATTTGCCTGAAAGTCCTCCTTTACAACTGCATACGGTTTCTATAATTTTACACCATTTTTGGTGTAAAATAGTGCAAGCAGTTTGGCATTACGATTATTAATTTTTGTTGAACCACATGTTCATTATTATATGGTTCGAAACCGTAAATGCAAGAATGTTGGGCGTTGTGTCCCTCACGAGTTCTGATTGACAAGATCAAATTGAAACGAGCGGAAATGACCATTATGGTCCTTCTTTTGGACGTCGTAGTCCTATAAAATAATTGAGCGTTGTGAACACATTGAGCTTTATGGACATTTAACAGACTAAGCTTGTGATCATAGTGGACATTAAGGCCCTCCAAATAATTTGGCGTTATGGGCACATTGGGCATTGTGTTTTAGCCATTATTGGGATTTGTCCCTGTCGTAGGCGATGTATCCCTTCGGCTTGTGGACGTTCTTTGGGAAATGTGGGTTTGTATAGCGTTGTGGTCCTTGTGCAAATTGTCCATGCCCAGTTCTGGAAGCTTGTTTATATATTATTAATTTTTTGATTTTAAGTATAATTGTATACAGACTGTTAATAAAATATGGATAAGAACAAGTTTATATCTCAATGATTTTAGGTTTTTCGAAAAAACCGTCGAACCCATCAAAACATAATTTACTCTTGCAATTTTTTAAAGTACTTGAAAAAATTTTTCCCTCCCCTTTTGAAGTAGTGACGTCATCAAGATGACACTATATATTCTTAATTTCGTTTTTGGGTTCCTTATAACATGATTTTTTATAGTAGTATCAATTTTTTTTCAAGGTTACATAAGAAAAATTTTTAAATTTTCGTCATTCTTCGTGTTCTTGTGAAAGTATTACTTTTAATTATTTCGATCTAGCAACCTCTGTCACTATACATAACATAATTTAATAAATAACATAAAATTATTATTATCATTACTATTACTATGATTATTTAGAAAACTCCTTCTTGCAAATACAAATCTTTTTTTCTTTTATAGGTAGATCTTCTGCAATATGAATTTTCAAATGCCTATGTAAGCCACTCCTATGTTTAAATTTAGAAGTACATACATTGCAGTGAAAAAGTTTTTCTTCTGTATGTGTTTTCATATGTTGTTGTAGTGTATCCTTTCGTGTACATTTATAATCACATGTAGTGCATTTGAAACGTTTATTTCCTGTATGTATCGTCATATGCCGTAGTAGATTACACTTTTGTATACATTTAAAATTACATGTATAGCATTGAAAAGGCTTTTCTCCTGTGTGTGTTTTCATATGCTGTTGTAAATCACCCTTCTGTATACATCTATATACACACATACTGCATTGAAAAGGCTTTAATCCAGCATGTATTTTCGTATGCCGTTGTACGTCAGCCTTGTGCCTAGATTTATATTCACATATACAGCATTTGAAAGGTTTTTCCCCTGTATGTCTTTTCACATGTTCAAAGTGCATATGTTTTTGTGAGTTACTCTTAAGTCTACATCTACAATCACATCCAGTGCATCTAAAAGGTTTCTCCTCCGTATGTGTTTTGATATGTTGTTGTAAACTACTCTTCTGTAAACATGTGTAATCACACACACTGCATTTGTGAGGGTTTTCTCCTGTATGTGCTTTGATATGCCGCTGTAAGTTGTACTTGAATTTAAATTTACTGCTGCACATACCACAATAAAAATATTTTACTTCAGTAGACATTTTTATTGTCTGATAGCCAAGACTCTCTTCAACTTCACCTTTTATATCAACATCCTCACTCACTAATGGCTTGAAGTCGGTATTAGCATTACCACTCTCAATACCGCATTCAAAATCAGGAACTTCTAATTTTACTTGTAGAGTCAAAGATTGATTGGTGATATCTTCGTGTTTCACTGTAATTATTTAGAATGAACACAATTGAATTAACATTAAATATATAATAAGCTAGGATTGGTTTGTTTATTCATTATTAACAAATTGATAAATTGTCATAATGGCAACAGTACGCAAAATTTTAAAGATTAAATGCATGAAATACGAAATCACTTTACATTTTTGATCGGAATTTCATTATGTATGCATGTAACTATTTATTTCTTGATAATGTCTTAAACAGTAATTTTTCAGAAAGAAATTAGTACCTAAAGAAGATTTAAAAACTGTCTATTTCTAAAAAATTCTCACCAGCATTGCAACTTATTTGAAGTAATCAAGTACAGCTTATAATAAGCTTGGCTATTTATTATTACTGGCCAATCTGTTGTTATTCACTTACCAACAGCATGCTCTACCAAACCATTATGTGAATGTGTCACAGAAAGTGGAAATTCTTTTTTCATTTCGTTTAGAAGCCCGTCAGATGTGGCATCGACGATACCAGCTAACGAAATTTCATTTGTGATTGTAGATTTTATCTTTCCGTCCATCTTAAATTGGCACCAGCATATTATTTAGTTTCCAAAGTATATCCAATTATTTTATTGTGTGTATTATTGTGTATATACCTATGATTCCACACCACTTACTTATAAAGCGAAAATCAGAGGACTAGTATACCACAATTTTTTATGCTACACACACCTTTATAAATTGGAACTGCTTGATGATTTTGTGATTATTAGTTAATAATTGATAAGCAAAAGCATGAGGAATATAGACTATTGTAGGTTATGTAGTGTTAGTAGTAATTTGGCCTACTTAAACCCTTTGTCAACTGTAGGAGGTTATTCAAACTACTTCACCTACAGGATGAGTCAACATGGGAAATATTCAACTTGGCAGTTGTTATATTAGTGAATGACCACAGTTAACTTATTTTTACAGATAAATAAATGCATTGAAGTTTGACTTTTTCGTTGTTCTAGATCAAAACAGTGGGTTGTAAACTAAAGACGTGACGATTTACGTTAAAAAGAGGTGGGATATTTGAATAAAAAGTTCACTTTGTGTAAGCTGCGTTAAGATTCGCAGTTTACAAATGTATAGAAGAAGTTGGTTCACAAAGCAGTATCAACAATACTTCATATTAAAAATCCTCCTAAACCAATTTTGGGTAAAAGAAAACTACGAGCGTTTCGAATAATAAAGCTTGCAAAAATACCACAATGTTTGAGTGCGGTTAAACTAGATTTCAATGGTAACTGTAGACTTTATTTGTGTACACGGCACATACCTGATACATTTTATATTTTACAATATAAAAATGTTTTAGATATAGAAGCAGGCCTATCCAGCGACCGAAGTACAATGGAGATGAAAGTAGCATACCTGGAATTACGGTGTTAAAGAAAATGATTTGCAAGCACAGCAATTAAAACAGAAGTTACAAGGAAAGAGGATAGCAGTCTCAAAAACGAAACGCGCACAGAAAATAAAAGCCAACAAAGCTAAAGTGAAACTAGTTTAAAAGAAGATTTACGATGTGTTAAAGACATTGCATTGAAATATTTCAATACAACAAAGAAGGTTTGTTCTTTTTTCTAACACAAATTAGAATGTACAAACGAATTGCTAAAGGAAGGCGTTGGTCTAACAATGACAAAATGTTTGCATTGTGTTTGTTGTACAGAAGTGCGCAATGTTTAATTTCATGGCAAAGATTGTTATTACAACAAAAAAAGTGTTTCAAATAAACAAGATAGACTAGTGAGCATCTTAATAGATGAAATGTCGATCATGAAAAATCTATTGTACGATTCAGCTCATGACCAAATTTTGGTTTCGAAAATTTAGGGAATGGTAAATATGGTAGCAAAATTGCTAACAAAGCGTTGGTGATTATGGTTCAAGGACTAGCGACAAGGTGGAAGCAACTTAGTGAGAAAAGTAGTTTTTCCTCCTATTCACTCAACGAGGAGAATGCCTACTTTCTTCTCTGAAATAACAACTGGAAAGTGAACTTTTTTCAATAAAATTAGGAAAATGGAATTTGTTAAACAATAATAATTAATGACGTGAGCAATTGTAGTTAATAAAAATGGAACAGATGGTTCTCTCCTTCTTCCTCTTACTTACCCTCTCCCAAGTACCTCTTTCCCTTTTCCCTCCTCTTATCATTTTTCTCCTTTCCCTTTGTACACCTCAGTAACTAACCATAGTTAATAGATCCCAAATTAAATAAATTTCTACAACAAAAAGTAACCACAACAATAATATTAACACATCACTGATGTGATTTATTACTGTTGCTGATGTGACTTCAGCAACAATAATAAATGGTAACACCCAAAACCTGCATAAACAATGGGTTATCAACGGTAGGTACATATATATGCTACTTCAGCAATTAGATATAATAAACACAACATCGTAATTTGTACACTGAGAACAATATTTAAGTTCCACGTACCACGCCGGTTTCAGACTGACTTGCGTCCCTCATATTTCGTCCACAGACCCTATTTCCTCTTAAAGATGTATTTATACATTCCAGACGCTTATATTTTGAAGTGTTGGACAATTAAACTAATACGTTCTTAGAGGTTAGGCGTTTATGCAACGCTTATTTCATAAAATTACAAAACTATGGTGTAAAAAGTACCATAATAATTACCAAAGTAATTCGCTTCTTCAATAAAATGTATTTTTACATGTTTAATTTATAAATATGGCCTAAGTTTTTCAAAAAATGTGCGTGGTTGACAAAAACTCTTTTATAAACTATTTTCAACCCAGCATGGGCATTCCAAACGACTGTGTATGGGACTGAAAGAGAACGATTGAAGTAAAATTAATAATCACGGCTGCCCCATTTTGTGGCTGCCCTCGTGCAACGAACCACTTGCACAACCGGTTAGCAACAGAACATAAACAACATAACCAGTAGTAAGAAAAGATAAATATCAACAGTTGTGTGACCTTCAGAGTATTAAAGTAGAATAATTCCTCTATAATTTACAGCTCAAAGCAGTTTCACGGTATATCAAAATGTGGATCCGTTTCTGTGTTATCCTTGCGTGGTTTTTTGTTGCCGCTGTCAGATGTGAATGTAAGTTTGTACCTATAATATGTTTACACAGCTCCCACTTTAATACTAATTTCTACTTTTTTCTTTAAATCCTGCAAAAAAATATGGAAATTCCAAAACATAATCACGTCATGAGTGATTACATTTATTATCATGTTGACCTTGAAAAACGTTGCCGCTAGCTGTAGATCAGCACCGACGATAGCTATAAAATAATATTTACGCAGTACATAATTAATTTGCATTTATTTTGCTATTTTTATCTTTTCGTGGGTAGTTAGAGATCAAAGTAACTAAATTCAACTCGCTAATTGCAACTACACTGGGGCTAAAAACTCTTAATTCTAATTCATTTGGAATTATGTTTTAATATTGGCCAAGAGCTTCCGAAATTGTAGAATTCTGGAAGCTCTTGCAGAGGTTAGATGCGTTTCAATATTGAAAACGAACTGGCGCTCCGTCCAAAATGCTACGCTTCTATACCCTTTTTTGACCGCCGTTGTATAGCAAAATAAACAAACATTGGCCGTTGTTGCATAGCAAAATAAACAAACATTTGTAAACGTGGCGCTTGTTGTTTATTTTTGCATGTTAATTGAAACAAACGTTTTCAGACGAGGTGATCTTAATATTTTAGTTTTCCGAAGCGGAAATCGTTGTTGCCTAGCGAATAAACATTTACAGACGTGGCGACTGTACCATGTAATGGAAGTCGCCTGTTGCTTAGTGACGTACAAGGCTGACAGTCCTGAGCAGGACAAAAAATTACTAAATACAAAAGTGACAAAATATGCGCATATTTTGTCACTTTTGTATTTAGTAATTTTTGTTTGGCATGGTTGCATGTGGGTTAAAAATATGGTCGAGAATAGAATTAACAGGATCATGTTAACTATTTAATAAAATTGTGCGTTAGAATTTAAAACAAAATCTTTCATCATTACGTACCCGCCGCTATAGATGGTACCAAATTTACTCAAAGTAAATGATTAGGAGGGAAGGGGTAGCGGAAGATTAAGAAACTGGCTTAATTTAGACAACATGTATTATCTATCGTTCTAAAATTGTACGTTTTACTTGAGTTTGTATGACTAGATAGCATTAATCACCTTTCTTTTCCTACAGTAACTCCATGTACAACTCCGAATGGAGAAACCGCATCTTGTGTTCCCTTATTAAAATGTTTAATTTTAATACAAGCAGCAGGCAGTAATGAACCAGTTGCATTAAAGTTCTTCAACGAGTCAGTATGTGATGAAAAAACTTCCATGGTTTGTTGTGGAACATCCCGAAATTTCACGAAAATTCTAACTACAGCAAAACCTTTAAGCAAAAAGGAGATATTTAACAGTTTATCGAAGGAAGAAAAAAAGGAATACGTATTGAAAAATCTTTTGCCAACCAAAACATTCTGTGGTTTACAGCACACTGATGATTACTTTTATGATGGTACACAAACCTCTGTTGATGAGTTTCCTTGGCTAGTATACATAACTGAAAGACGGCTGGAATACGATAACAATTTCTACTCACGAGTTGTGGCTAATTGCGCTGGTGCGTTGATTAGTAATCGATATGTTTTAACAAGTGATGACTGTTTACTTTACGCTGAGTAAGTATTTTCCTTTTTTTTTGGAACTATAATTATAGTATGGTAACTAATATTGGTCTCTGCGCTAATGAAACGTTTAGTGGGAAATCGCCTTTTTTCTCTCGCTAATTTAGAAACAACCACTTAAATTTTTTATTGCATTTTTGAAATCTTTCTGGTACAAAAGAGTGAAAGCAACGGTCTTACGCCCTCTTATAAACTTTAGACAATATAATACAATGCGATCGAAAATAATTAAAGATCACCTAACCCCGTTCAGTCGCAATATCAAAAATATATTTTGTCTACCAACTTGTTGTTTACCAATACTTATTTTCGCCTAGTTTATATAGTCGTGCGCAAGCGCATCACATTTGCTGTCAAGTGTCATTTATTGTGCTCGTTGGTTTTCTACAGTTCTTGTTATTGTTTTCGTAAAGTTAAAAGTAAAAAAGTCGTTTTCAAGACTTAAAGGTAGTATTCGGTCGCTTTATTTGGTAGGAAAATCAAACTATGGAGTTTTGTTTAGCTTAATATGGTGTTTCCTTTCAAGCAGAAGCAATTTATTATGAAAGTTTACTTTCCTTCCCAATAAATCTATAAGACGTTTATCTGCTCAAACAGCTGTAATAGGCACATGTTGCTTTTAAGGCTGAATTGCTGCTACTATTAGGCCTTTCATATGGAACGTGTCAAGAGGCTTGCAAAAGGATACTACATTTGTACCCATATAACTACCATTACCAATTTTTAATTTCTTTGCGCTATTTGAAATACCACGCGACGCCACTGGAATTAGTAAAGGTCACTTTAAGAAGTAAGCGGGCAAAAAAATCAATATAAAGCGGCACATTCAATCATTTTTGATCGCTCTGGAGTTTTAATCTAAACGTACATTTTAATTACTTTTTATTAGAATTAATTCAGTTTTGCATATGGTATAACATTACTTAAGATCATTTCTTCTGTTAACCAACCCTTACATCGGTTCTGTAGACTCCAACTTTCTTCAACTCGTTTTACCAAGAACGTGTGGCTCATTATTGCTACAATTGCATTGCCCTGTGTGTTTTAGATTAAAAGGTAATTTAAACATTTATTTATTGTATATTACTACTAAAAATCATCGTAATCGGTCCTCTTCTACCTTACGGTGTAGAGGTGTGGAGGTGCAGTACATTTCCCCACCTACTCCTGTCCCTCGCTAATGTATCAGCTTGTCTCCAGTTTAGGTCCTGTTTCTGTAGTATTTTGGCTATTTCCTAGTTCCATGTTCTCCTGGGTCTCCCCCTTTTTCTTCTCTTATCTACGCCCATTTTCCATATTTTCTTCACTCTCCTGCTTTCATCCATTCTGGTGAGATGACCCCACCACCTTAACTGTCCCTTTTCAATTTTGTTCTCCAGTGAGTTCACTTTAAACCATCCGCGAATTGTATTGTTGTTAATTCTGTCTCTTCTGGTAACTGCTGCTGCTGCTCGTAAATATTTCATTTCACTTGCCTGTAACCTACTCTTAGCTCTGTCATTCAACACCCACGTTTCACAGCCATAAGTTATAACAGGCGAGAATACACTTAAATATTTTATAAGCTTTGGTTTCCATACTAATTTCCTTTTTTCTAATAAACGTTTTATTGAGAGCGGAGTAAAGCCCGTTTGCTGCTTTTATTCTTGCATTAATTTTCGGTTCTATGTAGCCTTGTGCATTAATTACCGATACCAAGTATTTGAAATTATCAATTTGTTATATTGTTCTATTATTAATACGAATAGTTGTTTTTTGATTCAGTTTACTTATGGTCATGATTTCGGTTTTATCTATATTTATCTGCATACCGTACTCATTTATTGCATTACTCCAGTTTGTTACATTCCTTTGTAAATCCTTTTCCGTGTTTGCTAGTATCACTAAATCATCGTCATAAATCATTTCTTTAATCACTACTGGTCCCAACTGGCCCTACTCTGGCTCCACTTATTTCACATTCACATTTTTTGAAAATTTCATTCATCAATGTAATAAACAGCAAAGGACTCAACACTCCTCCCTGTCGTACCCCTTTGTTAGTTATGAACTCCTTTGATACCCAATTATTTGTTCGTATTACATTTCTTGTAACTTTGTAGATACTCTTAATGGTTCTCAGTAGCGATAAGTTGAGATTCCTTTTTTCCAAAACCTTCCATATTTTCTCCCTTGGGGCACTATCAAAGGCCTGTTGCAGATCCGCAAAGCAAAAGTATAAATTGTTATTATGTGCAAGTGTCTTTTCGGCTAATTGTCTCAAGCTGAATATTAGGTCCGTAGTTCCTCTTTCTGATCTAAACCCAGCTTGGTTGTCATCCAGTGTCGACTCAATTGTTGATCTTAGTCTTTTCTCCAGAATTATTGCATATGCTTTACTTACTACCCCAAGTATGGAAATTCCCCTGTAGTTAGTGCAATTTCTGGGATCACCTTTTTTTATAAATTGGCAATATCGCTGCCACAGCCCTAGGGATTTTTCCTGTAACCCAGACTACTTAGTATTGTATGTAGAAGTTCTTTCCCATTTCTTCCCATACTTATAATCATTTCAGCCCTAATGTCCTGTCCAGCCGCTTTCCCGTTCTTTAATTTTCCCACTGCTTCTTCGACTTCCTTTACTGTTAGATGTTCTGGTGTGGCGGTATTTCCAGCGTTTACTAAATTACGACTATGTTCAAATTCCTCCCCCTTTTTCTCTGTTCCTTGTACCGTCGATATTTCTGTTCTGTTCTATAATTGAGATATTCTTTCCATATACGTTTCTTCTTCTGTATTTCTTCCTGTATTTCATTTTCCACCATGCAGTGCATTTTTTCTTTCTACCATGATTTACGCCACACACTTCTTCAGACACTTTGTAGATGTTTGTTTTAAGCAAATTCCACAGTTTTTCAAGATCTTCAACGTTTTTCCAATTTATCGTACTAAGCTCATCTTCCAATTTTATGCTGTACCTATGTTGGATGTTTCCATCTTGTAGCTTGTGGGCTTTTATACTTGGTTGGCTAAATGTGCGATTTTCTGGGACTGTCTCTTTGATTAACTTTGAGTTGTTTTTCATTCTCACCTCAACCAAGTAATGGTCACTGGCAATTTCTTGTCCTTGTTTTACTCGTACTTCATTAATTTCTCCACTATGCTTACTTTGTACTAATACTAAATCAATAATTGATTTTTCATTGCTACTTTCCATTACTCTCGTATACTTATGTATATCTTTATGCCTGTAATGTGTATTCCCTGCTGTCATATCGTTATCTATACAAAATTCTATGACACGCTTACCGTTATTATTTACGTGGTCTTCTCCAAACATTCCCACTGGGTGTCCTACGGCTTCTACCAACCCTACCGTTAAAATCTCCAATTATCATGATTTTGTGTTGTATATTATCAACGTCCTCCTGGAGTGCTTCCCAGAATACATCCTTATCCTCTTTAGACTCATTTTCTAAAGGTCCATATCCCACAATAATATAGTTATTTTTCCACTATCCGTTTTATCCATATCTACTCTAATAATCCTTTCAGAGATATATTTCCAATTACTTATATAATCTACATATTTCTATTATCTATATTACTACTAATACATGTAAAACTTTGACTGTATATACTTCGTATGGACTGCTGGCGAACTGCCATTTACTACATAAATTCGAAAGAAAAAATTCGCCCAGAACTGCGCGTAGCTAGTGGACAAAATTCAACCAGTGGAATCATCGGCGATTTAACAAGTACGACAAAGAAGAAATGGATAATTAGTGAGTGCGGCAAGAAACAGCTATAATGGACGGGTCAAGTTTTAAACCACGTATACATGGATACGCAAATCCCCCAGTTGTCCCGCCTATTGTATGTATCCCTTCCTTGTCGCACTCATTAATCGTCGATGATCCCGCTGTTTTCCATTTCTCCACAAGGCGGTGGCAGAGATGATGGCGACACCTTTTAAAAAGCAATTAGCAGTCCATACGAAGTGTATGTAGTCAAAGTTATGAATAAATTAGTAAAACAATTTTTTTTATTATAGGTGGTATTATTCGAAGATAAACTTGCTGCTTGGCGTACATCATGTTTACAAAAAAGTAAATTGCATTGGAACTCCATTTGGCGTTGATGATTGTACCAATCCTCCGTTACACGTAACTTCTGCTAAATGGAAAGAGCATGATAAAGGCATTGTACTCTTGCGGTTGGAGGAAAAAATTAACTATTCTGGTAAGCGTGGACGTATTTAACAATGGAAAAGTTTGTTTCAGTAACTTAAACAAGACCTTTGGTTACAGATTTTGTAAGACCAATATGTTTGCCTGTACAAGCTGATGAGGTACCTACAGTTGGCAGCTTGGTGATGGCTTCTGGATGGGGCGAAGAGGAATTTGTTACAGGTAGCTACGATTGCAAAGAATTAGTTTTAATTTACATTTAATGTACTATCCTTTTTCTA
Source organism: Ctenicera cuprea (assembly GCA_958336395.1). Classification (NCBI taxonomy): domain Eukaryota; kingdom Metazoa; phylum Arthropoda; class Insecta; order Coleoptera; family Elateridae; genus Ctenicera; species Ctenicera cuprea. The sequence goes on along the minus strand of OY284486.1, from coordinate 6,087,545 downwards.
GGAAAAAGTGTGAAATTGAAGAAGCGTATGAGATACAACGTGATGAGTAACAAAGACTGTAATACTATTGATCCCCGACGAAACTCTATATGCGGAATTCCTTTGGAAAACAATACTCAGTACATATGCAGAGGGGATATTGGTGGTCCTCTAATGTACAAGCACATGGGAAGAAATTGGTTTGCAGTAGGACTCGTCTTTGCAATTGAATATAATTTGTGTGATGAATCTCAACCTGTTACTGCGAGGTCATTGACACCAGAAATAGTGAATTGGATCATAGAAAACATTGAACCTTAATTTTTATATTTCCTTTAACACTAATGTGTAAATTGTATTGCAGGAAAACATACAGTTGTATTGTATTGGATGTTTGATTTTTTTGACTTGCTTACCTAGTAGTTAAATTTATTAACAAATTTTTAATTACTAAATAGATTATTTAGTAAATGTACTGCTATATTGTTTAATTCTTTTAAACTAATTTTTATTATAAAATTTTTACGTACCTAGTGGCGGTCAAATATATGAAGTATACTTACGCATTTACAAAGTTTTGTACTAAACTGAGGTTAACAATCTACACGATGATTCTAAACCCACTGCAAATATTTTAACGGCAGATGACGCACGATAAAAAACATTTAAAAATGTTCCTATAAACATATTATGGGTCCCTTCTTTACGAAGTTACAGCGTCCGGAAAATAGAAGAGTTTAAATTTTCAAAACCAATACCCTACTGAAAATCACCTCAGTTGCCTCATAAAACCTCATACAAAATGAACCTGGTTGTTTCAAAAACCGCATAAAACCACATACAACCTGATGAAAACATTATCAGGTTATATGAGGTTTCTATATATATTTTCAGTAGGGTAGATAAATGACAAGACAATATTAAATTAAAACAAAAAAAGCACTTTGTTAATATTACATCATATACATAAACTTTCTTTCTGACTATTAACTTCACTACTAATATAGTTATTGGTTAAAAAAAAGTTTTGAACTTAATAGTTTTACTTTTCAACAATTTTATAATTAACAAATTTTAATTTTAGTATACCTAACGCTATATTGTGTAATTATTTCTAACAGCCCAAGCGTAAAGTCTGGAACCAATTCCATAAAATTGAAAAGGTCAAATTTTTTAATAAATCCAACTACATAGCACATAAAAGTGCATCTTTTCCGATAATTGTCATTTTTCGATAACGTTTTGTTTTGGAACTATGACGTTATCGACAGTTTCATTAAATGACGCCCCATATTTTTGTGTCTTGTTTGGATAGAGGTAGAAATTTCGAATTCGGCCATATGTCAAAATATTACTGACAGTTTTCAAGATCTCGAACGCTAAAGATCCGGGGTTACATTGCCAGCTGCAACCAAAATGCAGCAATGAAACTCTCGCCTGCCACTCAAAATGCCCAATCGGATGTAGGCGGCTGTTAGGTCTTAATGCCTAAAACTGCCTCTGGTATTACTCGGTCGGATTCGACGTTAAACTGCAGGTCCAGGGTACTCCACTTTAGCGCCAAGGGAGAGTACGTAGCAGAGAAGAGCGCTGGAGCCCAGTAGTGGGACGTAAAGGATGATTGCGATATACACCATTTACTAATACGGTGATAAACAATTTTTATCTTTTGATTCTCACACTACAGTGTGAGACTATCAAAAAGGGTCCGAGGTCAAAATTTCGAATTACAAAATTTTCATAAAACCAAAACTTCCCTGTACTGAAAACATAGGAAAGTAAAAATGAGAAACATTTTTCTTTTCAAATCTTTCTTCCATGAATATTGTGGATGTTGATTTTTCCATGGTGCAAACAAGCGCGCGCGCGCGCCCACAGACAAACATCCACGCGATCACACAATATAGAAAGAGCGTTCCTAGTTTCATTAAATAGCAAAATAACTTCTTTTTTACATTATCGTAATCATCATAGGTACATTCCTACACTGGAAATACAAAAACTGCAAAGTCAATAATAATAAACAGATATAGTAAAAGAGAAATAAATTACTGTTATAAAAATGTATTTGTACGGCTGATACATTTATGAATACATATTGTACTACACACAACTTCTGAACATAAATTGGCTACTGCAGAGAAATAATTCATTATCAATATATTCTTCTAATTGATATCAACCTTTTCGTCAAATTTCAGCTGCTCTGATTTAACTTCTAACCCATTTAACTCATCTTTTATCACCAGGTTCTTCTTTTACACATGTTGCAGACACATGAGTTTTCATATGTCTATTTAAGTGGGTTTTCTGATTGCACTTGTAATCACAAAGATCGCAACTGAACGGTTTTTCACCAGTATGATTTCGTAGATGATAAACTAGCAGGATCTTAACCCTGCATCTGTAATCACACATAGTACAACTGTACGGCTTTTCACCAGTGTGTTTTTGCAAATGGCATGTTAGTGCGTATTTTCTAAAACAAGTAAAATGGTAAGGTTTTTGTTTTACAAGACTATTTAAATGACAAATCAGGCTGGCTTTTCGAGTACATGTGTAATTGCATTTGTCTTAGGCGACAATTTTGGGAAGACTTATAATCACAAACGTTGCAATGGTACGGCTTTTCTCCAGTGTGTATTCTGTTATGAACTACTAAACTGGATTTTAAACTACATTGGTAATCACAAACTGTACAATGAAGGCTTCTCTCCAGTATGGGTTTTCAAATGGTCAATTAAATTACGTTTCGTTGGAAACGCACGAGAACAAGAATGGCACTGAACACGCATTATTTTGTTAGTTTCCTTTGGTTTGTTATTACAAGCTGCTTGCTTGGAATCTGTAACCTTCAATGATGCTGTATGAATTCTTACATGCTTAATAAAGTGCGTTTTTCTTCTACACTTATAATCACATAATGTACAGTTAAATGGTTTCTCTCCAGTGTGAAGCTGCATATGCGTTCTTACATGAGCCTTTTGGGCAGCCTTGTAATCACAAATGTTACAATTATACGGCTTTTCTCCAGTGTGTATTCTGTTGTGTATAATCAATCTGGATTTCAAAATACATCTATAATCACAAACTGTACAGTGGTATGGCTTTTCTCCAGTATGTATTTTCAAATGATTGGATAAACTGCGTTTCGTTGTAAATGTACGACAACAAAAATGACACTCAAAAAGCTTTATTCTGTTACTGTTAGTTACTTTCGATTTTTTATCACAAACATCGTGTGTGGAGTTCGTAACTTTCAACGATGTTGAATCTACTGTTTCATTTACACTTACAGTTTCTTCTTTGAAGTTAATCTCCTCCTGTTTGACGTTTATTAAAGCGTAATCACTAAATACATTCTCTTCTTGCTTAATAATGGTCTTAGTCATACTAGCTCCATTATCGTTTATCTCTGCAACAATGTTCACTTTGACGTCCTTATCAACTACATTTTCAGATTTGTTATTTGCAATAACTTCAAGATATTGAGGTTCTATTTTAATATCCATTTTCCATCATCAACAAACCACGTACTTGGCACAAATTATTTCATTTCATTTACATCCTGCATTGTAACAAAATTTCTGAAAAATATGTCCAGGATATTCAAACACTAACAAAATATGAAAAACATAAACTTACATGAGTATCTCAAACGTATTTATTGTAGAAATTATGTTTGATAACGGTGAACGTTAACTTTCAGAAAATTAAAAAGGAGCAAAAAAATATGGGTGAGGTTATGTTAATGGTGGTTCTTGTATACGGAAGCGTATTGGAAAGTTTCTTGTCGGTAATTTCCAGATTTATAATTTTTTAACTTTTAAGCTTAATTTTTAAATATACATTATGCGTATTAAGACAATTTAACACACTGCAAAAAAGGATTTCTTTTTTTTTAGAGAAAATTATAAAAATTAATTCAGGAAATATAATAAAAGACATTTTATTATATTCAATATTTCAATTAAAACAGTGTAAAAATTGTGGTAAAAAAACTATAAAAATTTAAAGAGAAAAAGTGCAGAATAAATATCTATACATACACATCCACAAGGTGGTGCGTTTTTGCATAACGCTTTTATTAGCCAAAATAGAAAGTGTGATAATTCTACCTCACTATAAACTACATTAATTTACGCAGGGGGTTTACTTTTAACCCTGCAGTAATCGCATCGGGTGTCTGAGACCTAGTGGTAATCGGTTTTGTAGTGGAAGTGCAGCTGCACCTTATTGCCCGTCTCTATATAGCAGTATATTGTTTAATTATTTTAAACTATTTTTTATTATAAAGTTTTTACGTACCTAGTCGCAGTCAAATATATGAAGTATACTTACACATTTACAAAGTTTTGTACTAAACTGAGGTTAACAATCTACAGGATGTTTCTAAACCCACTGCAAATATTTTACCGGCAGATGACGCACGATAAAAAACATTTAGAAATGTTCATATAAACATATATGGGTTCCTTCTTTACGAAGTTACAGCGCCCGCATAAGAGAAGAGTTTAAATTTTCAAAACCAGTAGATAAATGACAAGACAATATTAAATTAAAACAAAAAAGGCACTTTGTTATTATTACATCATATACATAAACTTTCTTTCTGACTATTAACTTCACTACTATAGTTTTACTGATTAAAAAAAAGTTTTGGACTTAATAGTTTCATTTTTCAACAATTTTATAATTAACAAATACTAATTTTAGTATACCTAACGCTATATTGTGTAATTATTTCTAACAGTGCAAGTGTAAAGACTGGAACCAATTCCATAAAATTGAAAAGGTCAAATTTTTTAATAAATCCAACTACATATCACATAACAGTGCATCTTTTCCGATAACTGTCATTTTTCGATAACGTTTTGTTTTGGAACTATGACGTTATCGACAATTTCTTTAAATGACGCCCCATATTTTTGCGTCTTGTTTGGATAGAGGTAGAAATTTCGAATTCGGCCATATATGTCACAATATTACTGACAGTTTTCGAGATCTCGAACGCTAAAGATCCAGGGTTACATTGCCAGCTGCAGCCAAAATGCAGCAATGAAACTCTCGCCTGCCACTCAAAATACCCAATCGGATGTAGGCGGCTGTTAGGTCTTAATGCCTAAAATCGCCTCTGGTATTACTCGGTCGGATTCGCCATTAAACTGCAGGTCCAGCGTACTCCACTTTAGCGCCAAGGGAGAGTACGTAGCAGAGAAGAGCGTTGGAGCCCAGTAGTGGGACGTAAAGGATGATTGCGATATACACCATTTACTAATGGGGTGTTAAACAAAATGAAAAAAAGGGTTCCCAGGTCAAAATTTCGAATTACAAAATTTTCATAAAACCAAAACTTCCCTGTACTGAAAACATAGGAAAGTAAAAATGAGAAACATGTTTCTTTTCAAATCTTTCTTCCATGAATATTGTGGATGTTGATTTTTCCATGGTGCAAACACCGCGCGCGCGCCCACAGACAAACATCCACGCAATCACACAATATAGAAAGAGCGTTCCTAGTTTCATTAAATCGCCAAATAGCTTCTTTTTTACATTATCATAATCATCATAGGTACATTCCTACACAGGAAATACAAAAATTGTAAAGTAAATAATAATAAACAGATATAGTAAAAGAGAAATAAATTACTGTTATAAAAATGTATTTGTATGGCTGATACATTTATGAATACATATTCTACTACACACAACTTATGAACATAAATTGGCTACTGCAGAAAAATAATTCATTATCAATATATTCTTCTAATTGATATCAACCTTTTCGTCAAATTTCAGCTGCTCTGATTTAACTTCTAACCAATTTAACTCATCTTTATCACCAGGTTCTTCTTTTACACATGTTGCAGACACATGAGTTTTCATATGTCTATTTAAGTGGGTTTTCTGATTGCACTTGTAATCACAAAGATCGCAACTGAACGGTTTTTCACCAGTATGATTTCGTAGATGATAAACTAGCAGGATCTTAACCCTGCATCTGTAATCACACATGGTACAACTGTAAGGCTTTTCACCAGTGTGTATTCACAAATGGCATGTTAGTGTGTATTTTCTAAAACAAGTAAAATTGCAAAAGTTACAATGGTAAGGTTTTTCTCTTACATGACTATTTAAATGACAAATCAGGCGGGCTTTTCGAGTACATGTGAAATTGCATTTGTCTTAGGCGACAATTTTGGGAAGACTTGTAATCACAAACGTTGCAATGGTACGGCTTTTCTCCAGTGTGTATTCTGTTATGAACTACTAAACTGGATTTTAAACTACATTGGTAATCACTAAAGACCGGATTTTAGGACGTAAAAAATTGCAAAATGGGTCATATAAACAGGAAGAAAAAAAAGGTAAAATAGGCAACAAAAACTTAAAATAGGATTGTTCAATTTTAAATTCCGAAATTAGGAAAAATAAAAAAACTGCTGAAAATACCTATAAAAATTATGTAACTAATACTTCAAGTTAAATTTTTATTTTTTACAAATAAATGGGATTTTTAAATTCTATTACACACTGAATAACTTAGAGTTTTCATAAGTAACTAAATAATGTTCCAAATTAGTAGTAAAGTTAATGCGCCTTTCACTTAAAATTTGCTTTAACCAAGAGAAAGATCTTTCGGCATCGCATGATGTAATTGGAGCATACTTGAAAATGGAGAAGTTTGGAACATTTGAAATAGTATCATACTTTCCCTCAATTAAATTTTTAATTTTGAAAAGATCTTCATAGCCAGGATTTTTGTCTAGAACTTCTAAAAGTTTTTGGTATGCCTTTTTAGCAATTGCACCAGGAGAAATCCTTAAGGATTCTTTTACATTTTCAATAATCTCTACTGAATCAGTAAGAGGTAGACCAATTTTTTCAAGTTTCTCAATACTTTGAACTAGTATTTCAAAATGTGTTTTAATATACATTAGTTCATTTTTTATGTTTTTGGCTCTGAAGTAATGTTGAGCTCTTTCTATAGCAACGGAATTCTCACTACTAAAAGCCATTATAACCTGCAAAATTTACTTAAAAATGCAATAGTTTTATTGAGATAATAGTCAAGTACTTACAAGTTTTAACTTATCAAAATTTTCAGCATAGAAAAATGCCGCATTAAGCCATGTGCCCCAACGAGTGAGTATGGGTTGAGGAGGTAGTGGAAGATCTGGCAAAGCGTCTTTGTAAGCTTGTACTCTCAGAGGAGCTTTCAGAAACACTTTTTTTACATTTGCAATAAGTGCGTTGACATTGTCATAGTTATTTCTAATTTTCTCACAAACGAGATTCAAGGCATGAGCCATACAAGTGAGGTGGATTAAGTTAGGATAAAAGATTTTTAAATTTCCTCCACATTTTAACATCTATGGTACTCCATCTGTTACCATTAATGCTACAGAATTATATTGAAAGCCTGATGGCCATAACAATCCTGAAATAAACTAAACTTAGATGCCTTCTAGGTTTATATTTTATTCTAAATTTACTGTTACCCAAGGATTCGTTAATGAATCGTGTTACAGTGAGATTACTGGTCTTTTCTAATTGTTTCGAAGCCAATAACATTGGAGTGCCTGCTTCATTGCTAGTCATTTTGCCAATAATAATGTTGGCAATATAACGGCCAACTTTATCAGTTGTTTCATCAACCGTTAACCAAATGTCATTTGTACCAATCTGTTTTCTAATAGCATCCATTGTCTAAATAAACAAAACAAATTATCAAACAATAACAAACTAGGGGGCTAATAAAATATTGAATTCACTTACATCATTGTTACATTTAGGCAAGTAATTTTTGTGAAGTGTAAATTCGTCTGGAATTTTACGGCCAGAATATTTTTGTAAGAAATCAATAAATGGTTGGCACGTCAATTTATTCCACTCAATATTAGCTGCTACAAATGTTTGGCACATTTCATAATGGAATTCGAAATTTTTTATTTCAGGGGTACGTTCGGTAAATAGAGTTTGCCTTAACGGTTTTTTCACACACGTCTTATGGTCACTACCGGTTTTATGTTGCTCGAAGTGCGAAATTTTGGTGCATACAAACTAAAAATTTGATCAAGTGATTCACTTCAGTAGTACCTGAGCATAAATATTTACCTGATTTACAAACGCTCTGCAAAACAGCTTCTGTTGCTTATCATCTAAAATTTGATAAACTTCCTTGTTGACTGCATCTGCTAACCATCTTTTAACTTTAGTTGCAAATGAATCTTTTTGTTTGGGCATCTTCTTCAAGAAAATAGGAATACACTCGATCACAATCAACACGCACTAGCAGCACCCGCAAAATCTAATGTTTAAATGATTTGTTACTATTGGAGCTAATTCCCAGTTATACTAATGTTTAATGCCAGAAAAATTCATGCAACCGTAAGTAGAGTGTTTTATTGCACGCTTTTTATTTATTCCTAATGTAGGCAACAAAAATTTCATTTTAGGATCGATAAAACGGCCTAGGGCATTATCTTCTCATTTAGGAATTTAGGAAAATATAAACTGCCGTCAAAACTCATAATTTTTCACGAAACGTATTTATTTTCAAGTCATTTTTAGCGGCCTTTACAAATAAGCGAAAGGCATATTTCCTAAGATCCAGTCTTTAGTAATCACAAACTGTACAATGAAATGGCTTCTCTCCAGTATGGGTTTTCAAATGGTCAATTAAATTACGTTTCGTTGGAAACGCACGAGAACAAGAATGGCACTGAACACGCATTATTTTGTTAGTCTCCTTTGGTTTGTTATTACAAGCTTCTTGTTTGGAATCCGTAACCTTCAATTATGCTGTATGAATTCTTACATGCTTAATAAGGTGCGTTTTTCTTCTACATTTATAATCACATAATGTACAGCTAAATGGTTTCTCTCCAGTGTGAAGCTGCATATGCCTTCTTATATGATCCTTTTGGGCAGCCTTGTAATCACAAATGTTACAATTATACGGCTTTTCTCCAGTGTGTATTCTGTTATGAACTACTAAACTGGATTTTGACCTACATTGGTAATCACAAACTGTACAATGAAATGGCTTCTCTTCAGTATGGGTTTTCAAATGGTCAATTAAATTACGTTTTGTTGGAAACGCACGAGAACAAGAATGGCACTGAACACGCATTATTTTATTAGTCTCCTTTGGTTTGTTATTACAAGCTTCTTGCTTGGAATCCGTAACCTTCAATGACGCTGTATGAATTCTTACATGCTTAATAAGGTGCGTTTTTCTACTACACTTATAATCACATAATGTACAGCTAAACGGTTTCTCTTCAGTGTGAAGCTGCATATGCCTTCTTATATGAGCCTTTTGGGCAGCCTTGTAATCACAAATGTTACAATTATACGGCTTTTCTCCAGTGTGTATTCTGTTGTGTATAATCAATCTGGATTTCAAAATACATCTATAATCACAAACTGTACAGTGGTATGGCTTTTCTCCAGTATGTATTTTCAAATGATTGGATAAACTGCGTTTCGTTGTAAATGTACGACAACAAAAATGACACTGAAAGAGCTTTATTCTGTTACTGTTAGTTACTTTCGATTTTTTATCACAAACATTGTGTGTGGAGTTCGTAACTTTCAACGATGTTGAATCTACTGTTTCATTTACACTTACAGTTTCTTCTTTGAAGTTAATCTCCTCCTGTTTGACGTTTCTTAAAGCGTAATCACTAAATACATTCTCTTCTTGCTTAATAATAGTCTTAGTCATACTAACTCCATCATTATCGTTTATCTCTGCAACAATGTTCACTTTGACGTCCTTATCAACTACATTTTCAGATTTGTTATTTGCAATAACTTCAAGATATTGAGGTTCTATTTTAATATCCATTTTCCATAATCAACAAACCACGTACTTGGCACAAATTATTTCATTTCATTTACATCCTGCATTGTAACAAAGTTTCTGAAAAATATGTCCAGGATATTCAAACACTAACAAAATATGAAAAACACAAACTTACATGAGTATCTCAAACGTATTTATTGTAGTAATTATGTTTGATAACGGTGAACCTTAACTTTCAGAAAATTTAAAAGGAACAAAAAATAAAGGTGAGGTTATGTTAATGGTGGTTCTGGTATACAGAAGCGTATTGGAAAGTTTCCTGTCAGTAATTTCCAAGCTTAATTTGTAAATATACATTATGCGTATTAAGACAATCTAACTTACTGCAAAAAAGGATTTCTTTCTTTTAGAGAAAATTATAAAAATTAATCCAATTCATTCAGGAAATACCGGGTGTCCCAGAAGTTACTGACCCATTTTAACTGCATATATCTCCGAACTAAGAGGCGATAGAGATATGCGGTTTTCACTGAACAATTTATTAAAAAAAAAAATTTTTTTCGGTATAAATGTTTATTCAGTAAAGTCTTATATAGGGTGTTTTAAAAAAACGGTCTTTTTCAATTGCAAATATCGTCGATTTTTTTAATGAAACACCCTGTATATTTTGATACTATCTGAAAGGTGAATTCTTCCTCTTTCCGAAAATGTACAATTTGTTGCAGTTGAATTGAAAAATGAGTGAGTTGTTTGGTTTTTAACGATAGGCTTTTATAGGTATAGGTATTTACGGGTGTTAATGTTAAAGCAAGCTTTGAAATTTTTATAATGTCAGTGAACTGACACAACGAACTGTCAAAGTAATTAATTCTGATTTGAATAATTCTTAAACGGCTGTTATTAATTTTTTTTTCAATAATGGTCCGATTTACTTTAATTGAAAAATCAAAAACTGTGTTATTGTATGTTAAGTATGAATCGATTGTTGATACTAAAAGAAGATTTCGTGCGGTATTTAGAAAAAATCCACCTTCAAAAAACTGTACTTCTTCCAAGAACTGAGCATTACTGGTAATGTCTACACAGTCATGTTAGAAAATTACTTATACCCACATCTGGAACAAGATGCCGCCATCAACTCTGTTTACTTTCAGCAGGATGGTGCGCCGCCACACTATTCACTTGTGGCTAGAAATTCTGTTGGAGATTCATTTGGAGATAGGTGGATTGGGAGAGCCGGACCAATTGAGTGGCCTGCCCACTCACCAGACTTTTTTTATATGGTCTTTTATCAAAGATAGATGTTATAATACTATCCCAGAAACTCTGGAACAACTGCGATGTAACATTGTCCGAACATTTCACGAAATTACCCCGGAAATGTTGCGAAAATCTTTTGACAATTTCTTGTTCAGGTTGCAAAAATGTATAGACCAAAATGGACAACACTTGGAACATCTTAAAGATTTTTATTAATGTAGCTAATTTAGAATGTTAATTTTTATTAAAATTAGATATTATTCTTTCAATTTTGTCTTGTTATTTTCTACAAATAGGTAGTTATCGGATTTCTAATGCCAAAACTTATTAAGGATCAACATGGATCAGAAATCTGTACTTAATGAACGACCATCCTTAAAAACCAAATAACAGGCTCATTTTTCAATTCAACTATAACAAATTGTACATTTTCGGAAAGAGGAAGAGTTCACCTTTCAGATAGTATCAAAATATACAGGATGTTCCATTAAAAAAATCGACGATATTTGCAATTGAAAAAGACCGTTTTTTTAAAACACCCTATATAAGACTTTACTGAATAAACATTTATACCGATAAAAACTTTTTTTAAAAAGAAATTGTTCAGTGAAAACCGCATCTCTCTATCGCCTCTAAGTTCGGAGATATTTGCAATTAAAATGGGTCGGTAACTTCTGGGACACCCGGTATAATAAAAGACATTTTATTATATTCAATATTTTAATTAAAACAGTGTAAAAATTGTGGTAAGAAAACTATAAATATTTAAAGAGAAAAAGTGCAGAATAAATATTTATACATACACATCCACAAGGTGGTGCGTTCTTGCATAACGCTTTTATTAGCCAAAATTGAAAGCGTGAGAATTCTACGTCACTATAAACTACATTAATTTACGCAGGGGGTTTACTTTTAACCCTGCAGTAATCGCATCAGGTGTCTGAGACCTAGTGGTAATCGGTTTTGTAGTGGAAGTGCAGCTGCACCTTATTGCCCGTCTCCATATAGCAGTATATTGTTTAATTATTTTAAACTATTTTTTATTAAAAGTTTTTACATACCTAGTCGCAGTAAAATATGTGAAGTATACTTACACATTTACAAAGTTTTGTACTAAACTGAGGTTAACAATCTACAGCATGATTCTAAACCCACTGCAAATATTTTAACGGCAGATGACGCACGATAAAAAACATTTAGAAATGTTCATATAAACATATATGGGTTCCTTCTTTACGAAGTTACAGCGCCCGCATAAGAGAAGAGTTTAAATTTTCAAAACCAGTAGATAAATGACAAGACAATATTAAATTAAAACAAAAACAGCACTTTGTTATTATTACATCATATACATAAGCTTTCTTTCTGACTATTAACTTCACTACTATAGTTATTGGTTAAAAAAAAGTTTTGGACTTAATAGTTTCACTTTTCAACAATTTTATAATTAACAAATACTAATTTTAGTATACCTAACGCTATATTGTGTAATTATTTCTAACAGCCCAAGTGTAAAGTCTGGAACCAATTCCATAAAATTGAAAAGGTCAAATTTTTTAATAAATCCAACTACATATCACATAACAGTGCATATTTTCCGATAATTGTCATGTTTTGATAACGTTTTGTTTTGGAACTATGACGTTATCGACAATTTCTTTAAGTGACGCCCCATATTTTTGCGTTTTGTTTGGATAGAGGTAGAAATTTCGAATTCGGCCATATGTCAAAATATTACTGACAGTTTTCGAGATCTCGAACGCTAAAGGTCCGGGGTTACATTGCCAGCTGCAGCCAAAATGCAGCAATGAAACTCTCGCCTGCCACTCAAAATCCCCAATCGGATGTAGGCGGCTGTTAGGTCTTAATGCCTAAAACTGCCTCTGGTATTACTCGGTCTGATTCGACGTTAAACTGGAGGTCCAGCGTACTCCACTTTAGCGCCAAGGGAGAGTACGTAGCAGAGAAGAACGCTGGAGCCCAGTAGTGGGACGTAAAGGATGATTGCGATATACACCATTTACTAATGCGGTGTTAAACAAAATGAAAAAATCTTTTGATAGTCTCACACTACAGTGTGAGACTATCAAAAGGGTTCCGAGGTCAAAATTTCGAATTACAAAATTTTCATAAATCCAAAACTTCCCTGTACTGAAAACATAGGAAAGTAAAAATGAAAAACGTTTTTCTTTTCAAATCTTTCTTCCATGAATATTGTGGATGTAGGATTTTTCCATGGTGCAAACAAGCGCGCGCGCGCCCACAGACAAACATCCACGCGATCACACAATATAGAAAGAGCGTTCCTAGTTACATTAAATCGCCAAATAGCTTCTTTTTTACATTATCATAATCATCATAGGTACATTCCTACACAGGAAATACAAAAATTGTAAAGTAAATAATAATAAACAGATATAGTAAAAGAGAAATAAATTACTGTTATAAAAATGTATTTGTATGGCTGATACATTTATGAATACATATTCTACTACACACAACTTATGAACATAAATTGGCTACTGCAGAAAAATAATTCATTATCAATATTCTTCTAAGTGATATCAACCTTTTCGTCAAATTTCAGCTGCTCTGATTTAACTTCTAACCCATTTAACTCGTCTTTATCACCAGGTTCTTCTTTTACGCATGTTGCAGACACATGGGTTTTCATATGTCTATTTAAGTGGGTTTTCTGATTGCACTTGTAATCACAAAGATCGCAACTGAACGGTTTTTCACCAGTATGATTTCGTAGATGATAAACTAGCAGGATCTTAACCCTGCATCTGTAATCACACATAGTACAACTGTACGGCTTTTCACCAGTGTGTATTCGCAAATGGCATGTTAGTGCGTACTTTCTAAAACAAGTAAAATTGCAAAAGTTACAATGGTAAGGTTTTTCTTTTACATGACTATTTAAATGACAAATCAGGCGGGCTTTTCGAGTACATGTGTAATTGCATTTGTTACAACTAAATGGTCTCTCCTTAGTAGGAGTTCTTACATGATTAACAAGCTGCATTCGCCTTCTACATTTATAATCACATAATATACAGCTAAATGGCTTTTCTCCCGTGTGAAGCTGCATATGCCTTCTTAGGCGACAATTTTGGGAAGACTTGTAATCACAAACGTTGCAATGGTACGGCTTTTCTCCAGTGTGTATTCTGTTGTGAACTACTAAACTGGATTTTAAACTACATTGATAATCACAAACTGTACAATGAAATGGCTTCTCTCCAGTATGGGTTTTCAAATGGTCAATTAAATTACGTTTCGTTGGAAACGCACGAGAACAAGAATGGCACTGAACACGCATTATTTTGTTAGTCTCCTTTGGTTTGTTATTACAAGCTTCTTGCTTGGAATCCGTAACCTTCAATGATGCTGTATGAATTCTTACATGCTTAATAAGGTGCGTTTTTCTTCTACACTTATAATCACATAATGTACAGCTAAATGGTTTCTCTCCAGTGTGAAGCTGCATATGCCTTCTTATATGATCCTTTTGGGCAGCCTTGTAATCACAAATGTTACAATCATACGGCTTTTCTCCAGTGTGTATTCTGTTGTGTATAATCAATCTGGATTTCAAAATACATCTATAATCACAAACTGTACAGTGGTATGGCTTTTCTCCAGTATGTATTTTCAAATGATTGGATAAACTGCGTTTCGTTGTAAATGTACGACAACAAAAATGACACTCAAAAAGCTTTATTCTGTTACTGTTAGTTACTTTCGATTTTTTATCACAAACATCGTGTGTAGAGTTCGTAACTTTCAACGATGTCAAATCTACTGTTTCATCTACACTTGCAGTTTCTTCTTTGAAGTTAATCTCCTCCTGTTTGACGTTTATTAAAGTGTAATCACTAAATACATTCTCTTCTTGCTTAATAATCGTCTTAGTCATACTAGCTCCATCATTATCGTTTAACTCTGCAACAATATTCACGTTCACTTTGACGTCCTTATCAACCACATTTTCATATTTGTTATTTGTAATAACTTCAAGATATTGAGGTTCTATTTTAATATCCATTTTGCATAATCAACAACCCACGTACTTGGCTCAAATTATTTCATTTCATTTACATCCTGCATTGTAACAAAATTTCTGAAAAATATGTCCAGGATATTCAAATACTAGCAAAATATGAAAAACACAAACTTACATGAGTATCTCAAACGTATTTATTGTAGTAATTATGTTTAATAACGGCGAACGTTTACTTTCAGAAAAAGCATCAATAAAATAAAGAATTGTGAGGTTATGTTAATAGTAGTTCTTGTATACGGAAGCGTATTCGAAAGTTTTATGTCAGTAATATGTGTTCCAAGTCCGTTGTTCCAATTATTTCGCGCGTTTTATTTAGGAATAAATACGTAAAATAAAAAATGATGCCAAGGATGTGTTTTAATAGTATATTATAATACAAGTGTATAAGCAAGCCTTTAAAGCACGCGCGACGGGTTTAAAAGCACGAGGCAAAGCCGAATGCCTATTAACGGAGCAGTGCTTTAAAGGCTCTATTACACGTGTATTATACGCTATTTTTTATTATAGCTGCACTACAATCCGAAAATTATAACAAAAAAAGGAAATTGAAATCTCTTTTTCGAAGTAATCTGTGTCATTAATCGTTGATATAGAAAGGGTGCCCTACTGAAAATATATATAGAAACCTCATATAACCTGATAATGTTTTCATCAGGTTGTATGTGGTTTTATGCGGTTTTTGAAACAACCAGGTTCATTTTGTATGAGGTTTTATGAGGCAACTGAGGTGATTTTCAGTAGGGTGAGCAATTGTTTTTGTTACGTTGCTATGTATATTTATTATAAATTTGTTGATTTGTGAAGTTTGTTTCGACTTTGTGTTCGTGAATTACAAAATGAACAAAAACATGGATATTTCATCCGAGATTAGAATGTTAACCGAACTGATTACCTGTGTATTTATCATTGTTCAAAATTTGTAGGTGAATTGGTTGTTACCTAGGCAACTTTAAAGCACTAGTGCTTTAAAGGCCCGATTTTGCACGCTTTTTAGTTTCAAAACAGAGATTATGATTCAGGTATAATAAAAAAAAATTATTGAATAAACAATTTAGCACGCAAAATTTTGCACGAAACATGGTTTCAAAACCAACGCCAGTGTTATATAAAGCGTACCCTCGAAAATCTGGTATATCTACCCCAAACTTCACGTTTTAATTGCTAGTCCCCAAATGACGAATGTAAAGTCCAAGGTCATTATCAAGTCCTTTCAAATAGTCTTCTCGATTGGCAAAAACTAATCTTAAGATCATTTCTATGCTCTTTCAAACTTTCCTTCCTTGAACTTGGATATTGATCTTTTCATGAAAAGAATACAAACACAAACATAAAAAAAAATACAGATTTTAAGATGTTATTTACATACAAGAAACTAGAAAGTAAAAAATAAAAATCACATTTAATTCAAGACAAATAAATTACTTTCATAACAGTATATTTTTAGAGGCGAAACATTTTGAATAGGCAACCTATCACACAGACAACTTGTAAACATAATTGACTACATTAGAAAAATAATTTATTGGAAATTCTGTGTTAACATTCTTCTAATTTGTTTCAAACAGATTCAACCTTTACAACTTCCAGTTCCTTTGATTTAACCTCTAATTGATTTACTAGTTCATTATTGCCATCAGGTTCTTCTTTTACACGGGTTACAAATATATGAGTTTTCAAATGTCTTTTTAAGTGGCTTTTCTGCGTACACCTGTAAGCACAATGATCACAACTAAAGGGTTTTTCACCGGTATGAGTTTTTCGATGACGTTGTAACTGTGAATTATCCGTACATTTATAATTACAAAAATCGCAACTATATGGCTTTTCACCAGTGTGAGTTCGTACATGAAAAACTAGCTGATACTTAACTCTGCATTTGTAATCACACATCGTACAGCTGTACGGCCTTTCACCGGTATGCGTTCTTAAATGGCACGTTAGTACATATTTCTTGACGCAACTGTAATTGCAAGATGTACAATGGAAGGGTTTTTCTTCTGCGTGACTTTTTAAATGATGCGTTAGACTTGCTTTTAGAGTACATCTATAATCACATTTGTTACAACTAAATGGTCTTACCCCAGTATGGACGGCTCTTACATGATTAATTAGGGAAGTTTTGCTCTTACACTTATAATCACATAATGTACAAGTAAATGGCTTATCTCCCATGTGCATTTTTGTATGCATTATTAGGTGATGTTTTTGCGAAGCTTTGTATTCGCAAATGTTACAGTTGTATGGCTTTTCTCTAGTATGTATTCTGTTATGAATTACTAAATGCGGTTTTATAGTACATTTATAATCACAAATCCTGCAATGGAACGGCTTTTCTCCAGTATGTGATTTTAAATGGTAAATTAAAATACGTTTTGTTGGAAACTTTCGGGAGCAAGAATGACACTCAAAACACTTCAGATTGTTAACTTCTTTTGATTTGTTATCACAAATTTCTGTTGGTATGGAGTTTGCGACGTTTAACGATGTTTCATTTACTTTATCAGCTTCTTCTTTGATATCAATCTCCTCCTCTTTGATGTTTATAAAAGCATGATCACTAAAATTGTTTACTTCTTGTTTAATAATAATTGTGTTAGTCAAGATGGCATCGATTTTATCCGTTATCTCTTCAACAATGTTCACTTTGATTTCCCTTTCAGCTTGATTTTTATGTTTGCTATTTGTAATAACCTGGGGATTTTCCGGTTCTATTTTGATATCCATTTTATAAATTCAAGGAGCTGTTCTGATAGATAAGCATTTCATCTACATCCTTCGCATTGTTGTAACATGAAATTTCTGAAAAGCATGTAACCATTATTTGAATAATATCAGAACTTATTAAACACACCAACCTACTACCTGCGTTAAATAAACTTATGGCAATTATGTGTAAGCGTAAGTTCTGTTGAACGCAAAACACAAAAATCGAACAGTTGTAAGGTTATGTCACTAGTTGATGCCAAGGATATGAGCTCTCATATCCTTAGTTGATGCTGTATACCAGGGCTATTCGAAAAGATGTTGCCAGCAATGTTTATTCTTATTATTTACTTCCTTTACGATTACGTTGAAATTTGAAATGCGAGGTACCTATATCAAAAACTCATGGATAAATAATTTTTAAAACATCAGCACTAGAAGCGGAAGTTATACATCGCAGCTGAATTTTATAATTTGCAAGAATATGATAGAGAATATCTAAAACAAACCTAATGCTTGATTTCCAAACTTCACAGCCTCAAACGGCCGTCGACACGATTTCCAGCTTTGATGTGCTTATTCCTGACCGTAAGCCTGTTAGCCCTTGTTAGCAGCTAAGGCCGGTGTTAAATAAATATTTGCAATGTAATAATAAACAGATTGTCACTATCTTACTGAAAACTAATGAGTGCGATAAGGAAGGGGCATAATGGCCGGGCCAAGTGCTAATTCACACAGTAGTGAATTAAGGTAATGAGAGGCCACAGACGCAAACCCATACCTATGTATGGCCTGGTGAGTGTTACTAAATTTTTAAAATTAACAGGTAAACTGCAGCACTGATCCCTCTCAACAATAAACTTCCCGTGCCCATCTAAACGTGCACGTGCATTATAGGCGTAGCAAGTCCCAGCCACATGAAGCCCAGGTCTAATTAGCTAATAGCTATTTATGTAAAAAAATCGGGAAATGCGGGTGATTATCTCACGAATGTGAAAGTTGTAATCACATGTGTGAAATAATCACCCTCATTCCTTATACGTGTTGCCTACAATATTTTTTCTACTTCTGTTCGAATAAATACAAAAGGGTATTTAAAGTTATGATTTTTTGACATTTTCATGACGCATATATAAATCAATTCGCAGGATTCCCTATGCCCAGTTTGACAAAATGATCTCATTATTTCACTGAGTGAAATAATGGAGTTCATTACCTAATTCAAATCAGTGAAATACAGTGTCTACTACATAACACACGTAGACAAAATTTTATCCATGACCGTATAATTTAAATGGTCAAAAAAAAACTGTCAAAATGATGTAGTCACAACAGTAAATTTAAACTTCATTTATTTGATAGCAATAACTTCATAAACAAAACGCCAGGGCCGTAAAGTACTAGTTTACGATCGTTTTTCAAGGCGCTAAACCATAGATTATAGACCGGTCGTGCATAAAGTACTTTAGCGTACACTGCCATGGACAACGTCAGCCATTCCATTTTCTTTTGCAATTAAATTAAAATAATTTTACATCGATGTTTTTTATTGGAATACAGTTTTAGAAAAAATATTGTGTGCAACTCGTGCGAGAAATGCCTTTAGCGCCCTCGAATGATTTTTCTTTCATTCTTGTGGGCTAAAGTATTATTTCGTGCACTAGTTGCGCAAAGAACGGTTACCTGCAATAAAATTTAGTCACAGTTAACTCTCGATTGTAAAACCCACCATTAACAGGTCTAGGGTGACCCAGTGTTATTATGGAAATTTTCAAACAATGAAATTTTCATATATAATCTATTATTCAGCTAGAAAATCGCATTTCGTTTGAAATTTAAATTTTTTGTCGTTAGCTAGTGATGCTCATGACTTTGAAAATCGTTTATTAATTGCACAGAAATAGAAACCGCAAAACTGTCAGGTATATTTCATTTTCCTATTAAAAACACACAGTTACATATACTGGCAGAAAGCATTCACAATCAAATTTCCTAAAAATCTCAAAACCTTAATTTTTTGCTGTTATTAATACACTCCTGCGTTTGCAGTTAAGAAAACTAAAATGTGTTAATAGTTTATGGCAAATACTTTACCATTAAAAAAATATTTTTAGAAGTGAAGCATTTATCAATATATACAACCAACCACCCACAACTTGTGAACATAATTGACTTTTGCAGTAAAATAATTTATTATAAATTTTTTCTCACACTACAATTGCTTAGACTTAACTTCTAAACGATTTGCTAGATTATCCTTATCACCACGTTCTTCTTTCAGATTCATTGCAGCTCTGTGAGTTTTCAAATGTCTCTTTAAGTTACATATCTGAGCGCACTTGTAATCGCAAACATCACAGCTGAACGGTTTTTCACCAGTGTGAGTTCTTCGATGACGTTTTAACTGTGAATTTCCCTTACACTTATATTCACAATATTCGCAGCTGAACGGCATTTCATCATGATTCCTTTGATGATATATTAACTGATATTTAACTCTGCAGCTGTAATTACAAATCGTACACTTGTACATGTTTTCACTGTGCGTGTGGATTCTCAAATGATGAATTAATTCTGATTTTTTGATGCACCTGTAGCTACATAAGGCACAACAAAACGGTTTATCATTTGAATGACGCCTAAAATGATAAGTCAGGAGAATCTTTTGGCTACACTTGTAATCGCACAGGTTGCAGCTATACGGTTTCTCACCAGTATGCCCTCTCATATGAGTTATTAGCTGCAATTTTCTTGCGCATTTATAATCACATAATATACAACAAAATGGCTTCTCTCCCGTGTGAATTTTCATATGACTTGTTAGGTCAAATCTGCGAGACGACTTATAATCGCAAATTTCGCACTTATATGGTTTTTCTCCTGTATGTGTTCTGATGTGAACTTTTAAAGCGTATTTGTCATTACACTTGTAATCGCAAAAAGTACAATGTAACTGCTTTTCATCATTATGTGTTATAAAATGGCGTTCGAAATGAGATTTATTTGAAAAGGCAAGAGAACAAATACTGCACTGAAAGCACTTTGTTATGTTAGTCTTTTCGGATGTTTCATCAAAAACTTCTCGATTAAAGTCGGTATCGTTTATGAATGTTGTAGATACTATTTCATTTTCATTTAGAGTTTCTTCATCGATGTTGAGTTCCTCCTGTTTGATATTTGATACAGCATAATCGCTTAATACATCTATTTTTTCTTCATAAATAAAAGAGGTGTTAGTCATGTTTGCGCCCTCGTTATCGTTTTCAAGTTCTTTGATGTTTACCTTAAAGTTACATTTCATGTCGTCATCAACTTCATTTTCGTATTTATAATTTATAACAGCATTTATATATTCAGGTTCTATTTTAATATCCATTTAGCAAATTCAACAATTTATTTGGGACAAATTACACCTCGCTCTAATTTACCTTCTTGACATTGAAAAATATTGAAATACCTGAAAATTATGTAACCCTTATTGGCATAATAAACAACATATAAAAAAGTACCTTACATGTGTTAAAACATACATTTATTATAGTAAATATGATTCAGAACTGTTGAGTTTTTACAAATGAAACCAACTAGGAATTGTGAGGTTATGTTTCAGCATTAAACATACAAAGGTCTATTCGGAAGTTCGATGACAGTAACTACTGCCTTAGGGTCTTTAACTTAGTCTTTATTCATGCATACCAAAACAAAGATGAAAGAAAGTCACCATTTTAACTGACGTATTGCTTACTATAATATCTACAGGAGCAAACTAATAAATATCAGGATTCCTTAAATCAAAACAAGTAACAAAAATTCATATATATTATAAAAATATATTCATAGAGGTTTTTTACATTTACATGTTTACATAATTAGGTACTGCAGGAAAATAATTTATTTTAAACTCTTTTTTATAATTTTATTAATTGATATGGACGTCTTTACAAATTCCAATTGCTCCGACTTAACTTCCAATCCATTTATGAATTCATTATTACCATCAAGTTCGTCTTTTACACACATGGGAATTGTATGAGTTTTCAAATGTCTCTTTACATGACTTTTCTGAGTGCACTTATAGTCACAAAGATCGCAACCAAACGGTTTTTCACCGGTATGAGTTCTCCGATGACGTTTCAACTGTGTACTTTATTGCACTTATAATCACACAGATTGCATCTGTATGGTTTTTCACCAGTGTGAATCATTACATGTCTTGATAGCTGACAGCTTACAGTGGCCTTGTAATCGCAAATGTTACAGTGGTAGGGCTTTTCTCCGGTGTGTGTTCTATTATGAATAATTAAACGGGAGTTGTTATTACACTTATAATCACAAATCGTACAATGAAACGGCTTTTCTCCAGTATGTATTTTCAAATAAGAAATTAAATAATCCTTCCTTGAAAATGAATTAGAACAAATATTGCACTTATATATGTTTCTTTTGTTAGTCTTTTTTAATTTTATGCAACAAGCTTGTTTAGAATCGGCAATGTTTAAAAATGTAGTACTTACAGTTTCAGTTACGTTACCCTCCTCGACAACGTTCACTTTGATGTCACACTGCATTGGTAAGTCAACTTCATTCGCGCATTCGTAATTTGTGATAATTTCTTTTCCACATTCATAATCACTGCTTAATAGCTCCTCTCTTGTGTGAATCTTCATATGCCTTGTTAGGTAAAATTTGTGAAAAGACTTATAATCGGAAATGTTGCATTTGTATGACTTTTCGCCTGTATGTACTCTGTTGTGTATAATTAAATGGGGTTTGCTACTGCAGGTATAATCACAAATTGTACAATGGAATGGCCTTGTTCCAGTAAGCGTTTTCACATGAAAACTTAAATTACTTTTTGTTGAAAACGCACGAGAACAACAGTGGCACTCAAAGAACTTCGGTTTGTTAACTATTTTTGATTTTGCACCACAAGCTACTTTTTGTTTTGAGTCAGTAACAGTTAACGATGTTTTACCACCTACTTTTACATTAACAGTTTCTTCTTTGATGAAAATCTCTTCCTGTTTCACATTTATTAAAGTGTAGTTGCTAAATTCATTCACTTCTTGTTTAATAATAGTGGCACCGTCATTATCTTTAACCTCTTCGACAATGTTCACTTTGATATCGTTAACAACTTTGTTTATATATTTACAATTTGTAATAACTTCGATATATTGAGGTTCTATTTTAATATCCATTTTTGCAAATTTGAGAAGGTATTTGAGAAAATTACAAGTTTCTTTTATTTACATCCGAAAGAACACAAAAGTTCTAAAAATCTTGTAACTGTTATTCGAATAATTAGCAGAAAACCACGGACTTACATGTTTTAAACAAAATATATTTATTATGGTAAATATTGTGTGCTAACTTATTGTAGATCTGGGAAATTTGGAAACCATAAACATTTAGAAACTGTGAGGTTAAGGTGATAATAGGAATGGAATAATAAAGGAGTACAGCATGTGCCACCTAACCTTGCAAATTTTAGTGGGCTTTGATTCGGCTACTTACGCTTTGTTTCGTCGGTAGTCGTAACTTAAACTAGCTCTAATTGGCTGTTGGACAGTGTGGTACACTCTACTAAAAAGTGAAAGTCAATTTATTTATCGTTTACGAAAAATTGTGGATTTTTTGACAAATTAAAAGGTCGTGCGCCATAAGGTTAGAAACAGTTTGCTTTGAGGAGGGATTAACGATAATTTAGGTTACGTATAAAAAATACAGCAAAGAAACTAGAAATGTAATAAAAAACCTTGCTTTTGCTTGAGAGTGTAACGGCTTCTCGCCTTTTAAACTTATCGTCATTTTTTTTGCAAGGTTAAATGGCACTTGCTGTAGCTAATAGAGCAACAGAGTTTCCGTCTTGCGCATGCGCCATGTGTGATTTTTACACTTGTAGCACCCGATAGCGCTTTTACTATCGCTACAAAACGTCCCAGGGAGGATGAACAGTAGCAGCCGCCATATACACAATAAAGAAATTCAAAGTATTGGACTAGAGTAAAATTGTGGCAACAGACGGAATCGAACCAGACCGTTGCGTACCATGCAGGGAGGGAAACCTATTGCACAGACTATCGCAAATGCAAATTTCCGCTTGGGCCTTACATTTTTAAATTCTTGTTTTTTTCAATTTTTGTTAAAACAATGTTATTCAGTCATTTTTTGGCGCGATAATGTTAAAAATGTAAAAAGTATAGAAAAATACCATAGATCTGTTTTGCCATTTTATAAATATGTCAAGAACCCTTTAAGAGCGCGCCGCGCCGAGGCACACGACACAGATGGCGCTAGTATAGACATTATATAGGCATTTTTATATGTACTCAGCGACTTAATTAAAAAGAAAATGAAATGAAACAAGTTAATAGGTGTTACTTAATAAAGTAACTTAGATGCTCAGATAATTATTTTCTTGTGAAACATGCAAATAAGGTAAAAAACTTACTTTTCTTAGCAAACATAAAACTATAAATTTAACACTATTCTTTATTTGTATTTACGCTGATCAACTAGATACTGTTATAATAGCTACATCAATTTAATTTTTTTGTCAATTATTTAAACTATGTGCCAGCTGAGTAAATTTAAAAATTCGATGCGAGTAACGTCAGCCATGTTTTTGAACTAAAGTTCATAGGAATCAGCACGGATGGCGCTACGGCGATAGGCATTTGGCGCGTTAATTTAAAACTTTTAACAAATTTCGCACATAAATAAGAGATTAGTTGCACACAAATCCACGAGCAAGTAATGCTGAGAATTGATTTCATGAGAGAAATCAATAATTCTGCTAGTACAGTTCTGTAAAGAAAAATATATGCACGTCAACAGAACGCATGTGACGCTACCTGTTTATGTTTAATAGAACTATCAGTAATTAAATCCAAATTTAGAATGACTAGCGCCTCTAGCGTCAAAAACAAAAAAGTGCCACGGCGGCGTGCTCTTAATATAAAGTATTAAAACTGTTGCCATACGGTTTAACATTTTTGAGAAAAAGCTGTTTTTAGCGTTTGTTAAGCACCAATACGTAATTTGTAGTTAAAATTAAAAATTTCCATAAAATTGATATCGTCCGATACCTAGTAAACGTATGAAAATGTAAAAACAGAAATTGTCGACAAGAAACTTTCGAATAGACCTTCGTAAATCGAATACAGAAGCACCTAACCTCATAATTCGTAGATTTTTGTGGTTTCCAGAACTCCAAATTTCACTTCTTACGAAGAAACATAACTATGATTACTATAGTAGGTGTTTAAAAACATGTAAGTTCGTATTTTTTACGTTTTCTATATTCGAATAATGGTTACATAATTTTCAGAAACTTCTATGTTGTAATACTGACAAGAATGTAAATAAAGGAAAGTTGTGATTTGTTCTAAATATCTTTTCAATTTTAGAAAATGAATGTTAAAATAGAACCTCAGTATATCGAAGTTATTACAAATTACAAATATGACAATAAAGTTGATAACGAAACCAGCAACATTGTGGAAGAGGTAAAAGATAGCGACAGTACGGCTTTGACTACCACAGCTATTATTAAGCAAGAAGTGAACGAATTTAGTGATTACGCTTTTATAACTGTTAAACAGGAAGAGATTGATATAGAGGAAGAAACTGTAAATGTAAAAGCAGGTGATACAACACCGGTAACGGTTATGAGCTTAAAACAAGAACAAGCTTGTTGTAACAAATTAAAAAAGGTGAACAAGACAAAGTGCTTTAAGTGTAACATCTGTTCTCGTGCATTTTCAAGGAACAATCTTTTAATTACTCATTTGGAAACACATGCAGGTGGAAAGCTATTTCATTGTGCAACTTGTGATTACAAGTGTAATCGCAACTCCCTTTTCATAATTCATAATAGAATACATTCTGGAGAGAAGCCATTTCATTGTACTTATTGTGATTATAAGTGTAGCACGAACTCTCGTTTAATAATTCATAATCGAATACATACTGGAGAAAAACCTCATCACTGTCACATTTGCGATTACAAGGCCAATGCAAGATTTCAGTTGTCAAGGCATATAAGGATTCACACTGGTGAAAAACCATATGGTTGCGATCTTTGTGATTATAAGAGTAATGATAAAATAAAATTGAAATGTCATCGAAGAACTCACACTGGTGAAAAACCATTCAGTTGTCATCTTTGTGATTACAAGTGCACTCAGAAAAGCAACGTAAAAAGACATTTGAAAACTCATATGACTAGAATAAAAGAATAACGTAAATATAACAGTGGGTTAGTAAATGAAGTAAATTGGAGTAATTGGAATTTGTAGAAGACGTCCATGTCGGAGAATTTATAATAAATTATTTGCCTGCAGTAGCTAATTACAAATACATATGTTGTGGGTGGTTTAATGTGTATTTGTAAATGTATTACATCTATAAATGTATTTTTTAAAAAGAGTCCGTACATAAATATCAAATAAATAAATTATTTGTGTTAGGCTATTTGTTTGATTCATTTTTACTGTTTTATACTTTCAGTATAGAAATGTATTGTGATCATGGAAAAAAGATTATTTTTTTAGTATTTTCTGGCATTGCACTTTTTGGAACTTTTTTCTTATAAAATTTTATCGTTTTGGTTGTACTTGTATTTTTGCAGACTTTTCTAGTCTAATTGAGTGTTTTGAATAGTCAGGAGCAAAGATTATTAAAATATGGTGATGTTCTTTGCCCCTTATGTTTATTCCCTGTGGAACCTTTCATTGTGAGATGGATGTAAAATGGAAACCAAATGCTTATACTCGAAACAATTATTCTGATCTAGACGAGGTATAGAAAATGTGGGACATCAAAATTTCATCCAAAACTGGAAACGAAAATTAGACATGTTTTTTCTTGGTATAATGTTTCCGAAAAAATGCATTTTCTAAACAGAAAAATGGGATCTGATAAAAAAAACTTGAAGTAATTTCAGTGCTTTATTCTAAATTTTCTAGCTTTAAAAAGTTTTCAGTTTTGATAGATCGTGATACAAATTAGTATCGTAATGCTAGGGGCATATATGCCCCTAAAGAGACACAATATTATTACCTATGACTATTTAATTAAATTTTTAAAGAAATGTTGCCTAAGAGCTGGCGAAACAGTTTCTTAAAATTTTTAATATATTAAAAGTAAAAGATTTAACAACAATTTGGTTTTTGCTTTGATGTTATAACTTCTTTGTGGTTGAGGGAGCCAGCGAGAATTCTCATTCACGACGTACAGATGTGAATGCTTAAAATCGTGCAAAATATAAATTACTAATGCTGAGATAAGAACCAAATTAAACATGGAGTTGCAGAATAATTGGCGCTGGAAAAAATGTGGCTTAAAGCGGATAGCTAACAAATTTGTTTTGGCATTGTTAAGATAGATTTTTAAATTATATCTACAACAAAGGTAAACATATGTAGTTTAAAAACAAAATTATTTCATAGAGAAAAAAGCAGAAACATAGATAATTGTAAAAAGCACATTCTGTAGGTTAAGGAACCCAAAAGCAGACAGATAGTACAGTTTTGATAAATTTAAAATGCGGGATATATCAAACATTCATCGGAATATTAGGAATAAAGGAATATTCAAAACCGCTAACGGAAGTAATGCCTATTAGCAGATTTTTAATGTT
Organism: Ctenicera cuprea; assembly: GCA_958336395.1. Classification (NCBI taxonomy): domain Eukaryota; kingdom Metazoa; phylum Arthropoda; class Insecta; order Coleoptera; family Elateridae; genus Ctenicera; species Ctenicera cuprea. Next base: position 6,060,074 of record OY284486.1, on the reverse strand, counting down.
TTTGTTTTCGTAAGAAAGCGGAATATTATAGTACCTACAGTATATCAAAATAAAAAAATTCTTTTTGCAAACCCGTAGCTCCAAATAGCCGTCAACACAATTTTTTAATAACTTTGATATTAAAGCCTAATTAGTCAAAAATCAGATCGGTTTGAAGTTTAGTATCGTATCGTAATAATGCTTTCCGCTTATGTTTTTAAATTTTTGTTTTGTTTTATTTGTAACCATAAATCAGTCCAGTTTTTATACAAAAATTGTTGTCTTATTAAATATGTAGAGTTTATCTGTGTGTGTGCACATGTGATAACTTCTACAAAATTTGTATCCACAGCAAAGCCGTACCTATTCCACTAAAATTTTTCGGCGTTTCCCCAAGCTGCGTTTTTTCATATTTACGAAACTTATTTGAATGAAGTATTTTATTGCAGCAGAATATTTTATTACAAAAAGTAAAAATCTATTTCAAAAATATTGACTCATCCTGTATCTATGGTAGTTCAAATGATTAGCCAAGTTATGATGTCTTTAGCACATTGGGAGTGGGGATCATACATTATCTATGACTCATACTGAAGTTTTAGATTAACCAACAAAGTGGTTCAGTCCAAATGTTTTTGGAGATCAAATTATTACAACTAATAATCACAACATCAAAAAGTCTTAATTTAAAGATTTTTTCTTTAAACTAGAAAATTCGTGTGTCTTCACTAGTTCTCTGAATTTATCATTGAAAGTGTTATACTTATAGTAGGTTTCCTATACAGTATGTTGTAGCAGTAACGTAAGGTTATGTGTGAATGGACCTTAAATGGTATGTAGCCAGAATTTTTTAACAGAATGGGAGATATCTCATCAAACGAGTACACCTCATTATTCTCAATCAAATGGATTTATAGAAAGACATGTACAAACAATTAAAAAGTTGCTTAAGAAATCACATTTTGATAATAAAGATATGTACTTAACTTTGCTTGAATATAGAAATACTCCCATAAGTACTGAATTACCATCGCCAGCACAACTTTTGTTTGGTCGTCGTCTCAAAGGCCTAATTCCGGTTAATGAAAATTTGCTTACTCCTAAATATGCAGGGCAATACAATCAAATCCTCAATCAGAGGCGAGACAAACAAGAAATTTATTACGATCAGAGAACCAAAAATCTGAAACCTCTTGAAGTAGATGAAAAGGTTATGTTGCAGAATCCTCAAACAAAAAATTGGGAACCCTCAAAAGTTGTCAAAATTGACCAAACCCGCCCACGATCTTATTTGGTAGAAACCGATAAAAATAAATCATACATAAGAAATAGGAGATTTTTAAAAAAGTTTAATAAAAATAATTTTAAGGAAAATAGTGATAGGGCTGATGAAGAGTTTGACGACATACTAAATTCTTATTTAACAAAAAAAAACTACTCTACCGCATTATAAACCCAGTGAAATAAATAATAGCAATAATATAGAAAATGTTGCTAGTGGACATGAAAGTGCTAATACAACTGTGAATAATCCTAAGATAATTAACAGTGAAAAGAAAGGAGATGAGGGCCAAAGATCACACTTGCCTCAAACAAGATCAGGTCGTGTAATAAAAAAGCCGTCATTTCTCTTAGATTATGTTACCTAATTTTTTAAGTTTTCTAATGTACCTTTATGTCATATTTTATAAGATTATTTTATAGTTTAGTTCAGCTTGTTTGATTAGAACTTAATTGTTTATTATAGTGTAAGCTTTGAAAAAAAAAAGGGAGATGTTGTAGCAGTAACGTAAGGTTATGTGTGAATGGACCTTAAATGGTATGTAGCCAGAAGCCAGGTTCACAACTATCTCGACTTCCTGGAGAACTCGTAAAAAGTCATGCATTGACGCTACTATGCTATCTTGTCACATACTTGTAATATATTATTATTAATACTCTAATAAAGTAAATACTAAAAGTATAACACAGTATACATGCAATAAACCTAAATTTTTAATGTTTTAGGAAGTATACCTGCTAGTAGAAAAAAATTAATTTTAAAATTGAAATGGAGAAAGAGGCAAACCTTAAAGCCACTGGTGAAATCCCGTTTGCCATTGGCGTTTCCACATTAGATGTTCATGTTCCCCATCTAAACCAAATTAATAAAGAATTTTCCTTGTTTGAGCCGCATTTACATAGTGACTTTACCGACCATACTGTTGGTAAGCGAATGGTTGCTTTCACCAGAACAGATCGCTCAGCGAGTGATGAAAATGTAATCGAGTTGTGGTGCTAGCCGCTCAGTATAATTTGCTGAATGCGTTTTAAAATTTTGGTACAGAAATTTACGACTTGCCAGAAACAAAACAAAACCTTACTTTGGTTTGTAATACGTCTTGGAAAAATGTAATAAGTAGTTTTAGTTAGTAACAAAATTTCTATAAACATCAATCGTGTCAGAAACTTTAAGGATGGCCCATTTTTAGTAGCCGATGACAATTAAAATTTTATTGTGCAGCTCCTTAAATGCAAATTAGGGTCACCTACAACACGGTAATTTAATCTATTGAAAATATACTTGGTTCCTATAAGTTCATTCGACATGCATAATGTTTAATCGGTGATGTTATGTTTATTATTGCCAAATTAAGGAAACACTGCTTTGGTAGAGCAAAGAAAATGTTTCCTACAAAAAATGGCGCCTGCTCACTCAATATCGCTACGGTAGCGGCAATTTTAGATGCATTTAGCAGATAATTAGTTATCGCTCATTGAGCGATTTGTTCTCGTGAATGCAACCATAAAAACCCAAATATCAATCATAGATTGTGTAGTAACGATAAATAGCATTTATTTTGTACAAAATTATTTACTATTAGGTACAACATTGATGGTAAACTAATTTTAATAATGTTTAATAATTACAGAGAAACACAAAGATACCAGCATTCCGTCGTTGAATCTCCAAATAAAAACAGAAAATCCTGATCTGAAATACGGTATGAAGAGTAGTAATGATGTGATCCATGTCAAGCTTGAGCCATTAGTGAGCGAGGAGTTAGATATAAAAGATGAAATCGACAATTGTCTTTTGGATCCAACTGTAAAAGCGTCTTCTCCTGAAGTTAAATATGTTTATTGTGCTATATGCAATGGTAAATTGGCATCCAAGAAAAGTTTAAAGCAGCATCTAAATAAACATACTAAAGAAAAACAATTTCTATGCAATGAATGCGATTATAAATGTATACGAAAGGATTTGCTACAACAACACATCAAAACACATACAGGAGCCAAACCTTTTAAATGCAATGTATGTGTTTATAGATCTATACGGAAGGGTGACGTAAATAAACATATGAAAATACATACATATGAAAAACCTTTCAAATGCAACATATGTAACTTTAAATGTGTACGAAAGTGTTCGCTACAACAACATATTAAAACACATACAGGTGAGAAGCCTTTCAAATGCACTGTATGTGATCATAAATGTTTACGAAAGGATGCGCTGCAGCTACATATGAAAACACATACAACTGAAAGACTCTTCAAATGTAATGTATGTGGTTGTAATTTTAAATGGAAGATTAGCTTACAACATCATATGAAAATACATACAAGAGACAAAACATATGCAGGAGACAAACCTTTCAAATGCCTTTTATGTGATTTTAAATGTAGGCTAAAGGGTAACCTACAAAAACATATGATAATACATACAGAACCAAAACCTTTCAAATGCAATGTATGCGAATATAATTGTAAATGGAAGATTAGCTTACAACAACATATGAAAACACATACAAGAGAAAAGCCTTTTCAGTGCTATATATGTAATTTTAAACTTAAATATAAGAGTACTTTGAAGAATCATTTGAAAGCTCATATTGGGAAATAACTTTCTCTATGTAATTTACCTTATGAAATTATAAAAGAGAAAATTATTTTTAAACCTTTTACTCCGGGGAAAACTTTATTCAATTTTCCTTTAACTATAATTTACACAACGTATTTTTAGTTAATATGTAATTATTATCTAGTAACTCTACTGTTAATGTTGATACAAATGTTTTTGTTTAGTCTGAATTATTACTCGAATGGTTTCTCTCTAAAGTGCATTTCGATTAAAATTATTTTCTCTAATGTAAAGTTTAAATAAAATATTTATTTTTTAATGTGAATGTTGAATAAAATAACCTTTCTCTAGTGTATTGATTATAGGTATATAAAATACTTAATTACTTTAACAATATTTATTTATTTTTAATCTTATAGGTATTGCCGCATGTTTACATGCCATTGTCAAAGGTTATAGAAAGTAAACTGTGTTGTTATAGCATTAGAACTTGGTGACTTGATCTCGGTAATTGTCTGCAGATAACTTGATTTCTTATTCCAAAAATATTCTCTAGTGTGATTAAATTTTATTAAAATAGATACGCGTCACAGTTTTTCCTGTGACATAGTTTCTCTATTATTGGTTATATTTTATTGTTATCCAGTAAAAAACACGCTTTCTACAGGAGTTTTTTTGTCGTGGCTAGTGTAAGTAGAGGTAAGTAAACGTCCGTTGCCTTTGACCTGATATTGAAATTACGTAAAAAGCTCATTGACAATTTATGTTTGTATTTATACACTAAACGAGCTTCCAACATGTATACACAGGTTAGCGGTATCACGTTATGATTCATGAAAAGCTGTTGACATGGATTAGTCATTCCTGTTTTAAACAAATATCTAAACGCTGTGTTTTGTAGAATGATAATTGCTAATACATTATCCTGTTTCGTTGATCGCTTGAAAGGTATTGCATAGAGCTTAGCTCAGATGTGATTCTATTATACCAAAGTAAATATGCCTTGTCACATCGTAACCTATTTTTGGAGAAACGGTGTGCACTACAACCTTTGGCTAGTTTATTGAGAAGATTATTTTTGCTCATGCGATACTAAAGTTATGGTAGAAAGAAAAAAAAATTGAATTCTACTATAATTTTGCTAAATTATAATAAAGTAGAGTATATTCCTGTAAAACTGTAAATAGGCCACCCTATAAATTAGATGATTTGTAGATGCATTAAAAAAATAATGTTTTTATCTTTTAATTAGGTGCAACATAAATATTTATTATTTATTGTGCTCTATCCTATTACATTTTGGTTTCCTTGCTTTTTAATAAATTTTGCATAGATTTCATCAAGGCCGGTTTTTTCCTAATTTGAGTGTGTTAAAAGCTGCATTTAGTCTGGCTATGGTGATACTTGTTAAAAAATACTTTATTTTCGTAAAGTTAAGTGTCAAGTACAAGATGCCTGGATAGCTATTTCCAGTCATATTGGTCAAGTATTTTCGTTTGGTCCAGTATCTTAATTTTAGTGGGATTGTCCACTGAAACTTTTTGGAATCGACTTGTGGTTAACAAACCGCTCTCATCCTATACATTCCTTGATACAACTAAATCTGTTCAAAATATGTTGACTCATCCTATACCTGCAGTAGTTCAAATGATTAGATGAGGCGTGGCTTCTTTTCTAACCCATGTGAACCAGCTAAACTAAAAGAAAATTATTTTACTTAACCTAACTTAACCTAGAATACAAGTCCGCATTTTGCTTATTATGAAAGTAATGTGAATTATTAGTGTATAGTATTTGCTATTAATCATAAAATACTTTCAAGATTTTCCAATTTTAAAGTTTGTTGTACAAACTATAAAATTCTTGAATCTACACTAGTTCTCTGAATTTTCACCTTAAAAGTAAGTATCACTAAATATCATATACTTGCAGTAAATATGAACTTTAAATGTTTTAGGAAGTATAATTTAAAATAGAAGATGGAGAAAGATCGTAAACTGGAAGTGACCAGTGAAATTTCATTAGCTCCCATTGTCGATTCCACATCGTATGTTTACCAACTAAAGGAAATCAAGAAAGAATTTTTGCTTTCTGAACCGCATTCACTTGGTGAGTTTGTGCAGCATGCTGCTGGTAAGTGAAAAAAAAAAGAAAATGTAATCACGTTGTGTAATAACGATAAATGTCGTAAATCCTGTAGATAATTTACAGCTTTTACATTTACCATAAAAATTTTTTTACCAAACCATCTTCATGTATATTTGTGTGACTGGTAAGTGATTAAAAGTCAAGAAAAAATTGTATTTTTTGTGCATACATAGTGAAACGCTTATCAAGACCTTAAGAAAATACGCAATTTGCAAACTTCCTTTATCAATATAACAATTACTAGCAATTTGTTAACACTTTCGTGGACAAGCCTGCCACAGCAGTCTTCTGCAAAGTTGTGTAATAGAATATGACTGCTGCAGCAGTTTTCAGAAAATCAATGCCCTTGGACCCAGTCTTCAGTCTTGCCAACTTAGTGCTTTTGGCACTAGAGCTGGTGTTTGAAACCGAGTTTTACGCCAAAAATTGAAATTTCAGCCATGGCTAAATCCTAGTGTTTTTGTAAAGTATTTAGTGCGGTCATTGGTGTTTTTTAATTTAGGTCAATTTAGTGTCGTATCCGGTGTTTTTAAAAAAAATTGAAGTAACTAAAAATTATTTGTGTTTGCTAACCTCGGTATGAACGTAACATTTATACTTATAAGATATAAGATATACTTCGAAGATTGACGAGTGAAAAAATAACTACTTATTTGATGTTTAAAACCAAGCAGATGTAGTTTTTTTTTTAATTAGTCTAGATTATTGTATAATTTATATATGTTGTATGAAAACAACGTTTGAACATTTCATATTTATCAAGAGGGGGTGTTAGCAGACCTCGGTATCGAATATTCAAGTTGTGTACATCCGAGCGTAAAGGTAACCTGTCATATAGATATCCAGGTAGCTTGCAACGTACAATTTTATAAAACATGCACACAGAATGAACTAAACGCATGTTATTCATAGCAAGCCACTTTGTGAAACATTTTTGAAAATGTAGGAAAAATGTTTATTAGACGAAGATCTTTAAATTGCGATGGTGAGCTTATTTTCGCAACAGGAGTAACAGGCACTAATCTCCAAGCTATGCTAGATGTTGAAGTATTGATGTGGGTAATGTAAGGTAATAGATGCGGGGCGCAATAATGCAACATGACCGAATTAACTTTATCAGCACCTGCAGTTATACTTTATAAGTTGTAGGATCTTGCATACCTCCTCCCCTGTAACTGTGGTTAAGCTAAACTAAACAATTGAGACATTTTTTCGTTACGTTATTTAACTAAAAATTTAAAAGCGTGCTCCTTATCAGGAGAATTACTACTAGCAGCGCTAGTTACAAAGAAATTATTTATGTTATTTGCATTTTGTAGATGAAAGGAATGTCAGCATTTCTTTTCTTTTTGTTATATACATTTAGTTTTATTAGCAGCGGAAAAGTCGAAATAAATCTGCTTTTTGTTACTAATAGAGGAAGTTACTAGATTTCTATGCAATTCATAGTACTCCCATTTAGCTGCTGTTTTATGTGATTTCTTACTTTGTAGTTTGATCATGAATTTAATGGTATCAGTAATCCAGGGTTGCCTTGTTTTAGCAGTTTTGATAGAAGGCACAGGTGTATGTGTATTAAACAAAAATAATATGTTATTGTTCACAGTTCACTTGCTCGGGTATAGATCATTCTCTCTAGCAATGCAACCATAAGTTAAAAAATTATCAGATACACAGGGCTTCCAGACAATTCACTTATTTACTTTAATTCACTTCAAAAAGTTTTATTCACTTTTGTTCACTTAATTTATAAAATATTCACTTATTTTCATATGATGACCCACCAAAACTGGTCACTAAGGTCACATTAGTCTAATATTTTCATGCATTATTTAACAGCAACTGCATTAGATCTCTGAATTCAAATTTAAAATTTTTATGTTTATTGTGCAATATTCGGAATTAACTTTTAAATTCTTATAAAATTAAATGCAAAATAAAAACAACAATTTCCGTTCAACAACTGAATTTATATGTTGCCATTATTTCTTTAAAACTAACGTTAATTTCGAATATTGTACAGACTTTAAAATTTTAAATGTGACTGGAATTTCAAATATAACATAAGACACCTGATGATGCTTACATTTCATATAGTACAATTCATAAGATATTCACAGAATATCCCAATGTGGATATGGGATATATTGATGACATTCATATTAAGTACAACGAACGTCATATGGACATACATTTATCACAAGTTTGTACATTTAAAGAATATCCATTGAAGAAAGTTCTATGGATATCGTATAAGAAAGTATTATGGACATCCGTGAACGTAAAAAAATAGTTAAAATAAATTTAAAATACTGAAATCTAAATAGCATCCAATTCATTTAATTTATTCAAATATTCATATCTATTTTATGTCCATGGATATACAGATGTTTTTTGGACCTAAATCGGATGTCCATAATATATCCTGTGGTATATGGGATATAATTAACACACATACAGTACTTTTTTATTAAAGTTTTACATCACGAAGCTCTATAATGGTTTACGTATCACACATAATAAATAATACAATTTGGTTTGATCTTCACTTTCAGTCACTTTTAATTCACTTCGTTCAAAATAAATGTTTACTTATTCACTTTATTTTAAATTTTTTGCACTGGAAGCCTTAGATATAGTAAGATCACCTGACGTAGCTGACTGGTGTCGTTGGCATTATCATTTACAATGATTAAATTGATTAGCGAAATAGGTGTACTGGTAGCACGCGTTGGTTCGTTGATAACTTGTGTTAAGCCAGCGGCCTCGGGCACAAACTTGAGCAAGACACTGTTACTGCTTCCTTTAGTTTCTATGCGTTTTCAGGCTCACTTGTGTCCGCGAAGGTGTTAATATTTGCAGAAATAAAGAGATGCTATAAAATGTACATTATTTTGTACTATTATTATTTTAACTTATTTTACTAAAGCAAGTGTTAAATAATTACAGTGAAACACGAAGATACTAGTACTCAATCGTTGGACCTCCACGTAAAATCAGAACTTCCTGATCTGAAATATGGCATCAAGAATAGTAATGATGAGATCTACATCAAGCTTGAACCATTGGTGAGCGAGGAGCTGCACATAAAAAATGAAGTCCAAGAGAGATCTGTACATCAAACAGAAAAGAAGAACTTACAGCAGCATCTAAATTACCATACTGAAGGAAAGTTCTTTCATTGCAATATGTGTGATTATAAATGTAAGCGGAGATATGTTCTAGAACAGCATATCAAAACGCATGCAGGAGAAAAACCTTTTCAATGCAATGAATGCGATTATAAATGTATACGAAAATATCACCTACAATTACATATTAAATCTCCTACAGGGGACAAACCTTTTAAGTGTAGTGTTTGTGATTATAGAAGTATAACAGAGAATGGCCTCAATGAACATATTAAAACACATACAGAAGACAAACCCTTTAAATGCAATGTGTGTGATTATAAATATATACAAACAGATACACTACAAAATCATATAAAAACGCATACAGGAGACAAACCTTTCAAATGCAGTGTGTGTGACTATAGATGTATATTGAAGAGTGACTTCAATCGACACAATAAAATACATACCGGAGACAAACCTCATAAATGCAGCGTGTGTGATTATAAATGTATACGAACAGATACACTACAAAATCATATAAAAACGCATACAGGAGATAAACCTTTCAAATGCAGTGTGTGTGACTATAGATGTATATTGAAGAGTGACTTCAATCGACACAATAAAATACATACCGGAGACAAACCTCATAAATGCAGCATGTGTGATTATAAATGTATACGAAGAGATACACTACAAAATCATATAAAAACGCATACAGGAGACAAACCTTTCAAATGCAGTCTCTGTGGTTATAAATGCATACGAAAGGATGTGCTACAGCAACATATCAAAACACATACTGGAGACAAACCTTCCAGATGCAATATATGCGATTATAAATGTATACGAAAGAGTAACTTACAGCAACACATCAAAACACATTCCGGTAGTAAACCTTTCAAATGCAGTGTTTGTGATTATAGATGTATATCGAAGAGTGACTTTAACCGACACAATAAAATACATACTGGAGAAAAACGTTACAAATGCAATACATGTGGCTATAGATCTATACAAAAGAGTAACCTACAACAGCATATCAAAACACATACAGGTGAAAAATCATTCAAATGCGATTTATGTAATTATAAATGTATACGAAATAGTCACCTACAACAACACATCAAAACACATACAGGAGAAAGGCCTTTCAAATGCAATATATGTGATTATAAGTGTAAACGGAGGGATTATCTACACCAGCATATCAAAACACATACATGAGGAGAAAGGCCTTTCAAATGCAGTATATGTGATTATAAATCTATACAAAGGTATACATTACAGAAGCATTTGAAAACTCATATTGGGGAATAACTTTCTTAATTAATGTAGGTAATAATTATGGAAGAGAAAATTGTGTTTTAGGTGCAAATATTGTAAATATTAATCACATAGTAATAAAAAAATAATATATGATATTCATTATATTGTGTTGGTTATTTAGTAGTTATTTGTTATTTTACGTTTCGCTTGCTACTATTCTTTAATACATGGTAAAACTGTCTGCGAGAAAGTCTTTCATTTTTTATTTTTGTTACCTTGTGCTGTTTTTTTTAAGTGATGGACAGGACCTACTCTCAAACACAGTGCTATATTTGCAGTTAGAGTAATGCAAAAATTTAGATGTCACTATAGCCGCCTATCGTGGATATTGTGAATTGGTTATTACTGCAACTTGCTGTATGGCAGAAAGTGTCTCTTTCAGTACTTGTTCCTTTTACCGCACTTCTTCCCTATTGTTAATAGGTAGTTAAAAAACTTTCAGAAAACATTTTTTTTTAGAACTAACATGTAATGTTGTTGGTCTAGGCGGTCAACGCTAGGTTATGGTTAAGAACATATTTCTTTAAAAAAAATATTCTAAAACGAGTTTGCATTTGCTCAGTGATAAATTAGTTCTGTTCAATAGAGGATACGTAGAAATGAATTCTCGTCACGAACTGAGCGAGTGACGCTCTATATAATACATAATAAAAGCCTTGTGTTAATTTTCAGTTTAGGGTTCGTTTTAATTTTGTTGAAAGTGTTTGTGCACTTCTGAATTTGGTATTTAAATAAATTTTGTACTTTTACCGTGCTCTTGATATTGTAATGTTTAAACTATATATGAAAAAGCACAAAATTTATTCAGGATTAGAAAATAGACCTTTTTTCGGTGCTTCCATCAGTTGTTGTCATTATGCAGTTGTTAAAACTCAAAAATAAATTCTCTCTCAACAGTATTCGAACTAATCAAACTAGTAATTATTGAACAAAGTGTGCTGTGCGTAAGTTTTTCGTAGGACTGTAAGTATTAAAAAATAAATTACAGCATTTGCAGAAGAAGCTCGTATGGAAAAATTTCTATGAAATTTAAGTTTTTTTTTTAATATGCCATGTTAATTTATTTCTTGATAAGAATTTAAAAGACCTCAAAGAAGAAAATGCAACTCGATAATAAAGTGTCTGTTTCGCTAATCATTGGGTGCTTCCATACGCCCACTTCTCGAAAAATTTCGGGTGCGCCACATTTTGGTCTTCTTGCTTTTTAATAAACTCTGCATAGATCTCATCAAGGCCGGTTTTTTCCTACTTTGAGTGTGTTAAAAGCTGCATTTAATTCTGCTATGGTGATACTTGTTAAAAAATACTTTATTTTCGTAAAGTTAAGTGTCATATGCATGAATAGCTATTTGCAGTCATCTTGGTCAAGTATTTTCGTTTGGTCCAGTACCTTAATTTTAGTGTGATTGTCCACTGAAACTTTTTGAAATCGACCTGTCTGTGACAAACCGTTCTCATCGTGAACATGTGATACAACTAAATCTGTTCCTAATATGTTGACCCATCCTGTACCTGCAGAAGTTCAAATGATTAGATGGGGCGTGGCTTCTTTAACCCATGCAAACAAGCTAAACTTAAAAGAAAATTAATCTACGTAACCCAACTTAACCTAGAATACGTCAAGTCCGCATTTTGCTTATTATGAAAGTAATATTAATTATTAGTGTATAGTATTTGCTATTAATCATAAAATACCTTCAAGATTTTCCAATTTTGAGGTTTGTTGTACAAACTATAAAATTCTTGTATCTACACTAGTTCTCTGAATTTTCACCTTGAAAGTAAGTATCACTAAATATATACATGCAGTAAATATGAACTTTAAATGTTTTAGGAAGTATAATTTAAAATAGAAGATGGAGAAAGATCGTAAACCGTTAGTGACCAGTGAAATTTCATTAGCTCCCATTGTCGATTCCACATCGGATGTTTACCAATTAAAGGAAATCAAGAAAGAATGTTTGCTTTCTGAACCGCATTCACTTGGTGAGTTTGTGCAGCATGCTGCTGGTAGGTGAAAAAAAAAGAAAATGTAATCACGTTGTGTAATAGCGATAAATGTCGTAAATCCTGTAGATAATTTACAGCTTTTACGTTTACCAGAAAAATATTTTACCAAAGCTGCTTCATGTATATTTGTGTATGTCCATCTAGAAGAAACTGTAATTTTTGTGCATACATAGTGAAATGCTGATCAAGACCTTAAAAGTTGTTTCAATTTTACATTTTGTGCATTAAAACCCTTTCTAAGAAAATACACAATTTGCAAACTTTTTTTATCAATATAACAATTAGGTATTAGCAATTTGTTAACACTTTCGTGGACAAGCCTGTCACAGCAGTCTTCTGCAAAGTTGTGTAATAGAATATGACTGCTGCAGCAGTTTTCAGAAAATCGATGCCCTTGGACCCAGTCCTCAGTCTTGCCCACTTAGAGCTTTTGGCACTAGAGCTGGTGTTTGAAACCGAGTTTTACGCCAAAAAATGAAATTTCAGCCATGGCTAAATCCTAGTTTTTTTGTAAAGTATTTAGTGCTGTCGTCGCTGCTTTTTAATTTAGGTCAATTTAGTGTCGTATCTGGTGTTTTTCTTCATTTGTCATACCAATTTACAAAAGATTGAAGTAACTAAAAATTATTTGTGTTTGCTAACCTCGGTATGAACGCAACATTTATACTTATAAGATATAAGAAGATTGACGAGTGATAAAATAACTACTTATTTGATGTTTAAAACAAAGCAGATGTAGTTTTTTTTTAAATTAGACTGTAGATTATTGCATAATTTATATATGTTGTATGAAAAAAACGTTTGAACATTTCATATTTATCACGAGGGGGTGTTAGCAGACCTCGGTATCGAATATTTAAGTTGTGTACATCCGAGCGTAAAGGTAACCTGTCATATAGATATCCAGGTAGCTTGCAACGTACAATTTTATAAAACATGCACACAGAATGAACTAAGCAAGCCACTTTGTGAAACATTTTTGAAAATGTAGGAAAAATGTTTATTAGACGAAGATCTTTAAATTGCGATGGTGAGCTTATTTTTGCAACAGGAGTAACAAGCACTAATCTCCAAGCTATGCTAGATGTTGAAGTATTGATATGGGTAATGTAAGGTAATAGATGCGGGGCGCAATAATGCAACATGACCGAATTAATTTTATCAGCACCGGCAGTTATACTTTATAAGTTGTAGGATCTTGCATACCTCCTCCCCTGTAACTGTAACTGTGGTTAAGCTAAACTAAACAATTGATTGACATTTTTCTTTACATTATTTAACTAAAAATTTAAAAGCGTGCGCCTTATCAGGAGAATTACTACTAGCAGCGGCAGTTACAAAGAAATTATTTATGTCATTTGCATTTTGTAGATGAAAGGAATGTCAGCATTTCTTTTCTTTTTGTTATATACATTTAGTTTTATTAAGTTTCCCTCGGATCTTTTATACAATCGTTAGCAGCGGGAAAGTCGAAATAAATCTGCTTTTTGTTACTAACAGAGGAAGTTACTAGATTTCTATGCAATTCATACTACTCCCATTTAGCTGCTGTTTTATGTGATTTCTTACTTTGTAGCTTGATCATGAATTTAATGTTATCAGTAATCCAGGGTTGCCTTGTTTTAGCAGTTGTGATAGAATGCACACGTGCATGTGTATTAAACAAAAATAATATGTTAATATTAAACAAAGCAATTTTATTATCAATATTATGTATGTTAAATAAATGAAACCATGGTATAGCATTTAAGTCAGCCAGAAAAGATTCGTAGATAAAAATTGTGAAATCTCTAAATCTGTACAGTACTTGCTCGAGTTTAAGATCATTCTCTGTAGCAATGCAACCATAAGTTAAAAAATTATCAGATATACAGGGCTTCCAGACGATTCACTTATTTACTTTATTTCACTTCAAAAAGTTTTATTCACTTTTGTTCACTTGTTTTATAAAATATTCACTTATTTTCATATGATGGCCCACCAAAATTGGTCACTAAGGTCACATTAGTCTAATATTTTCATGCATTATTTTGCAGCAACTGCATTAGATCTCTAAATTCAAAAAATCAAATAGTTATTTATTATACAAGATGATAAAGAGATATTATATCGACAAGTGAAAGATGTTAGTTCACGAGCGACGAAGGAGCGGGTGGGCCATCTTTCACGAGTCGATAAAGACTCTTTATCGTCGTGTACAATATACTATTTTATTTTGTACTTAATGTTAAATAATAATCAATAATTTATTTCTATATTAAAATGTCAACTTGCACAGATGTTTTATAGTAATTGTTGCGATCGCATTAGCAATGATCGTTGTTTTGTTAGTTTGTTTACTTGTGTCAACATTCAAAAATTTTCACGAAATTATTTTGCTTGTGAAAAAACATATGGATGTTGAAGGCTACAGTGAAAGAAGAAATGGCTAAATTGTTGCCTGAGAAGTCCAGAGAAGCATATGAGACAGAGTATGAGAGTATCATCAGATAAGTTACCTTCAATGTAATTATTTAAATTTGTGTTATATTATGCACGAATGTATTATAAATAAAATGTAGATAAAATTCTACTTTATCTACAATTGCCGTTGAAATGTTTCTTTATCTACTAAAAATGAACACATAAAGCCCACTTTTAACATTAAGTACAAAATAAAAATCTTTATGTTCATTGTGCAATATTCAGAATTAACTCTTAAATTCTTATAAAATTAAATGCAAAATAAAAAAACAATTTAAGATCAACAACTGAATTTATATGTTGCAATTATTTTTTTAAAAACTAACGTTAATTTAGAATACTGTACAATGACTTTAAAATTTTAAATGTTACTAGAATTTCAAATATAACATAAGACACCGGATGATGCTTACATTCCATATAGTACTAAGATATTCACAGAATATCTCACTGTAGATATGGGATATATTGATGACCTTCATATTAAGTACAACGGACGTCATATGGACATACATTTATCACAACTTTGTACATTTAAAGAATATCCATTGAAGAAAGTTCTATGGATATCGTACAAGAAAGCATTATGGACACCCGTGAACGTAAAAAAATAGTTAAAATAAATTAAAAATATTGAAATCTAAATAGCATCCAATTCATTTAATTTATCAGGTTACAACGTATTTGAAAAGTAATAAGTATATATACAAATATATTAGAGTACTTGATTTTTTTGATTGGCTTCATCTCTTTTTTTTGCTCGGCATAGCCAACTTTTTTAAATATTCCATTCTTGCATAAATTATCACAGGAAAAATAAAATGACGTCTAAATATTCATATAAATTTTATGTCCATGGACATACAGATGTTTTTTGGACCTAAATCGGATGTCCATAATATATCCTGTGGTATATGGAATATAATTAACACACATACAGTACTTTTTTATTACAGTTTTACACCACGAAGCTCTATAATGGTTTACGTATCACATATAATAAATAATACAATTTGGTTTGATCTTCACTTTCAGTCACTTTTAATTCAGTTCGTTGATATCTTGTGTTAAGCCTGCGGCCTCAGGCACAAACTTGAGCAAGACACTGTTACTGCTTCCTTTAGTTTCTATGCGTTTTCAGTCTCACTTGTGTCCGCGAAGGTGTTAATATTTGCAGAAATAAAGAGATGCTACAAAATGTACATTTGTACTATTATTATTTTAACTTATTTTACTAAAGCAAGTGTTAAATAATTACAGTGAAACACGAAGATACTAGTACTCAATCGTTGGACCTCCACGTAAAATCAGAACTTCCTGATCTGAAATATGGCATCAAGAATAGTAATGATGAGATCTACATCAAGCTTGAACCATTGGTGAGCGAGGAGCTGCACATAAAAAATGAAGTCCAAGAGAAATCTGTACATCAAGCAGTAAAGAAGGACTTACAGCAGCATCTAAATTACCATACTAAAGGAAAGTTCTTTCATTGCAATATATGTGATTATAAATGTAAGCGGAGAGATGTTCTACAACAGCATATCAAAACACATACAGGAGAAAAACATTTTCAATGCAATGAATGCGGTTATAAATGTATACGAAAATATCACCTAAAATTACATATTAAATCTCATACAGGGGACAAACCTCTTAAGTGTAGTGTTTGTGATTATAGATGTATAACAAGGAATGGCCTCAACGAACATATTAAAACACATACAGAAGACAAACCCTTTAAATGCAATGTATGTGATTATAGATGTATATGGAAGGGTGATCTTAGTAACCATATCAAAACACATACAGAAGAAAAAAATTTCATTTGCAATATATGTGATTATAAGTGTAAACGGAGGGATTATCTACAACAGCATATCAAAACACATACAGAAGAAAAAAATTTCATTTGCAATATATGTGATTATAAGTGTAAACGGAGGGATTATCTACAACAGCATATCAAAACACATACAGGAGAAAAACCTTTTCAATGCAATGAATGTGATTATAAATGTATACGAAAGGATTTGCTAAAATTACATATCAGAAAACAT
The DNA here is from genome assembly GCA_958336395.1 of Ctenicera cuprea. NCBI lineage: Eukaryota > Metazoa > Arthropoda > Insecta > Coleoptera > Elateridae > Ctenicera > Ctenicera cuprea. Next base: position 6,043,122 of record OY284486.1, on the reverse strand, counting down.
ATAGGAGACAAACCTTTCAAATGCCCTTTATGCGATTATAGATGTATACCAAAGTATATGCTACAACAACATATTAAAACACATACAGGAAAAAAGCCTTTTCACTGCAATACATGTGATTATAGATGTGTAAGGAAGAGTGGCCTCGACAGACATGTCAAAACACATACAGGAGACAAACCTTACAAATGCGATATATGTGATTATCAATGTATACGAAAATATCACCTAGAGTTACATATTAAATCTCATACAGGAGACAAACCTTTTAAGTGTAGTGTTTGTGATTTTAAATGTATAACAGAAAATGGCCTCAACGAACATATTAAAACACATTCAGAAGACAAACCTTTCAAATGCCATATATGTGGTTATAGTTGCATACGAAAGTTTGTGCTACAACAGCATATTAAAACACATACAGGAGACAAACCCTTTAAATGCAATGTATGTGATTATAGATGTATATGGAAGGGTGATCTTACCAAACATATTAAAATACATACAGGAGAAAAGAATTTCATCTGCAATGTATGTGATTATAAATGTACACGAAAGTATCAATTACAAAAGCATTTGAAAACTCATATTGGGTAATAACTGTCTCAAAATAATGTGCATAATAATTATAGAAAGAGAAAGTGCACATATTGTAATTATAAACTTTTGTGAAGGAGTTGTCGTAATAATTATACAGTAATAATAATAATATGTTATTCATTAAATTCTGTTTATAAATTCAATTTTCTATTGTCACATTTGTATATTAAGCTTTTTTAAATTTAAAATAATATATCTTACAGGTGGATATTTTATTGTTATTAAGTTATTGATGCAAGTATGTTACATAAATATACGGGATGAATATGAAATGGGGCAAAATAAGCACACCACGTTGTTCTCCTTAAAATGCTGAACAAAATTATAATATTTTGTTCTTTCTATGCTAGTTTCAGTGATATTATATATAATGAAAGGTTTCAGTTTCGATGTCCGGCACTTCCACCTAATATTACCTTTGCGGGTTCATTTAATTAATCTTTCTTCTTATTTTTCAACCTATATTTGTCCACTCCTAAACGTAGGTCTTTCCCAGTCTTTTCCATTTTTCCCTATCCTGTGCAGTGTTTAAGCACCGTTTATCTGCTACGTTTCTGATATCCTCTACCCACCTTTTCGGGGGACGGTCCACGCTTCTTTCTGTTTGAGTAAAACAAATTCACACAATAATATAATTTGATTAATAAGATTACATGATTATACAAGTTAATTTACACCTACGTCAATACAAACAGACTGTTTATAACAAACCCCATATTTAAATATAAGCCCTAACTATAAGGCTTAACAGGATTGAGGAAGGTGTAACAATGTAGAGACTTGTAGAATTATTCATTAACCCAGTAGCACAGAGTTAACTTAGACATGATTTTAAATAGCACTCGGTGCAGCTACTTAAGTTGGCCTTCCTCAAGTCTAGTTATAACCTTTTGCAATGAATTACATGTTATGTAGCACAACTCGGTTACTTTGTATTAAACCTGAGATTTGATTAATAAATAATTTAGTTCTTTAGAATAACTAATTTCCACATCGTGACAATATTCTTAGTTGATTTTTTTATTTGTTGTAAAAAACGTTAAATAGCAGCAATTCACATTATCGAAGAATTAAGGACAAGTTCATGATACTTGTTTGCAGTTTTTTCGTATGCTTTACTGCTTGTATCAAAATTTCTTGTGTTACGCACACCAAGGTCTGGTCCACAGGCTACTAAACCTAGTTAAAGGGTCTTAACCTGTTCACCTAAATCAAAACGCAAAGGCAGAGAAACACAATAGGCTTTATTGGCCGGGGTGTTCAGGGACTCACAAAACCGTGCTCTGCAATTGCTAGTACCAATAACCGATACGCACACCTTTACTCGTTGAAGTTGCGACAGGTGGAAAGTTTGCTCTTTGCTGCGCCTGTGTCTATGCCATTATCACTAAAATCATCCCAGAGGACATGTACATATTAGAAAATAATTACTAAGAACCCATGTACACCTTCAAAAAAATCAATGGAGTTAAAGGAAAGAGTTTGCCCACACGGGAATTTTATCTGGGAGTTACCTTACGCTGTACATGCGTCTTATAAGTGGAACATAAACACGCGACTGTCATACCTTAAACAAAGAGGTGAAGTTAGTACTTCTATAAGCTCCAGCTTTATTTTGTTGAAGTTCATATTAATGTTTAAATAAAATACTTTATAACTTCAACAATATCTATTTATTTTAACCTGATACATATTTCGATCAAGTTTGGCATCAAGTACCATTGCTACGCCAACGGTTTTCTTTTAATCTTACCTTTGATAATGACATATAAACATGTCGAAGTACGTATCAGGTTAAAATAAATAAATATTGTTGAAGTTATAAAGTATTTTGGATAGGACCTCGACAGTCGGGGTAGTATGCAGCACAGATTTTATAGGTATTCAGAGCTTTAATAATAATAATAATAATGTATTATAAACATGTTGACTCATCTTGTATGTGTAGTAGTTCAAATGATTGAGAGGGGCGGGGCCCCTTGTTTTTGTTGGAAATTTAACTAATACTCTACCTACAAAATTCTCAAGTCCGAGTAGAATATTTTTGTTCATCAAAGTAATAATCGATGTACTTATCTAAAATTTGAAATTGAAGCATTTGTACTGCAGACTATAAAATTTTTGTATGAACACTAATTCTCTGAATTTACGCTTTAAAAGTCAGTTGCACTACATTAGGTGCACACATGCCAATAAACATGAGTTTTTAAGTATAAGAATATTACACCGTTTACTAATAAAAAATAAATGGAGAACGAGGTAAAACCTGAAGTCATGAGTGAAATCTCGTTAGCTGCTATTATTGATTCTACATTGAATGTTTCCGATCTGAACGTATTCAACAAGGAGTTTTTGCTTTCTGAGCCGCATTCACATAGTGATTTTGTCGAGCAGGCTGTTGGTAAGTGAATAAACACAGAAAATGTAATCGCAAGTTGTTTAATAATGATAAATAGCTTTTATCATGTACAATGTACATCATTATTGACATATATACAATGTGTGTCATCATTATTCTACAACTTAGAAATGCTGCTTTTACTACTACTTTTACTAAGAACATTTTTGTAATCAAGCAATGCTACTGTATACACAAAATCAAAATGTAATTTTTGTTCGTACATAGTATAATGCTGATCGAGACTGTAAAAGTTATTTCAAGTTTTATGCATTAAATCCCTTTAGAAGAAATACAAAATTTTGCATATTTTTACCAATATCACAGTTTCTTCTTCTTCTTCTCAAGGTGTCATACCTTCTTATTGCTACCTACATTTATTGATCTTAATATATTTACAGATATAGATTAATATTATGACAATTTAGCAATCTGTTAATATTGCAGAAATAAACCGCAGTAATAAATAAATGTACATTTATCCCAAATTAATTTTATTAAAGCACATTTCAAATAATTACAGTAAAACATGAAGATACCCGCTTTAAATTGTTGGATCTTCAAATAAAACCAGAAGTTCCTGATCTGAATTATGGTATCGACAATAGCAATGATGATATCAACATCAAACTTGAATCGTTGGCAAGCGAGGAGTTGCATATAAAAAACGAAGTTGAAGAAAGTCCTGTACATCAAACAACAAGGAAGCATTTATGTTGTGGTTTATGCAACAGAAAATTTGAATCCAACGAGAATTTAGAACAACATCTAAACAACCATACTGAAGAAAAACTGTTGCTATGCAATATATGCGGATATAGAGGTGTACCCAAGAGTGACTTCTACCAACACGTTAAAACACATATCGCAGACAAACCTTTTAAATGTAATTTGTGTGATTATAAATGTATACGAAAGACTCAAGTACAACAACACATGAAAATGCATACAGGTGACAAACCGTTGAAATGCAATCTATGTGATTATAATTGTTTACGTAAGTGTGACTTAAACCGACACTTTAAAACACATACAGGAGACAGACTGTTCAATTGCAATGCATGTGATTATAGATGTCGATGGAAGAGTACTTTAATAGAACATATTAAAACTCATACAGGATACAAACCTTTCAAATGCAGTGTGTGTGATTATAGATGTATATCGAAGAGTGACTTCAACCGACACAATAAAATACATACCGGAGACAAACCTCATAAATGCAGCGTGTGTGACTATAAATGTATACGAACAGATACACTACAAAAGCATATAAAAACGCATACAGAAGACAAACCTTTCAAATGCAATCTTTGTGATTATAAATGCATACGAAAGGATGCGCTACAGCAACATATTAAAACACATACAAGAGACAGTTCTTTCAACTGCAATGCATGTGATTATAGATGTCGATGGAAGAGTACTTTAATAGAACATATTAAAACTCATACAGGATACAAACCTTTCAAATGCAGTGTGTGTGATTATAGATGTATATCGAAGAGTGACTTCAACCGACACAATAAAATACATACCGGAGACAAACCTTATAAATGCAGCATGTGTGATTATAAATGTATACGAACAGATACACTACAAAAACATATAAAAACGCATACAGGAGACAAACCTTTCAAATGCAATCTTTGTAATTATAAATGCATACGAAAGGATGCGCTACAGCAACATATTAAAACACATACAAGAGACAGTTCTTTCAACTGCAATGCATGTGATTATACGTGTATACGGAAAAGTACCTTTAAAGAACATGTTATTAAAACACATACAGGAGATAAACCTTTCAAATGCAATCTGTGTGATTATAAATGTATAAGAAAAAGTCAGCTACAGCAACACATGAAAACACATACAGGAAAAAAATCTTTCAAATGCACTGTATGTGACTATGGATGTATATGGAAAAGTGACTTCAATCGGCACATTAAAATACATACCGGAGAAAAACCTTTTCAATGCAGTGTATGTGGTTATAGGTGTATACGAAAGCGTGGCTTACTAAAGCACTTGAAAACCCATATTGGGGAATAACTTCCTCTATATAATGCACAAAATAATTACAAAAATAGTTTATAAGTGCACTTACTGTAAATATAAACTTTTGTGAAGGAGTTCTCGAAATAATCACATTGTAATGATAATAAAAATATGTTATTCATCATATTGTGTTTAAATACAAGCTTCTATTGTTACATTACTGTAGTTTCAGCTTTTTTGAAATAATACTTCATACAGGTTGAATGGTTTATTGTGAATTAAACTGTTCGTGCAAGTGTTCTGTTTGAACTTCTATATTAAAAATACCAATTGCATTTTATAAAAATTTAATACTTTAAACGAATATGTTTATTTAAATAAACGTAAATAATTTTATCAAAGTCTTTAATTTTATATTAATTATACCCCATGTAATTATGGTAACAGTTCTTGTACTACTTACTCTATTACAGTTGTGAAGAACTTTCAGGGGGTATTTTGAGTTCAAATTATTAATGCTATACTATTGGACATTATTTTATACATACGGAATTACAGCATTCGTAATTCGCTTTTACACTTGTGTTTGGTAAGCCATTTTAGTTTTTATTCAGGGTAGCAAAATTAAGATAATATTGCTTCATTATGTGTGATTTTTCATTCAACATTATGTGAAATTCATTTTAATATGAGGACTTAATTTCTGATATATGATGTTCGTTTCTGAAATGAATAATAAATGTAGGTTACAAAAAAAAGGTTTTCAAAGTCTTATTTCGTCTTACCATTAAATAGGCAGTTCTATATTCCAATAATCGTTAAGTCGAGCAAACTTTATTCATAACTATTTAGTAAATATCGCAGAAACAGTAAAAAATGTACTTCCGAACATATTGACTCATCCTGTAACTGAAGTAGTTCAAAAGCGCAAACGTATTACTATAATTACATAACCTAAAAGTTTGGAGGTGTTAGTGGTTTTGCTTTCTATGTATTAATACAATTGATTATAATCCAATATCATCAAACTTCAAAAGGTTATACAAAATATAATATTCTTGTTCACGAGTTAAAAGTGAGTCATAGATAGGTTTCATAGACATGTAATAAACACATCAATTTTAACTGATTTAGGAAGTATCCATACTAGTAGCAGTTGAAAATTGAAGGAAAAGTAAAATCTGAAATCACGAGTGAGCTATCATTAGCTGCTGTTGTCGAGTGCACATCAGACTTAGCTTCTAAGAACTGGCAAAAAAGAATTTTCAATTTCGGAACCAAATTCTTGGTTGGAGCTGGAACTTGCTGTTGGTAAGTGATTACCGGTTGTCCTAAATGTTCCGTAAAAGTTAGCCATAGCACGATACTATGAGAAAATCTGAATTTAACATTATGATAAAATTTTCCCCTAAAGTGTGGTCTTTTGGAAAGAAGCTTAGAAGTGTAAGAATTTTAAGATGGAATATTTATGTATATCCAAGAACCAATGCAGTAACTGCAGGACTATTTAGGGGCAGTTGTACAATTCGAGTTTAACTCAGGTTCAGAACTGAACCAAGTTCAACGCCATAATATTGGTTGTACAAACATAGTTCAGAACTTGAACCTGAGTTAAACCACCGCAGAACCTGAACCATCAAAATCGACCATTAAACCAAGGTTAGAATGACATAACCAAACATTTTTATTAAAAATTGCGAAATGGAAGAGTTAGCGGTAAAATGTTATTTATATATAATTATCAATATGCATTCTGGAAAACAAAGTTAACTTTTACTAATTTTAGTATGCATTAAGTAAAGTAGTTTTTAAACAGGCTAGTTGTCTAGGAAATTATATTCCAATGTTTTATATGTACTTCTAACTTTCGGTAATTAGCGAATTCGGAAAGTTCTTCAGAAAATTTGATTTGTACAAACAAATTTTTCTTTTCAAAATCCCCCTTATGCGTGTAGATAAAATTATAACTTTCTTATTCGATTAGTATTTTGTTTTTTCGTGTAATATCTAGAAAAATTTTCTTGAACGCCATTATCTAAAGTTACTTTATTTATTTTAATACGGTTACTACATAACAATTTTTGGTTTTCGAGTTACGTCAGTACATCTAATTGCTGTTCACCACTAATTAACTTTAAAGGGTTTTTAATATTTGCAAGTTTCTAATGTAGTTATGCTAATGAAGTTCATTCATTCATTCCTTTATTATTTTATTAAATATGTTTATATTGAAAATTAAATTCCGCGAAAGAAACTCGCGAATGTTAATGACACACACTTCTAATAGATGAAAGTTAATTGACCTCATTAAAAAGTTTAATTAGCGGCTAATGACCTCATTAACAAGTTAATTACCTCATTAAAAAGCAATTAACGGTGCCTTACTCCTAGTGTTATTCAGTGTGATTTGGTTCATTGCCAGCATTTGTATTTATAGTGGTTAAATTTCTTTTTATTAACAGTTTTAATTGTTCTCGTTTTTCTGTTATCATGCATAAAGTTCAGCAAAATTTTGTGAAAAGGTGTAAGTGCAAACAGCATTTGCAACTTTCAATTTGTTTCTTGCGGTTTGCTTGAATAGTTATTATCATAATACAACGCTTTGGATCGTTTTTACTGTATGGGTGTTTCAAAACGGCATGTCAAAAATTCTGAAACCTATTCCTGACGTCAAAATAAGAAAAGAAGTTCTTATAAACATGGTTCCGGAAACGCTTCGTTTCCGAGCTGCAGGGTGTTGAAGGTTTATCAAAAAATTAACTTTTTTCTACTTTCCCAAAAAACAGTTGGTTATACTTTTACGATATGTCGTAGAATGTTATAGTGGCTCGTGACCAATAATCTGGCATAGAACTTGTCTTCATATCTGCAACAGGGGCGGTGCTATGGGGGTTTATGAGAGATTGTTTGTACAGAAAAAAATTCTGTGTGGAATTGCTGAAAAACTAATAAGATATTCTGAAAGAGCTGTAACAAATACACAAAAAAGGTACTCTTATTGCGCATCTCTAGCACTTCTAGAACTAGTTTTGAATAAAATTGAGGGTATGCATGTAACAATAAAAAAAATAATTTATTATAAAGTATTTAATTGAACAAAATAGCTTATGGATATATTTCATTTTTATAGTAAGTGTGTAAAAATTCTCCCCCCCCCCCCATCGCAATACATCTGTGAACTCTTCGTTGCAATCATTGCCGAATCCCGTTCACCTGGCGTATTTCGAATCTAATCGCAGCTATTAATAATTCTTGCTCTTAAGTTCATCAACGTTAGAAACTCGAAATGTTATAGTCAAATGGTTCCTGATAGTTTGTCTAAAATGTGGCAGTGCTCCATCGTGCACAAACCATACACTTATAGTAAAGCTGGCAGATTATTTTGTAAAAATGCACGGTATGTTTCCCCATTTGGTCTTTGTGGCAAGAAAAGGTCGTATTAACTTATCAGCAACAATACCTGCCCAAACATTCAAACTAAATTGCTGTTGATGACGCGATACAATGATTGCATGTGGTGTGCGTTGTGAAATTTCACAATACCGTCCCTGCTAAAACCTGCTTCATATGTGACTAGTATCCCATTTCTGAAATTAATATCAGCTGCAGATTTCCAAATGAACCAACGACAAAAGCTAACTCGTGGAACATAATCTGTTGCTGGAGAAAGTGCTTGTACACATTGCACATGATACGGGTGAAGTAGCTGTACACTATAAATAACATTCTACCAAATATCGTAAAATTATAACAAACTGTTTTTTGGGAGAGTAGGAAAATGTTATGTTTTTATGATCCTTTAACATATGTATGTCGGAAACGAGGGTTTCCTGTCCCATGTTTGTAGGAACCTTTGTTTTTATTTTGACGTCAGGAATGCGCTTCAGAATTTTTGACATGCATTTTCGAAACACCCATGAGATACCTTGTAAAAATGCAATAAACAAATTTTAAACCTCTTAGGAAGTATGCATACTGGTACGAATTTGAAACTGGAGATGGACAAAGAATTAAAACCTGAAGTAATGAGTGAAATCTTGTTAGTCACTTCAACATCAGATGTAATCCAACCAAACGAAATCAAGAAAGAAGTTTTACTTTCTGAAGTTCATTCACATGGTGACTTTACGGATCTTGGTGTTGGTAAGTGACTAAAAACAAAAAATGTAATCACATATTGTGTATTAATGAGTCTTATACCTTGGGACATGTCGAGGGGTAAACTGCGAGTTAAAGTAGGTGTACAAGGTAGTGGAAGTACGGTGGAAATACATGGAAGTATGTGGAAGTAAGTTGTAGTGCGTGGAAGTATGAGAAAGTATGTGGAAGTGAAAGTATGGTGGAAGTATATGGAGGTAAGCGGAAATATGTGGAAGTTGGTGAAAGAACATGAAAGTATGCTGAACTACAAGTAGAAGTATGTGGAAGTAGGTGTACAACATTTTTAAACACAATTTACCCCTCGGGCCACGTTTTTTAAAAATTTGCTATTATCTCAAAAAACAATAGGCACAAAGTTTAATTACCATAAGGTAGCATAAAGTATTTTTGTGACTAGTTACATTAAAAAGGAGACTCATTAGTAAATATGGCCTTTATATGTACTAACAAAGTGATGACAATTAATATAAATTCTAAAGCATGCAAAAACAGTAATTTTATTTCTCATGGCCAACCCTTATGTATTTTTTATTTGAACATACGGTATTAATAAATAATTAAAACAAACTAGAAAATGGAAATAGGACGTAGTATTTCATCTTCTAATAAAGTATCTGGGAAAAAACAATAAATAAATTTGTACAATACTTTTTTACATCTATTTTGACTTTCTGTATGTGTTTTTGACATTTAAATATTTTTTGCTAATCAAAGGTTTGTAGTTTTTTCACTGCCACCTGATTAATCGTTTTTCTGTGTCAAAATGATATTGATCAGATTTCTAATGTTTTGGAATCATAACTAACTAAACCAACACCATGTGTATACTGCACACTAAGAATGTTATTTATATTTTTGCATATTAAATATTATGCACAAGAAAATCAAAATTTTGTGTATTATTGCGGATATGACAATTTACCAATTGTTAATAATGGAGAAACAAGCCAGTGCTGGCTAATTGTATTTTCATGTTAATTTAATATTATTTAATAGAGTATTAAATAATTGCAGTGAAACATGAAGATGCCACCATTCAATCTTCGGACACGCAAATAAAATCGGAAGTTCCAGATGTGAAATGTGGTATCGTGTGCGGTAAAGATGATATCTACATCAAGCTTGAGCCATTGGTGGGTGAGGAGTTGCATTTAAAAAATGAAGTTGAAGAGAGTGTTGTTGCTCAAACAACAAAAATATCTACTCATGTTAAATACTTATACTGTGGTTTGTGCAATAGTAAATTTCAATATAAGCAGAGGTTACAACGTCATATGAAAACACATACAGGCGAAAATCCTTACAAGTGCGCTGTATGTGATTATAGCTTTATAAGGAAGAGTCAGCTGCAACAACACATCAAAAGACATACAGGTGAAAAACCGTTTCAATGCAATATATGTGCATATAAATGTATACAAAAGGGGCAGCTACAACTACACATCAAAAGACATACAGGTGAAAAACCTTATCAATGCAATATATGTGATTATAAATGTGTACAAAAGGTGCAGCTACAGCGACACATTAAAACACATACAGGCGAAAAGCCTTACAAGTGCGGTGTATGTGATTATAGCTTTATAGGGAAGAGTCAGCTGCAACAACACATCAAAAGGCATACAGGAGAAAAACCGTTTCAATGTAATATATGTGCATATAAATGTATACAAAAGGGGCAGCTACAACTACACATCATAAGACATACAGGTGAAAAACCTTATCAATGCGATATATGTGATTATAAATGTCTACAAAAGGGGCAGTTACAGCGACACATTAAAAGACATACAGGAGAAAAACCTTACAAATGTGGTATATGTGATTATAGATTTATACAAAAGAGCGACTTAAACTGCCATGTGAAAACACATACAGGAGAAAAACCGTTTCAATGCAATATATGTGCATACAAGTGTATACAAAAGAGGCAGCTACAACTACACATCAAAACACATACGGGTGAAGAACCTTATCAATGCAATATATGTGATTATAAATGTGTACAAAAGGTGCAGCTACAGCGACACATTAAAACACATACAGGAGAAAAACCTTACAAATGTGGTATATGTGATTATAGATTTATACAAAAGAGCGACTTAAACTACCATGTGAAAACACATACAGGAGAAAAACCGTTTCAATGCAATATATGTGCATACAAGTGTATACAAAAGAGGCAGCTACAACTACACATCAAAAGACATACAGGTGAAAAACCTTATCAATGCAATATATGTGATTATAAATGTGTACAAAAGGTGCAGCTACAGCGACACATTAAAACACATACAGGAGAAAAACCGTTTCAATGCAATATATGTGCATATAAATGTATACAAAAGGGGCAGCTACAACTACACATCAAAACACATACAGGAGAAAAACCTTACAAATGTGATGTTTGTGATTATAAATGTATACAGAAGATTCACCTACAGCACCACATCAAAACACATGCAGGATAAAAACCATTTCAATGCAGTATATGTGATTACGCATGTATACGTGATTACGCATGTATACAAAAGAGTCAGCTACAACAACACATCAAAATACATATAGGAGAAAAACATTGAAAATGTGGTGTATGTGATTATAAATATATAGAAGAGAGTGATCTGTAACAGCATATAAAAACACATACAGGAGAATAACCTTACAGATGCAGTGTATGTGACTAAGATCTATTGAATGGAGTAAGCTAAAACGACATTGTGAGACACATATATGAAAAAAACTTTTTAAATGTAAGATACGGAATATAGTGCTTAGAATAATAATATAGGTTATACTGATATTTTGTCAAAATATAAAATCTTCTACTATCAGAGTATGCTTTTTTAATATAATACTTTGTACAGGTTGTTCAAAATGACTATCACAGTTCCCCTGTCTGGTTATACCTACTCAATAAATACTAACTAAACAAATGTATTTAAATAAACGTAACCTTTTCAATAAACCATTTTTAGTCTTATATTGCATAATACCTGATATCATTGTGGTTTTTTAAGTTGTACAACTACTTAATCTTTCCCATTGGTACAAAATAATTCTTGAGAGGAGCATTTTACTTAAATTATCGTCTGTTGTATTACTCTGCTCTCTATATAAGAAAGACGTATCAACACCGAACGCGAAACAGAACAACACTTTTAAAGTTTATTTTATTGTAATGCGCTGCATAAAACTATGAATTGTGGCAAAAGGTGTGAATTCATAAGAAAATTTATTATCAGAATTCTATTAAGATGTTGAAAACATCTGGAGACAAACATTTCAAAAGCACTGTATGTAATTTTAAATGTTTATACATAAGAGTGACTTAATGAAACCTATAGGAAAAATGCAATGCTTTAGATATGAAAAAATTAGGGCATTATAGCAGCGAGTCTGACTTTACAATTATTTGCTCTAAAAGTTTTAGCCATAGTTGTTTGTGGGTCCTGTTTAGACAGAGCCGTGTGCTTAGATTACTTGAACCTTGGGGCGGACAAGGATTTGATCTTAATGTATCTTGTTTGTCAAGACAAGATTACTTTATCGGTTTATGCCTGTTAGTTTTTTGTGAACTCACACAAACTAACGTTTCACAAGACATTGCAGCTTGCATCTTCAAAATGATTAGAGCACTGAATTCAAATCCGGGATGCGGAGGTATTTAAACCTCTTTGAGCCAGTTGGGCAGAGCGGCGGAGTTCTGTGTTAGGCAGAAGGATAAGTCAAAGGATAAACTACGGGAATCCAAGCTTTACTGAGTCTAAAGCCATCCTCTGTTTATGTTATGTTGTTTCTCAATTTCAATTGCTTCACATATGATACGAGGGAAAAGTAATGAGGTACTCAAGCATTCTCAACATCCATCTGATGCTCAGTTAAACCAGCAGATTTTGTAATTCGTCTGTGTTTGCAATTACCCTTGTGCTCTTGCAATTTTAACTCAATGCAACGACCAGTTTGTTCGAGGTTACTAATGGAGACAAACAATTTTCATAAAGAAGTCGTTAATAGATTAATAACATGACTATTTTGACTGTTACAATAGATAACATTAATATAATAATTTGTTGTGTTGCCATTGATGGTGTGTGCTTCTTTAAAAAAGGGCCGAGGCATAATGAATAAGTGCAAGGGTTAATATTAAATATGTTATGCTTTTTTCAAGGAGAACGAAAGCGACTACGGAAGAGATGGTATAAATGTATAGTGACTGACAAAACAGTATAAATGTATTTCCAAATATGTTGACTCATCCTGTAATTGAATTAGTTCAAATGGGATAAGCATTTATTTGAGTGGACAGTGTAGATATGTAGCGAGTTGATGGTTGGTAACCTACAAAATTTGCAAGTGTGAATGTTTTTGCTTCTTATAATTATATTAGTACAATTAATTATAATCACAATATCATCAAACTTTAAAGGGTTCTACGCAATATACTATTCTTGCTCACTAGTTCTCTAAATTTTGGGGAATGAAGTGAGTCACTGGTAGGTATCAGATACATGTAGTAATAAACATATAAATGGTAACTAATTTAGGAATTATCTACTAGTACGAATTTAAAATTGAAAGTGGAAGGAAAAGCAAAATTTGAATTCATGAGTGACATATACCTGCTATTATCGATTCGACAACTAATGTTGAGCATCTAAAAGCAGTCGAGAAAGAATTCTCTGTTCGGAACCAAATTTTTATAGTGGGTTGGAGCTAGAACTTGCTGTTGGTTAATAAAAGTTGTCTCCAAGCTTATAAATGTAAGCATTTTAAGATGTAACATTTAATAAAATCTTAGAACTGATGCAATAACCACAGAACACGTCTTTACTTCATCAATAAAATTGTACTTGGAACAATGAAAATTGTACCCAATAAGTAATTTAAACCCAATTTTTCAGTCTATTTTTGTTGTCAATAATTGTTTCACACGTGACAACTGTACACATTGTAGGCGTGATTCCTGCACAATAATATATTGCAATGATATGCTTGACCTTGTTACTACTAGAAAACAATCCTTAAACTGTTTGCAATTCACGCAATTAAATTAAACTTTCTATGAGACTCTTTTAACTTTCTCAGGGTCGTTATTTAGCTTGTAGAATAAGTTGTTTAAATTAATTTTAAATAGAAATAAACACACACAACGATATCAACTTCACAAAATAAGGTTTTATTTAATAAAGGAATTTCTAAATGTGGTTTCCGAAAAATCAAAACGAGTTTTACTAACTACTATAGTTTTTATTTGGTTAAATAGAACACTTAACTTAACTTCCGTACAATTACTGTTGTGGTCCTTGACTTGATAACTATTATATGATATACTCCTCCTCTGATTAGATTATTTCAAGAATAACACGCCAATCGGCTCCAAATAACAATTACCATTTATTTACTCAAAATTGTTAATGTAATCTTGCAGTTTCTTCTTCTGTAGCCTCAAACACGTATTCGATTGCTTCACTGTCTTACTTTTGAATACTTTCAATATGATTCAAATTAATTTTATCCGCTTTGTTATAGATTTCATCTAACTAGTAAACACTATTTTCATTCAATGAGACTGGTTTTCTTCAGGAGTTTTTAAAAAAACCTGCCCCCTTGTTTACCAGACGGCTCGTAACTAATTAAAACAAATTCTCTTCTTTTCTATATCTTTTGTCTTCCTCCTTTGATCCCCATTTTTTAAAACAAACACATCAGGAGTATCCTTTTATATGTTTTTGACTTTGACACTGACATCCAAACTGACATTAGTCGACGCACAAATCAAGTAACTCTAAAACTTTTTTATAATCTAAACCTTTTTTAACAATTCTGAATTAAATTATATTTACAATTAACATAAATAGTCTTCGTATCAATCTGTTGTGTTTGTCTTTTCTTTTAGTAAAAACAAACCATATGAAAATAACAATTTTTAGAATTTATAACAGGAATTCTAGCAAAAATACGCAACCCTGAGTTTATAAGTTAGAATATTAAAATATTACAAGTCTTCATAAATCTCCAAAAGTAAATTGAACTGTAGCAAGCAATCCAAAAATTGTCCTCCAGGAACCACAAAACCACAGTCAAAACAAACACCCCTAAATATCATAGCAATATATTGAGTTAGAAGTTTCTGTTTGTTATTTATTGTGACTTTTGCCATTGTTAGCATTTTTTTTTATAGTTGTTGATTTCCGTCTATTAACAATTTTAATAGTTCCCGTTTATCTGTTACCGTACATAAACCAACACCAAAATTTTGTAAAACTAAGTGGAAACAGTGTTTGCGCATTTTAATTGCGTCGATGCGTTTTGCTTAAAGAGGTTTCGTCATGGTACAATGCTATAGATCATTTTTACTACATATATGAAAAACCTTCATAAATGTAAATTTTACATGTTTTTAGGAAGTATACATACTGGTACGAGTTTGAAATTGGAGATGGACGAAAAGTTAATTCGTGAAGTAACGAGTGAAATTGTGTTAGATGCAATCAAAGCAAATGAAATCAAGAAAGAAGTTACACTTCCTGAACTATGTTCACATGGTGACTTTGCAGAGCTTGGTAAGCGACTAAAAACAGAAAGTATAAGCAAATACTCTGTAATAATGAGTCTTGTACCTTGGGCCACTTTCTTTAAAAATTTAATATTAACTCAAAAAGCAATAGACACAAAGTTTAATCAGCGTAGGATAGCATCAAGTTTTTTTTTGACTGGCTACATTGAAAAGAAGATTTATTAGTAATTATGCATTTTATATGCAATAAATTGGCCCAAGGTACAATACCGCATTGTACCTTGGACCTCGGAGTGTTGTGCCTTGGACCATAGTGTGGTCGTACGATTTTAAGGATTCAAGTTCTCTAAACAATATATATACATCGGTATTATACGGCCAAGTGCCGCCTTCCCGTCCTTAACCGCCATGTCTCCCTGTTTAAGGCATCTTCTTCTTCCAAACCCCTGGATTCCATTGCTTTTCGCATTCCTTCATTCCAGGACCTTCGGGGTCTTCCCCTCTTACGTCTCCCGGGGGGAGTCCATTTGAACAATCTTTGGGGCCATCTGTTGTCCTCCATCCTAAGTAGGTGACCGAACCATTGGAGGCCTGTTTATAGATTAGTCTCATTAAGTAGAACAGCACTGTTTTCTAATAAGACATCTGCAAATGTTTCCGTAGGCACGTGCAGGTGTTTTATTTATTATTTGTTGCTGGGATTCAAAATGACCGTCTTTTGTTTCGCTTGTCGTTTTTAGCGCATAGTGTGCCGCTTGTGTTCTCTGTTAATAAGAATATGATGAAGCAGCAATTAAACACAATAATAATGAAAACTATTTATTGTAGACTTGCTGCTGTGATTCGAAATGATTAACAAGAATACAATTGTGAAAATCCAATAGACGTCATAGAGTTTATGGAAGAGGTGGAGAACGATACGCTGCATGCAACCTAGTGCAACGCTCGCTTCAGGTTCAGTTTTGTTTTAGGGTGGCTCAATTGGGAGGGACCTACAGAACTTGTAGAAATTAATTTAAAGATAAATGCAGACTGGTACATTCACTACATCTTAGAGGACCATGTTTTACCATATGTAGACTTTATTGAATACAACAGATTTGTGCTAATGCACGATAATGCTCGTACACACATGACTGGAACGGTGCTGGAATATACATATATATCTTGTCATAAGATTGAGTCCTGATTTAAACCCAATCGAGCACATGTGCGACATGCTAAAATGTCGTATACAGTCGTGAAATTAAGCTCCAAATTCGATAGCAGAATTGCAACTTAGGAGGAATGGAAAAAATAAAATAGCCCTATTTTTTTAAATCTGTTTCCATGCTATTAAGTGTGGATTAATTATAATTAATGAAGATTATACAGTAGTGTTACTATACTTATAATAGATAAATCACTTTGCAGTAAAAAAATATATAAGCAATGTTTTTGTTGGTTAATGTACATAAGATTTTAAAATTTACAGTTCACATTATAAATATAAAACGTACGCTACACATGGGTTGCTTTATATAAACTGCACAGTTGTGGTGCATATCTTACATTTCTTTCTTTTAAAATACACCAAATTCTTGTTTTTAATATTACGATGCATCATTCTTAAAACGTTTGTATCGAGTAAACATAATCCGAGCACAGCTTTACATTTTCTGTTTTCAATCACTTACCAATAGCATGCTCTACAAATGCACCATGTAAATTTGGTTCAAAACATGGAAACTCTTTATTGATTTTACTTAGAGAGAGAGTAATAGATTTGGAATCGGCAATATCAGGCAGCGAAACTTGGCTAGCGACTTCAGGTTTTAATTCTTCCATTTTCAATTCTAATTTCGTATCACTAGGTATACAGTATACTTCCTAAAACAATTAAAATAGATGTGTATTGCTTTTATAAAATACTACTGTAAGACTGACTCACTTTCAACATGTGAATTCACAGAACTAATGCAGAAAGGGTTCAATTGGTCCAAACAAATTACAAGTATAAAATGAATCCCAACTACATATAAATAAAGTTCACAAAAACGCGCACTGTCCAAACCAGTCCATTAAAATTATCTGTAAGCTACAATGTAGTCTGCAAACACAATTTTCTGTTTCCTGTGATGTGGTTTATTAACTTATGTAAAAGCCCAAGGTCGGTTGTAAATCAAATTTGGCAACAAAAACTTTTTAAAGTCTGTCCAAACTTTTTAATTAACTTTTCGGTGACATTATAGTTAGTATTACTTAATATTTATTTATTAAGCGAAAATATTCGAGCTTTATTTCAGAAGCACATAGAATTTTATAGGTTATGTACAGTTGTCATTTAAACTACTTTATATATAGGATGCGTCAATCTATTGGAATAGCTGTTTTAAAATTATATTTTGCTTCTTTTTAATATGCACTATACCTATATTTTTTCAAAATAACAGCTAATTTCTACCATTTGTAGAATGGTGTCCAAATTTGAAACCCTCATCGCAGCACAACGAAGGTAGAAGCAGATTTCAAAATGTAGACATTTCCAAACAGTGTACTTCTGTGTTAGAATTAATTATACCATATGTTCAAATAAAAAGTACATAAAGGTTAGCCATGGAAAACAAAATTACTAATTTTGCATGCTTTAGAATTTATAAACTGTCATCACTCTGTCAGTGTCACAGCAAATTAAAGATCCAAAAAGAACTGATCCTCAGCGAGCTGTGGAATAAAAAGTCACGTCTTTGCTAGACTAAGGGAATGTTTATAATGTCAATTTCAGGTTAGGTTTTAATTATTATCTGACATTATAAAAATTTCTTAGTCTAGCAAAGACGTGGCTTTTCATTCCACAGCCCGCTGAGGATCAGTTTTTTTTGGATCTCTTGATACATTACATTACCTAATAATTTTAAGTGACATTATTACGTTTTGTTTGTTTAAATTCTAAAGCGTGCAAATACAGTATCTTTATTTTCCATGGTCAACCCTTATATATTTTTTATTTGAACTAACATGATATTTAAGATAATTAATATTCTAGACATAATCCGCAACTAGTTACGAATGGTTATTATACGGACTATTTGTAGAATGTTGTCTACAAATGAAGTTTACCTATTTTATTTAACCCACCTTACCTCTTTCAGGTGGTTACTCGAGATAAAATGTAACTACACAAAGGTACAAAAAGTAGATACACGTTAATTTGAGGAAAGAAAATATGTAACAACATCCGCTGTAATTAAAATAAAACGAATATGACAATAGGTACTGACAGACACAAGACAGGGATTGTAAAATTTCTGGAGTCATCTCGTAATTAGTATTATTCTGGTGTATCTGACGTCAGTGAAAACAATTCAGACAAATATTTCGAATTTTGATTCTTTCAATTTGGTGTAAGTTTTTAAACATTATATCGCAAAATGAATTTTTACAAAATAAGTGATGACGATCTAAACTCTTGCATCCATTGAATATTGCAAAATTTAGGTCCGAATACCATCCTACACTAAGCATAATGATTTATACATCGATAAATTCCATAGAAATATTTAATTGGGGCTAGCATCAAAATATTGCAAAAACATTAATAATTAAACAAATAAAAGTCTGTAAGTTGTGTATTATTTACAGAAATAATTCAGATTCAATTAACAGATAGTTTACTAATTAAAGTGAAAGAAATTAAGGTAGGGTGATGTTTACACAACACACTATATAGGGGTGTTGCTAATCAAGTAAATAAATAAACATGAATGCTTGCATATTCTATTTTGACAAATTTTAGTAACAACTAAAACAAAGTTGTAAAAAATTAAAATAGTAAAAATGTGATTTAATTCTTAATATTTTTATAAATAAATAATATTAATCCAACAATTTTACATGAAATAATAAGAAACTACAAATATAACATCCGAATCAAATATTTGTTTAGTTAGTTAAAGTATTTAATGTCTACAACAAAAAGAAAAATAAGATAAACCGAATGAAAAATAAATTATACAAATCCAACCTGTACGTACTACTACTTAAACTAGCTTGACCCGTAAATTGTCACAACATGGGATTGTATTTTATAACACCCAATAATGAACAACATACATATTCATTATTATCTGTATTATATTATTGTTTACTCCTTTGTAATAGTTTATAATAATACTATGTGCAACTACAAACCGTTTTTATTTTATAATTATGTACATTACATTAAGAATGTTAATTTTCACCATGAGTTTTCATATGCTTTAGTAAGCTACTGTTATTAATTAAATTTAAAACTGCATTTATTGCATTGATGTGATTTTTTTCCTGTGTGTGCTGTTATGTCGTTGTAAGTCGCTCTTCCACATACATCTATAATAACGTACATTACACATTCTGTACACATTTATAATCACATACATTGCGTTTGAGAGGTTTTTTTTTCTGTATGAGTCTTCATATGTCGTAGTAAGCTATCCTTCCGTACACATATATAATCACATACATTGCATTTAAAAGATTTCACTACTGTATGATTAGTCACATGATTTTGTAAGGTACTCTTGTGATTACATCTATAATCACATAAACTGCACTTCAACGATTTTTCTCCTGTATGAATCTGCATGTGCCGTTTAAAGTTATTTTTATATATAGATTTATAGTCACATGCACTGCACTTAAAAGGTTTCTCTCCTGTATGAAACTTCATATGTAGAATTAAGCTAGCTTTGGTTACACAACTATAATCACATACACTGCACTTCAAAGGTTTTTCTCTTGTATGAATCTTCATATGTCGCTGCAAGTTACCCTTATGTTTACATCTATAATCACATACACTACAGTTAAAAGGTTTCTCTGCTGTATGAGTCTTCATATGTATTTGTAAGTTACTTTTGGTTACACATCTATAATCACATAAACTGCACTTCAAAGGTTTCTCTCCTGTATGAGTCTTCATATGTCCATGTAACCTACCCTTCTCTACACATCTATAATCACATATACTGCACTTATGAGGTTTCACTCCTGTATGAATCTTCGTATGTTGTTGCAAGTACCTCTTACATACAAATTTCCTGTAGCACACATCACAATAAAAGTTTTCAACTTTCGGAATCTCTGTTTCGGTTTCACCCGTAGGATTTTGGTCAGTATCATTTTGCAACTCCTCACTAGCCAAAGGTTCATGTTTGATGTAAATATCATCTTTACCACATTCGACACCACACTTTAAATCAGAAATTTCGGAATTTATTTGGATTCCTAATGATTGACTGCTTGCGTTTTCGTGTGTCACTGTAACTAATAAAAAATTCGTATTAATAAAAATAGATTAACATAAATGTAAAACTAGCTAGCATCGGGTTATTTCTGCATTCTTAAGAAATTGGGAAACTGACATATTGGTAAGTAGACAAAATGTTAAAAAATTTTAAGTTCTTGATGTTACCGATTATAAAATTACAGTTTCTTTCGAATACACATACCGGTGGTTTGGTAACAGCCAATAGTAATAAAGGTCACTGTACAAAAAGTGAGTAATTTGAAGACAAGAATTGTCCATTACTATTGCATTATTCAAGAGCGTCATTTAGATCTGTTAGTACATATTTACCATTTAACCAGCATAGAAATTTTTAACTTTTAGGTTTTGGCCTTTTTTCCAACATTGACGTGTATAGACATATCGGCGTATTAACCTCAATTTGCTTACTAGAACATGAGTAATCATCTCTGGCATGGGAGAATATCCAGCTAGTGCCGTTTTCAAACGGAAAGTAGGTAAGGAAATATACTCGTCATTAGCAGTACCGGCATTCGAAATAATTGCGGAAAATCTAATTTGCACAGATAAACGGTTAAAAGAACCTGTGGTTACATTATATATTGCTACACGCTTTTTCGAAAAACGTTTGTTGGAAAATTTGGACCTTTGAAGGTGCAGAAAAAAAGGTTGCTTCCACTAACTCAGTCAGCGTTGGGTATGGGTCCCCTTTTGTACTGGTCCAGCTGTTTGATTTGGGCGCCAGGAACTTACAAAAACAACCCACAGTACTCACCTTCCTACGCTCCAAAGGAAAGGTTAACCTCCAAGGAATCTAAATAAAACAGCAAGTTGCGAGCGGACAATTTAATTAAAGTTTAGGGTCAAATATAAACTACACACAACCACATAAATGTATCTATAAAGATTAACAAGATTATAGCTATGGTAACCTATGCACACATAGAACATATATTAGTTTCTAAACTATTAATAGCAGAACCACTCACTGGTTACAATCAATTAAATTCTGTAATGAAAGTTGTAAATGTTATTAATAAGTAATAATAAAATGAGTAAATAATTAAGTTAAACACAAGGAAACCTTCTTGTAAACAAAAAGAATAATTTAGGTACAAGACCTAAATGTTAATCAATCAATGCTGAATTAATAATAAAAAACAGAACGCAACCAAGCGAAACTTCCCTTAATTGAATCTTTGGAATTTAAATATTCGCTAAGCTAGTTTATTAATTAGTGAACTAAGCAGAACCGCGTAAGATGGCTAAGCTACTCGGGGGAGGCCTCTCCGGTTTCGCGTAACGCACCTGGTAAACTAATAAAATGTTTAACGACGCTTAAAATAACCAAATCCAATAAGTTTCGCGATGGTTCTCCTATTTAATGAAAGCAAATCGAAATTATGATTTCAAGAACCTTCCTTGTAGCTTTGTAACAGTTAAAATGTTTATGTAATATTATTTATAAAATCAAGTGTAATAAACAAATATGAATTTAATTAGTTTCGTTACTTAAGTTCCCGTTTAGGGACCTACAGCCACTGCTGCCAGGTTTAATTACTATAATAAATTGTCATGGTCGCTGTAAATTAAGCAACAAAGAGCTAAATTATAATTAACTGAATGTTAAAGTGCAGCTCACTAATATATATTCGTTTACTTATCCAAGTAAGGTGAGTGATTACATCTGCTTCAACCTATGTGCCCACACTTAATGTACAGACAAAGACAGGTAAGTGACCCTATTATAATTAAATATGTATAAAAAAACTATTTACAGGACGAACCTAACCTCCAAATCAATATATGAATCAATAAATTAATGTTGTAGCCGCCTAAAGGTTTATCTGGTGTTGCAGGTTCTAATCCTAGACCTGGACTTGATCGATGAAAGATGCCGCAGGCAAAAATTAAATGGGACACGTTTAACTGACCTGGTGATCCAAAGAGAAGTCTGAGATTACTGGAAGTAGGTACAATTGATGGTGGTTGCAATAATATCCAAAATGACCTGAGGGCAACTTCCACAGATTTTCCAGGCAGGTTACTTTAGGTCTCGGTGGCTCCACGACTAAGATCGGAACACTTCCACCAGGTCCAAACGTCAGGCTGATCGGGCTCGTAAGCACTGATGTGGCCGGGGTCGGTTGCCCGGTCCAAGAGACGACTGGGAAGCACTCGTAGTAGGTACGCTAGGTGGTGATCGCAATATAAAATATTCGTGTTGACCTCTGATTGGCTTCCACAGGGTCCCTCGGCAGCCACTAAGTTACACGTAGTGATGATCGGCCCACGAAAGACAGTATGTCGCAAGAACGTACGAAGCAGGAGAAGTGAAGAGAAGAAGAAGCCTAAGAATAATAATAAATACCGAAATTAGCACTAATCAGGAGGAAAAATATGTGCTTACCACTAGGTCTGGTTGTGGCTTCAATTCAAAGGTAATCTTGATTTCGAGCAGTAAAATAAACAAATAAAACGAATTCGTGAACTAAATCGCACAATATTTCATCCAACTAAACACTTTAATTCACTTAAACTTTGCAGATGCAGTTAGATCCTCTAAAACAGAAATATGGCGACAACCCAGTCAACCAAAAGACAAAAGTAATGCACTGCAAAACTGCTAAACCAAAAGTGACAATGAAATTGAAGAGATTTTCCTCCCCACCTGATAATCCAACAGGAAAGAAAAACTTCAAATATTTGAGCGCGAATAGGGACGCCAACTATCCTTCTAAGAAACATTTAAAAACTACAAATGCATGCTGCCAATTCTACCTAACATAGTATAAATTCTAATCTAGACATAGAAATGATTTTTAACCTGTAACAAAATTTTTAATTACTTACCACAATCATGCTCCACAGACGCACCATGTGAATTTAGCTCAGAAAGTAAAAATTCTTTCTTGATTTCATTTAGATCGAAAACATCAGATGTAAAATCCGGTAACCAAACTTCGCTTGTGATTTCAGATTTTACTTCTTCAATTTCCAATTTTAAATTCATGTCAGGATCGATACTTCCTAAAACAATTTATTTTTGTTATTTTGTGAAAGCATATGACTTAGCTTGCAACTAAACTTCTGTTTACTATAACACTCAGGGATAAAAATACCGCATACTTTTTAGGTTTATATTAATTTTCATTGCTAAATAGTTTATAGATTAGTCTCATTAAGTAGAACAGCACTGTTTTCTAATCAGACATCTGCAAATGTTTCCGTAGGCACGTGCAGGTGTTTTATTTATTATTTGTTGCTGGGATTCAAAATGACCGTCTTTTGTTTCGCTTGTCGTTTTTAGCGCATAGTGTGCCGCTTGTGTTCTCTGTTAATAAGAATATGATGAAGCAGCAATTAAACACAATAATAATGAAAACTATTTATTGTAGACTTGCTGCTGTGATTCGAAATGATTAACAAGAATACAATTGTGAAAATCCAATAGACGTCATAGAGTTTATGGAAGAGGTGGAGAACGATACGCTGCATGCAACCTAGTGCAACGCTCGCTTCAGGTTCAGTTTTGTTTTAGGGTGGCTCAATTGGGAGGGACCTACAGTACTTGTAGAAATTAATCTAAAGATAAATGCAGACTGGTACATTCGCTACATCTTAGAGGACCATGTTTTACCATATGTCGACTTTATTGAATACAACAGATTTGTGCTAATGCATGATAATGCTCATACACACATGACTGGAACGGTGCTGGAATATACATATATATCTTGTCATAAGATTGAGTCCTGATTTAAACCCAATCGAACACATGTGCGACATGCTAAATATCGTATACAGTCGTGAAATTAAGCTCCAAATTCGATAGCAGAATTGCAACTTAGGAGGAATGGAAAAAATAAAATAGCCCTATTTTTTTTAATCTGTTTCCATGCTATTAAGTGTGGATTAATTATAATTAATGAAGATTAGTAGTGTTACTACACTTATAATAGATAAATCACTTTGCAGTAAAAAAATATAGACATAAAAAAATATATATGCAATGTTTTTGTTTGTTAATGTATATAAGATTTTAAAATGTACAGTTCACATTATAAATATAAAACGTACGCTACACATGGGTTGCTTCATATAAACTGCACAGTTGTGGTGCATATCTTACATTTCTTTCTTTTAAAATACACCAAATTCTTGTTTTTAATATTACCATGCATCATTCTTAAAACGTTATAATATATATATATAATCCAACTAAATGAAAATTCCATCCTAACTTTCAAGTACAGCAAGGAGTTAACACAAAACAAACTAACTAATTATTATATGATGGGGAATATTTATTCACTTCCTTTATACCGTAAGGAAAAGTGAAAATCGTCTAATTATCACAAGAGAAACTATAAGAAATGTGATAATTCACAGGATGCTGATTTAGAGGCTTACAAAAAAAAATATTTATTTATTCAATATTAAGTTCATTACAACAAGTCTAATCCATTAATAAATCTTTACATAATTCTTTCATAAAAGAATTAGTAGTGTCCATAGCAAATGTATATATGTTTTTAAATTCCTCATATGGAATATTTTTCATTTATCATTTATTCTTACTTTTTTACTTATGCAATATAATAACCTGATGATTCCGAAAATCTATTATTTTTAGTAATGCGACGATAATTTAAAATAAATTTAATTATTTCTCCAATTCATACAAAACATCGCAACCCTGAGCGTGTAATGCATGATTCTATACTAAAATAATAATGTAAAAATACTAACTATAATGTATATACTTGCAAAAGTATGCAAAAGTTTACAACAAATGTCATAACATTGACACAATGTACGAAATAAAGTGACTCTTAAAAAGGCTCATATGAAAAAATTAAGATATTTTAGTGGTAAAAAACTTACCGAAAAGAAATGAAATATAGAAGACCGATAAGTGATTGTAAAAATTCAAAGATTATAGTTTTCAATATAATGAACTTAAAACGATTACACAATAACAATCAGATAAAAATAATATGACAACTGTATGCTTCAATAAAAACATATACTTTCTTATTTCAATTGAATATACTAATATTAATTTTAGTTACATGAATTATAATAAACAAAAATTAAAAACTCTGAAGAAAACATTGTCTTAGAAAGAATAACATTTCTCAAACAACTTGTAAAAAACAATACCGACAATTTTCATAAAAATTCCAAAATCAATGTATAAAGAATAATAACACCATTAAAATCACTTGTATTTAGGAAATATCTAAAAATTTTGAGAAAGAATTAATATAAGGTATAATGTTAATATTATTAAGAAATAAATGTTGAGCGTGTTAACACAACTATTAACACAACTATTTGTTTTAGAGACATTGCTAATGAAGCAATTATTCTCTTGTCTTCCTACTTTTTTATTATACATAAAAATTTAAATTGTTTTAAGTTTAACATGATTTAAACATTTTGACCTTGTAACACAAATTCAGCAATTATTACCAATAGTTAAAATACTCTGCAAAAGTAAATACTATATGTAAATATTCAATTCCAAAAAATCTTTAATGCAACCCCACATTCCAGTTGTAAATAACAAAAAATTTTAGAAACATTTTTCCTTTATGATAACAGTATTTAATAATTTCATCTACATGAATAAACTTATTACAACAAAAATAAATTTATCTTATATTTTATAACTCAATAATTATATGTGCGCTAGATGCATGCATGTACGCTAGATGCATAAAATTTTTATTGAAACAAGTTAACCTTCAGCAAAACAATTATAAAAGAATGTGTGTTCTTTTATTACTTGTTAGTATATACTGCTGGTTGTGAATTATAAGTTATACAATTTATTAAATACAACGGAGATGTATTAAATCCAATTTATTACAAAGTTTTTTGTGAACAAAATTTTATTATCTTGCATAAAGTATTTTTCAGAATTACTTTAAAATAATCAATTAAATGCAAATCTAAATTCTAAAATGTAAAAACCATATTAAATAAAATTATACCGACTATAACATTCAAAATTATATTATCTAATGAATTATAGAATATGTCTTAAAAAGAAAATTTAAGGAGTTAACAGAAATAATGATACAGGGTACATCAGGTAAGGTAACCTATTGAAACCAAACTATACCATTTGAATGGTTTAATAATTTTTTACAGCAAATAAATTCAAAAGTGATGAAAACCAACTAAAATAATAATGTAAATTTTCCTTACAAATAAAGAAAGATTCTTTCACAATTCTGTTGGAATTATAAAAAACTCATAGATTTTGCAACTAAATTTACATATGTTATGTATTTAGTAATAAAATAATGTAGAAACCTTCAAACATATTTTACATGATTACATGATAATTAAAAAACTAGCACTAATCTGCTATTAGAAACTCCCGAATAAATACTAGCACATTTTCTGTCGCTCGAAAAAAAAATAAATAAATAAAATAGTTATATAAAACTTTCAATTCATTTAACAATTTTTTTCAAAATCTCCAAACCACAAAAAAATCTAATATTAGTACCCAACTTAGTTTAGAAAAACTATGATTATTTTTTAAATAAAACAATAACCCAATAAATTCAATGTTTGAAAACATAATTCAGCATTTGAGCTGCGCTCCCTTATTATTTTCACGGAAATGCGTTTATTTTATGACAGAATAAATTAACTTTTTCTATTCCATACTTTAAAACGTTGACATGCTTCGTTGTATTATTTTATCTGTAACTTCATGATGTGCTTTTAAAATATAATAGTTCAACTTTATTAAAACTAGTGAACATTGCTGCCTTGGGCTTATAAATTTAGGTAAAGCCGTTTCGGACACTTGTGATATTGTAGTATTTGCCATTATAAAGAAATTTTGTGAAACTGACAAATTATTAGGGCTTTGTAATACTTTGAGAATATTGAAATCGTCTAAGGATTTTTAATTTTTATTAATTTGTTCTAGCTGTAATTCCCTATCAGGACTATCTATACTTAACCAAAGGATTTTCTGTGAATGGTGTAATATTTGTAGACTCACTTGTTTGAAATAAATTTTTATTTTGGGAAATAGTTTCCAGTGGTTTTTCTTTAATGTTACTTAGAATTTCTGTTATATTTAATGCGAGCGTAGTCAATGATTCAGGATTTTGTAAAATATTTGTGGAATTTTGTGCATTCAAATAGTCCTCACTAAAATTTTGAGTTTTTGATAATATTTCTATTATTCTATTCGAGTTATCCTGTTCCGATTCTACGATTGAATTAGAATATTCTGAATTTTGATCAGTTTTCCTCAAAATTTTCCTCCGAACTTTCTTCAACAGCAAGATCTAATACTGAAGCACAGGAAAGTGGTGACCTAGCAGTTTTAATATTCCTACGAGTGAGATCCTCTACAGGAATTATTTTATCGTCTAACGCAAAATGAGAAATATTTATGCCAGTTTTTTTTTGTCTACCGTTTTTAAATCTTTTTCAACTAACTCGGAACTATTATGAACTGGTTCAAAAATACTAACTAGGGAACAACACATACTTCCTTAGAATTATCAAAATTTGGTTTTAATGTTTCAGATTCGATTTTTTGAGTAATTTTTAAAGAGGAATCAACACATGGTTCTTTAGAACTATCTGTAGTTTCCTTCACTATCTCAGACTCTATTTTAATATTTCTCAAAATTCGCTTTTGCTGTCCTGGCTCGGTATTAACTTTATTTGTAGGCCGTACACCAGACATTATTTTCGGGATCAAATTCCATTAGAAACGTAACAATTTTCATATTTTCAAGAAAAAATAAATTTTTGTAATTATGCTTTATTTTCTTTCCAACTCAGTCCTCTAACATGTTTTTAAGGGTGTGATCTCCTGAGATATTCTCTCAGTTCACAGTAACCCTTAAATTCACGCTATTAGACGAATTATTTAAAAATTAAGCATATTCAAGCAACGATGCTTGTAAAACAAAATTTTGTGATGCCAAAAAGGCACTCAACGCCTCCACCAATTGTCACGATCCGATTTATTCTTAATAAATCAAACCATGCTCAATGTCTGGACACAACCCCAAATAAATAACCAATCCATTCCTAATATTATTATATTAAAGTAATTTCTAACAGGACAATATTGTTCAACAAAATATCTTATAATTTTACTTACATTACGAAATGTAAAGGGTTCATGATGACGGACTTGTCACCACCAGAATGCTATCTGGTTCTAATGCTGAACGTTGAATCTAGTCTGGGACTGCAACTGACTCTGACTTTGACTCTACTCTAACTCTTACTCTAACTAACTCTAACTGTTCTGCCAATGTGCTGGTTTCCCTTATATATAGAAAAACACATCATGTAAACAGATTAACAACACGTGTGTTCCTATACAATGGTAACCTTGGCTTTATATTGCAAAACGTATTAACATTTTATGACCGATTTAATATTCAACTTCCTCTGATAAGAATTGTGTTCATTTATGTAACATTTGTATGAAATTTAGAAATGTTTTTAGAATAATATTTTATAATATGAATTTGTTTCTTACTGTGCATTCTGGCTTGTGACAGTATCGAGTAAACATAATCCGAGCACAGCTTTACATTTTCTGTTTTCAATTACTTACATGCTCTACAAATGCACCATCTAAATTTGGTTCAAACCATGGAAACTCTTTATTCATTTTACTTAGAGAGAGAGAGAGTAATAGATTTGGAATCGGCAATATCAGGCAGCGAAACTTGGCTAGCGACTTCAGGTTTTAATTCTTCCATTTTCAATTCTAATTTCGTATCACTAGGTATACACTATACTTCCTAAAACAATTAAAATAGATGTGTATTGCTTTTATAAAATACTGCTGTAAGACTGACTCACTTTCAACATGTGAATTCACAGAACTAATGCAGAAAGGGTTCAATTGGTCCAAACAAATTACAAGTATAAAATGAATCCCAACTACATATAAATAAAGTTCACAAAAACTGTCCAAACCAATCCATTAAAATTATCTGTAAGCTACAATGTAGTCTGCAAACACAATTTTCTGTTTCCTGTGATGTGGTTTATTAACTTATGGAAAAGCCCAAGGTCGGTTGTAAATCAAATTTGGCAACAAAAACATTTTTAAGTCTGTCCAAACTTTTTAATTAACTTTTCGATGACATGATTGTTAGTATTACTTAATATTTATTTATTACGCGAAAATATTCGAGCTTTATTTCAGAAGCACATAGAATTTTATAGGTTAAGTACAGTTGTCATTTAAACTACTTTATATATAGGATGCGTCAATCTATTGGAATGGCTATTTTAAAATTATATGTTGCTGCTTTTTTAATATGCACTTTACCTATATTTTTTCAAAACTGCTAATTTCTACCATTTGTAGAATGGTGTCCAATGAAGCCCCCGTCGCAGCACAACGAAGGTAGAAGCAGATTTTAAAATGCAGACATTTCCAAACAGTGTCCTTCTGCGTTAGAATTAATTATACCTTACGTTCAAATAAAAAGTACATGGAAAATAAAATTACTGTTTTTGCATGCTTTAGAATTTATTAACTGTCATCACTCTGTCAGTGTCACAGCAAATTACATTACATTACCTAGTAATTTTAAGTGACATTATTACGTTTTGTTTGTTTAAATTCTAAAGTATGCAAATAAGGCAACATTATTTTCCATGGCCAACCCTTATATATTTTTTATTTGAACTAATATATTTAAGATAATTAATATTCTAGACATAATCCGCAACTAGTTACAAATGGTTATTATACAGAACTATTTGTAGAATGTTGTCTACAAATTATGAAGTTTACCTATTTTTTTTACTATTTTACTCGAGATACCTATTCGCAAAAATGTAACTATACAAAGGTACAAAAAGTAGGTACACGTTAATTTGAGAATAGAAAAATATGTAACTAAATCGCTGTAATTAAAAAAAACAAATATGGCAATAGGTACTGACAGACACAAGACAGGGATTGCTTCCATCAAATTAAAATTGTGCAACAATGTGCCCAGTAGAAAAGGAAAAAATCGATAAATAACAAAGAATTTTATACATATAAGACCCCTCTTTTAAGTGAATGGAATGAAGTAGACAGACAACCAAATTCTCAAAATTATTTTAAATGCATCCTAGTATTATTTTTTCAGGGTTTTAACGGTCCCTTTAGATAATAAGGTACAAGAACACATGCATTGTTGCAAATATAAACATTCAATTACGCTGAACAGTATTAGAACACAATCATTTAATGACATCTAATAACACTATACGATTTTTACACTTTTGTGATGATAAACGCAAATTATATACACTGGAGGCATTTGAAATTCACAACCATTATTAAATGAGCAAATCGATCTTTAAAATTCGCCATTATTGGAATTTTGGAATAAGAAAACCAGTCATCTGCAGACGTCATCAAGTTTTATTGTTCCTATAAGCAACACCCTTTGATACCCTTTGATAATGACATGTAAATGTGTCCAAATACACATCAGGTTAAAATAAAAAAATAAATATTGTTGAAGTTATTAATGATTTAATTTATACATTAATATGTCATTCAACAAAGTTATTAATAAATATACTTAGATTCATAAAGTAAAATTAAAGAGCGCTTGCACTGGTGTATATTTAACTATTATTCATTAAGTATGACAATCTATCAAGTTAAATATTAGCGAGCATTTTCTTCAATGAAGGCTCAAAATCCACATAGTTGTCTGAACTCCAATGTTGCCGTTAGGAGTTCGTATCACCAATTTGACAGAGGAAAAAGAATTTAGGTAAGATTCCTTTTTGGGGGGATTTTAGGGGCCTTTTGATATGTCATTTAGCACACTTAGAGCTATCAATTCCTGTTGGTTTCAAATCTATTGCAATTTTTTCTAGTTTATATCCATTTCTGGCGAAAATTGACTCGCCTATAAGAAACATCAGTAGCCATGTTGAAAAACGCCCCCAGAGATGACAGATAAACTAAAGTGGATTTCATGAGCTCATACAACACTAACTGCCACAATTTTAGAGCGTGATTGTACATAAAAAAATCTGAATTATGTTTTAAAAGCCATTTTGTGATTTTTCTGCTGTGTTTGCTATTAGATCGTTGTAAGTAGCTCTTCCATATACATCTATGGTCTGCTGTATGTTTTTAAGTGTTGTTGTAAATTACTCTCATGTATACACCCATAATCACATACGTTGCAGTTAAATGGTTTCACTTCTGTATGAATCTTCATCTGTTTTAGTACGTTATTCTTGTGTATACAGCCTTCATCACATACTACATTTTAAAGGTTTTCTGCTGTATGAATCTTTATGTGTTGTTGTAAGCTACATTTCTGCACACATCTATAGTCACATACATTGCACTTAAAAGGTTTCACTCCTGTATGAATCGTCATATGGTATTGTAAGCTACTCTTGTGTATACATCTATAATCACATACACTGCACTTCAATGGTTTCTCTCCTGTATGAATCTTCATGTGTTGTTGCAAGTTACTCTTATATGTAGATCTATAATCACATGCAGTGCACTTAAAAGGTTTCTCTCCTGTATGAGTTTTTATATGTCGTTGTAAGCTACCCCTGTGAACACATCTATAATCACATACACTGCACTTCAAAGGTTTCTCTCTTGTGTGAATCTTCATAATTATGCTGCTGTAAGTTACACTTGTGTCTACATCTATAATCACAACACTGCACTTAAAGGGTTTCTCTCCTCTATGAGTCTTCATGTGTCGATGTAACCTACCCTTCTGTACACATCTATAATCACATACGCTGCACTTGAAAGGTTTCACTCCTGTATGAAACTTCATATGTTGTTGCAAGTACCTCTTGCATAAAAATTACCTGTAGCACACATCACAATAAAAATTTTCATCTTGCTTAATCTCTGCTTTTGTTTTATCCGTCGAATTTTGGTCAATTTGATTTTGCAACTCCTCAATAGCCAAAGGTTCATGTTTGATGTAAATACCATCACTACCACATTCAATACCACACTTTAGATCAGGATATTCGGAACTTATTTGGATTCCCAACGACTGACTGCTGGCGTTTTCAGGTTTTACTGTAATCAATAAAAGATTGTCTTTAATAAATGTACTTAGTTAAATGTAATACTAATGTGTTATTAATTTTGTGCATTTTAAGTTATTGCTTCGTGAATCAAAAACAAGAATAGAGTTTCGTTTTTCATCGTTCTGGTTTGGAGTTCGTTCAACAATCATGTAAATTTCTTATACTAAAACAAAATAAGTGAAAAACTTCGCCATTGTTAGCAATTTAAAAAAAATCGTAGCGTCCGCCAATGTGAAGCTCGAAAGAGAAAGAGAAAAACCGTTGAATTTGTCTTAGATGTTCTACCGGTTTTCGTTTCTAGATTTGAAGAACTCTAACTTCCGCTTCCGATTCAAGATTATTTCAAAAGCTTATTTGGTCGAGCGTATTTGATATACCTTTGTAGTCCAAAGCGCATTGAAATCGACCCATCCGTTTAGGATTATGAGACACACGCGCATACTCATATCCACCCACCCACAAACAACCATTTTTCAAAAACCACTTTTTTAGTTCCCAGAGCTCTAAAACATGCCTTTCTGTCAAAATCTCAAAATGGAAAATTTTCAAAGAAAATAACTGTGGAAACTCCGACCAGCGCAGATAAGAGGTTAAAAAAACCTGTGGTTCCATTTTATATTTTTAATTACTTACCACAATCATACTCCCCAGACCCACCATGTGAATTTAGCTCAGAAAGTGAAAATTCTTACTTGATTTCATTTAGATCGGGAGCATCAGATGTAGAATCGACAAAACCCGGTAACCAAACTTCGCTTGTGGCTTCAGGTTTTACTTCTTCTTTCATTTCTAATTTTAAATTCATGTCAGGATCAATACTTCCTAAAACATTTAAAATTTTATTTTATTATTTTGAGAAAGGATACGACTTAGCTTGCCACCAAACCTATGGTTACTAATTCCTACAGACCCAAATATTGCATATTTGTTTAGATTTATATTTGTTTTTATTGCTAAATGGTTTATAGATTACTCTGTTACAAAACTGCCCACTTAAAGTTTGTGCGCAAGCTCATGTTGATTGGAATGAGGATCAATGGAACAAGGTTCTCTTTTCCGATAAGACAAGAATACAATTGTGGAAGCCCGATGGACGCCATCGAGTTTATCAAAGAGTTAAAGAATGATGTACGAAACTTGTAGAAATTAATTTACATTTGCTAAATCTTAGAGATCCATGTTTTACCACGTTGGCTTTATTAGATACGACAGATTTATGCTAATGTATGACAATGCCTGTGCACACGTGACTGGAACATTGCTGGATTATACATATATATCTCGTCATTAAATTGCCCAATTTAAATCCAATCGAGAACATGTGCAACATGCGAAAACGTCGTATACGATCGCGAAATCAAGCTCTCAAGTCGATAGCAGAGTTCAGAATTGCAGTACAGGTGGAATCGAACCACATTTTGCAAGAAAGTATACAGGACATTTCTCCCTAGCATTCCCAAAAAGATGCCAGCACTAATTAGAGCTTGAGGAAAGAATATCTGGCACCGATTTGTCTCTACGAGATGCTAAAATAATGTTCTGTTGTCATGGTTATGGTTTTTTTTTTAATTAAATGTTAGCAACTAAAATATCTCTGTTCTTTGTTCAAAAAATATACCGAATCCTTGCTTTTAATATAAAAATGCGTTAAATAGCGTTTGAATCGAATAAACATAATCCCAGAATAGATTTACAATTTTTGCTTTTAATCACTAACCATCAACATGCTCTACAAACTCACCGTGTGAATGTGGCTCAAAAAACGGAAACTCTTTCTTGATTTCATTTAGAGGGAGAGCAATAGATGTGGGATCGACAATATCAGGCAGCGTGACTTCACCAGTGACTGCGGGTTTTAATTCTTCTTCCATTTTTAATTTCTAACTTCGTATCAATGGGTATAGAGTATACTTCCTAAAACATTTAAAATTTATGCATATTCCCTTGTAAAATACTACTGTAAGAGTGATTGACTAACTTTTAATTTGTAAATTCACAGAATTAGTGTACAAAGGGTTAAATCCGTCTATTAACTCAAACAAATTACAAGCGCAACACGAGTTCCAACACAAACCAACTACCTATAAAGTAAATTCACAAAAACGCAGACTCGGCACTGTCCATTCTACCAAATCATCTGAAACTACACCATTGTTAAGAGAACCTACACTGTGTGTATGTTCTGTGGTGTATCAATTTGCTGACACTTGAGTGGTGTAGTTTATTAATTGAAGCAAAAGCCCAAGGTCTGTTGTCAATCAAATTTCACAGTAAACACTTTTTAAGCCTGTCCAAACTTTTCTTCTCGGTGACATTGCGAGTATTAGTTAATATTTATTATGTAAAAATATTCGGGCTTTATTTTAGTTCACAGAATTTTATAGGTTATGTAGAGTTGTCATTTAAACTACTTTATATACAGGATGCGTCACTCTACAAGAATAACTAATTTTTAACGCCATGTCTAGCTCCACGTTAACGTGTGGCGTAAAATATTTTTAGATCCGCGCAATGACGTCACAATCCTGCGCACTAATTTATCAGTGATAGAATGCAACTTTGTTTTCGTATTTTTTTTTAAATATAACTACTCTTAACCATAACCTCGGGCAGACCCATAGCCACCTTTAAACAAGGCCGCGGCCAGAGAAGTTTGGCAACGGTGCAGGGTGGGCTAAAGTAACATAACCTTAAATTAACTCTGTAGCTGAAAGTTGTTCAATACGTCTGTTTATTAATCTGAATAATAAAAGAATTATGTCTTAATATTTATAAATCATTTGTGTAACAGTGTTGGATGTGTTCATAAAACAAATAAACAGTTTAAAGGTATATTTTATGTCTAAAAAATGTCCTGTAACATTATGTCAAATATCTTTTCTTTTCCTAATTTAAGATGCCATATAAATGCTGCGTCCCCAATTGCAAATCAAATTATGATAGTGCAATAAAAAGTGAAGGATATGTGCAATGTTTTAAGTTTCCGAAAGACAGAAATACAAGACTCGGCTGGATAAAATCAATACCAAGAGATGGATGGCAGCCTTCTAAAAATTCTATGGTGTGCATCAAACACTTCCATGAAAATGATTTAGATTGGTATGAGCGATATAAAGAAAAAAATAAAAATGGGCAACTTTACTTCAAGAGAAACAGACCAGTTCTTCGTAGTGGGGCTGCACCTTCAGTATTTCCGAACTTGCCGAAGTATTTATCAAAAAGTGTGGCAAAGGAAAGGAAGTCTCCGGAAGAAAGAAGACAGGAAATTAAAGAAAAAGAAGTCATGAGACTTAACTTACGACTAGAAAAAGAAGAGAAAGAAGACAGCATCGCAGATTTTAATATGTTTCAAAATTTAGTGGCCACAAAAATTACTGCTCCTGGTTGGTCAGTCAGTATTAAAGATGATATTTGTTTGTTATATAAGCTGTCTTACAATGGTGTGCCAAAAATAACTAAAAGCATAGTTATAGATAGTAAGTTAAATGTTAAATTTTTCTCGTGTTCAATTGCTATTTATTCAACTAATTTGAATGCGTTGTTACAAAATAATAGCAAAATCAAAAAATGGAGCCAACTCCTAAATGTGATAGCATTTTGTGACCATTATGATTGTAGTGATGAGATAAGTATTGATAAAGAAAATCTGGTTTTACAAATTCAAATGAATTTGAATAACTTGATAAATATTTTAAAAGTAGAAGGTGCTTCTGAACATATATGTTATAAACTAAATTTTCTTACTGAACAATTCCAGTTACTTTTCATGAAAAAACTGAAGTATTCTTACAACACAATACTGGTTGCTTTTTTAATTTATTTACAATCTGTAAAGTGCTATAATGTGCTAAGAGCCAATGATATTTTGTCTTTGCCTCATAAACGATATCTTCAGAAAATATCTTCTTCATTAGCAGTTGATCCAGAAAACGACGACAGAACTGTTTCGTTTTTCAAAAATGTTTTTAAAGATTTAGAACAACATGAAAAATTTGTCATTTTGCAAGTAGATGAGATTCATATTAAGCAAACAATAGATTATAAGCAAGGTAAGTTAATAGGCTCTGCATCTAATAAAGTTGACGAAGTAGCAAAAACTGTGCAAACTTTTTTGGTTAGTTCTGCTTTCAGTAATCACAAGGAAGTTGTGAAGTTAGTGCCAGTTAAGCATTTGTTAGGTTCCGAATTAGCAAATATAACCAAGAATGTTTTACTGCTTCTTCAGCGTTGTGATTTAAAAGTTATTGCTCTTATAACTGATAATAACAGAATAAATCGTGTAATGTTTGATATCTTGACCAAGGATTCTGAATCAAAGTTTTATTTTTCAATTCCAAACTGTCCAACAAAAACTTTTGTCTCCTATGACACCGTACATGTGCTTAAAAATATAAGAAACAATTGGCTGAATTGCAAAACTCTCGATAAATCTTTTTTTTTCCCTCGGTGGAACTGCCATGAACACATGCTATCTGCTAATTTTTCTGATTTAAGAGCTTTATATGCAGAAGAATCTGGCAAGTTAATTAAATCTGCTCCAAAACTTTCTACTAAATGTTTATATCCCACAACATTTG
Organism: Ctenicera cuprea; assembly: GCA_958336395.1. Classification (NCBI taxonomy): domain Eukaryota; kingdom Metazoa; phylum Arthropoda; class Insecta; order Coleoptera; family Elateridae; genus Ctenicera; species Ctenicera cuprea. Next base: position 6,005,491 of record OY284486.1, on the reverse strand, counting down.
AACGACAAAAGGTATCTTTAGCTGTAAATATATTTCATGAATCCACGGTTGCTGCCGTAAAAAAATTTCGTGGTGAAAGTAGTGGTACATCTCATTTTTTAGAAATAATCTTGAATTGGTGGACTATTGTTAATATCAAAAGACCCATGACCCACATTATAAAAAGAAACCCGCTAAATGAACCTTTTACAAAAACAGATGATAAAAGGCTGATTTTTTTAAGACAATTTTTAGAATGGTTAAAAATATGGCAGTCAGTTAATGGGAATTTTGAAGTAAAAGGTTCTCTAACGAGTGATACATATAATGCTTTGTATCATAGTACGTATGTACTTATAGAATTAATTGAATTATCTTTGGCAAGTTTAAATGTGCAATATGTCCTTACAGGAAAATTCCAGACTGATAATTTAGAATCACGTTTCGGATGTTACCGTCAAATGTCTGGTGGTAATTACAATATAACTATGTCACAGATATTAGATTCAGAAAAAAAGTTACGCGTCAAAAGTTTATTAGGTTTGCATTCTGCACAATATGGTAATATATTAATTTCTTTAAAGTCGTTTGCAAATATGCAAGCCAGTGTATCGGAATCAAAAGCAGTTATAAGTAAAGAAGTGAGTTCTATGTTTTATGAAATTCTTACTTATGATTATCTGCAGTCGCTTAATATTGATCAATCTGGACTTTTTTATATATGTGGATATGCTACATTTAAAATATGTAAGAAAATAAGTTGCCACTTTTGTTCAGATTTACTTAGGGGTAGTGAAGAAACGACAGACCACTATTTTCAAGATATAAATCGTGGTGGTTTGTCGGTACCATCACGGCTAGTAATTAATGTTGTAAAGCATGTAGCTGGAATTATGCAGGTGTTAGTATCTGCAGAATTTGAAAATCGTTTTATGGAGTCGCCTTCCAAACAGAAGGATATATTATTTAATATAAGTGAAAAGGGAATTCTCTCTGATAACACTTTATTACCTTATATTACCGACGTTTGTATATGTGGAAACCAAAATTTTGAACTTATGAAATTTGTAATTTCTATTACATCTAATATTCTCCTTAATAATTACTCGAAACTCAGGTCAGATAAAATAAATGAACAAAATGTAAATAAAAAACGTAAACTTATTACTTTAATGTAACAACATGTTAATAATTTTGTGGTACCTGATACAAAAATAAATATTTATGTTTTTGCAAGATTTGAGTGTTTTGTGTTAAAGAAAATTCAAATGCCGCCAAAAAATCAGCCTACTGTCATGGCGGATTACAGTGGTGCCATATAGTGCGGCCGCGGCCTTGTTTAAAGGTGGCTATGGCAGACCGCAAAGACCAACAACATTGTTTAAAAAAAAAGCAGTATATAAAATAATAAATAAATTGGCCCCAACTAGGATTCCACCCCTTAACTGTTTATGCAGTAAAACGCTGTACGGCCACATTTCCATTTGAGCCACCACGAACTTGCAGGCAATCGCTAAAACACGTAATATAAACTTCTAAGTCCAACTGTGCAGATGACGTCTTCGCGCAGATCTAAAAATATTTTACACGCTCCACGTTAACGTGGAGCTAGACATGGTAAATTGTTATATTATATTTTTTTATACAGGGTGTCCCAACGATGCGAAATTCTTTACTAACTCGTTTGTTAATTAAATTACCGAAAAGATATTGTACACATAAGTTACTTGGCAATTTGTGCAAATTCTAGAATTAGTTTAGTTTATACAGGGTGTTCCACATTAGAGAAGCATACCAAACGGAGCTGAGTTAATACAATAAAAAATCTAGTTGAATACGAATACTAAATATTTGAAAAAAAAAAGTATTCGAATACCAAACATTCAAATACCAAGATCAAACAAAACAGTATTCGAATAGAATGATTCTTTTGATATGAACACCGAAACGAATATTTAATTTACAATACAATATAATACAAGCGCGTGAGCGCAGCACTTTGCCTGGACTTCCCTACTTGGGAAACTTTTACTTTTCCTGTGTTTAAAAGTATTTACGAACAACGTTGTCACGACGGTACAAAACAAACCCCCATAGATTGAACTTCGCAAAGGGCAAATGCAACATGTACAGATACATGAAGATACCGATTTTTCAACAAAAAAGACATAATGTAACATGCAGTCTCAACGTGATAAGCCACAACCCCCTCCTCGCTGATTATATCACGGCTGGCGGTTGCTTCAGCGTCATGTTGTTGGTCTAGTTTGCATTACTTAAAGTCACCTACTTGGTTAGTGCAAGCTGCCTTGTGGGCATGTCTTACTGCATATTAAAACCGGAAATGAGAAAAATAAATTGGTTTTTAGTTTTCGCAAAAGGTTTCCTTGGGATTAAAAAAAACTAAAATCGAAAAAATTGAAAGGACAAATTCGTCTGCCAAAATGTGGGTTGGAGGTTGGGAAAATTAAGTCCTCTAATTTTTGCTGTACCTAATAGTTAAGCTGTAAATCTTATTCTACTACCACTCATGAACAATATTTAACTTAAAAATTTTTCATTGCCCCGCCTTTATTAAATAAAGGAGCACGAATTTTCGATTTTATAAAATTCATAGAAAGCTTCATAGAAAAATTAAACTTAAAATTTTTTAAATAACTAAATCATTATTGAGCTTATAAACTTAACAAATAACTACAAGCAATATACATTTTTACAAAACCTTAACAAAACAACCTGCAAAAATTGACAATAATTTATTTAAATTAATTTAATGCTAGTCTTCCTACATTGTAAAAGAGAATAGGAGAAGGGTTATGATCGTAGTTAGTGGATATCCACATAGATTCCAAATACTGTCTAGGAAGCATCTTTGATCACAGCATCTGCGTGAAACATTGACTTTTGAATTAACATTAGATGAAACAGTTTCTAAAAAATATTGTTTTAAGTGTGCTACAAAAAATGTTAAATCCATAGTCCTTAATCAACTTTTTTTTTATTTATAAGAATTTCGGCCGTGCGTGAGCACGACTCCATGATTCCCATCCCACCCCCTTACCCAGGCTCAGCACACTAAGTGCTCTACACCGATCTAACATACCTCACCCCTGAAAGACATGCAACTAAACATACACACCACAACAACATCCATGGACACGCCGGAATTAACTTGTTCAGAAAAATTTCCGGCGAGCAGAGGACTCAAACCTACTGCCGTTGAGAGTCTAGTTTCAAAGCCTGGGACTTTAACCACTAGACCACCCGATGGCCCGATAAACTTGTAGAAATGTTAGAAAACTGATATTTTTAAAATTACAGGTAAAGTTTTTTCTAAACGGTATAGATACGGTTAACCAGTACCAAAATAAAAAAAAATTGTAGAAATAATTGAATTTTTACGGCTTATACCAATAATTGTACACACATATAACCTTTACTATAGTACATATAATTTCGCTAGAAAAATATATAAATACATATAAACATACAAACTTAATTACAAAAATACAAATTACTAAAACAACTAAGTGAATATAAATTTTATTCGCGAATATATCCAAATTACAAAAAAATCTTTGCAGAGATTCAGCACAAATATAATACAAATGTAAATGAAACATAAAGTGTTCATGACCCCCAGCCAATGTTTTGAGGTACCGGGAATTACAAAGCGTTTATCATCCTTGACGACAATGCCACTTTGTTCTTAAGTTCTGTGTACATATTATGCAAGGCGGACTTAAAAAATGTACATTTAACAAAAAGTTAGTTTGTTTTCATTTTCAACAATGGATTTATAGTACTCCCTTTTTAAACAATCTATTATTGCACTCTTTTCGACCCCTTTCGCTTTTTTAAGTCTTATCTGGAACATCACAACAATGCGATTTAGACCCCGTATTAAAAAGCTACAAAAGGCGATGCCAACTTATTCGTCTTTCATTTTACTTAGCACTGACTTGTTACTAAAAATCTAAAATTATCAAAAAAAAATAGTTTGCTAATAAAATTCATCGATATTTTGCCGAATATCTCCGTAAAAATTGTCAGTGTTAACGCATCAGCACTGGTGAAGTTTCTGTTACAATGTTGACAACTGTACATACTGAAGGAGAGTAACAAAAGATTTTAATTTTATAATAACCAATTCCAATACAAGAAAAAAATGAAGAGAAGGGGACAGGTAGGGGGGACACACAAAACTGCAACACAATTAATTATAAAATCAACAAAGCTGTCGACGTCTCTTCACCAGGTCGATGACATCGAAATTCGCCAGCTGCAGCTCCCTCTTGAGGCGGGAAATCGACGCCACCAATCTTTGTCGATGGTCCATTTGTCGGTCTAAGTTGCGCTCTATCTCCTCCAACTCATCTTCGCGCGTCTCAGAGCGACGCTCTCGGCTATGGACCACTCCCTGCACCCGCACATATTGGTACTCCCCGAGAGGTACCACGTGTCGGACCATCTGTATTACAAATACTGCCCAGCCACCACTTTTATATTATACCTACACAATTTATTTCATGTCCTACAAATCAATTTAAATGCTACCCAGGGCAACTTCTGCGTGTATAAAAGGAATTCCATAGCAGTTTGCAGCCGGTCTGTAGAAGTTAGTTAATATTTAGTATTCAGCAGCCCTTAGTCTGCCTTAGACATGTATACACTGCATTTTAGAAGTTTTCCACTGTATGAATCCTCATAATGTGTCGTTGTAAGTTACCTCTATATTTACATCTATAATCACATGCACTGCATTTAAAAGATTTCTCTCTTGTATGAGTCTTCATATGCTGTTTTAAGTAATCGTTCTCCGCAGATTCATAATCACATAAACTGCACTTAAAAGGTTTCTCTCCCGTATGTGTCTTAATATGCCGTTTTAACTGACCTTTCTGTACATATGCATTTTCACAAACACTGCATTTAAAAGGTTTCTCTCTTGCATGTGTCCTCATATGGTTTTGTAAGCTACTCTTCTGTTCAAATTCATAAGAACAAACACTGCACTTAAGAGGTTTCTCCCCTGTATGAGACATAAAATGTCGTTGTAAGCTACACTTCTCTACGAATGTAAAACCACATAAACTGCACATAAAAGATTTCACTCCTGTATGAATATTAATATGACGTTGTAAGTTACTCTTCTGTACAGTTCGATAATCACATACATGGCACTTAAAAGGTTTCACTTCTGTATGAATTTTCATATGATTTTGTAAGCTACTCTTGCATGTACATCTATAATTACATACAGTGCACTTAAAAGGTTTATTCCTTATATGAGTTGTCATATTATGCTGTTCTAAGCGACCCTTAAGTATACATCTATAATCACATAAACTGCATTTAAAAGGTTTTTCTCCTGTATGAGTCATCATATGGACTTCTAAGTGAGCCTTCCGCAAACTTTTATAAGCACATACACTGCACTTGAAAGGTTTCTCTCCTGTATGAACCATCATGTGTTGTTGTAAGCTACTTTTGTATTTACTTGTATAATCACATACACTGCACTTGAAAGGTTTCACTCCTGTATGAATCATCATATGTCGTTGTAACTGACTGTTCTGTACACATCCATAATCACATACACTGCATTTGAAAGGTTTTACTCCGATATGAATCTTCATATGTTGTAAACAATCCTTCAATGAAAATTTCCTGTAGCAGACACCACAATTAAAGGTTTCAACTTGCGTAAACTCTTCTTTTGTTTGATCTGTAGTCCTCTGGTCAATTTCTGTTTTAATATCTAACTCCTCACTAGTCAAAGTTTCATGTTTCGTGTAAATATAATCATTACCACACTTCACATCAGGAATTTCTGAATTTATTTGGATACCCAACGATTGACTGCCGACGTTTTCGTGTGCAACTGCAACTAATAAAAGACTTGCATTAATACGAAATACAGAAATAATAAAAATAGATTGAGATACATGTAAAACTAGCTAGCATCAATTTATTTGTGCTTTATTAAAAATAGGTAAATTGCCATATTGGACAAAGTAGTCAAAACGTTACAAATTCTTATGTATTTACAAAAAAAAATTAATCAAGGTTTTACTATGGTATGTAACTTTAATTTTTCTAGTAATAATAGAAGTAATTTTGCAAGGTCATAAAGCTTGATATGAACTGCAATTCGGTTCTTTCAAAAATTCATGTTCCTCTCTTTAATAAACGTGGGACGAGAAAACATTTCTGTTCAAGCTGTATTGCTTATGAGCAATAGTAGAATATCAAGAACTTTATTTTTCGGTGGAGTAATATTTAGGGGTTAACGTTCCACTTCCCTCCCTAATTTTGAAAAAAAAATTGTCCGTGCGTTTTTGGTATTTTTTAGCACGAGAAAAATGTTTTTCCAAAATAACGATTCTATTTCAAATTTCTTCCAACACAACTTAATGAGCATGGAAACATCGATGACAACTTAAAAGTGCAGCTTAAGATAGCAAAACACGTAGGAGATAAACATAGTAAAATCACATCATAATAGGCAGAAGCTAGCAGCTGCGTACTGAACCACCCTGAAATTGCTACTCACGTAGTTTCTGAGTTACGACTATTGTTACTTGTGCTTCTTGCATTGACGTATTAGCAGGGTTCATATTTAAATACTGTACAACTCGAAACAGTTCTTAGTTAGATGTGTTGTAATTGTTGAGATTAGATATACAAAAGTAATTATTTTGTACAAGTATGGGAAAGTCTAAGCGAAATGCTTTGCTCATATTTTGATTTTGATGTCAATTTTTACTTCACTTTTATAAAGTGTCTCTAAAAAATGCTCAAAAATATTATAGATGTTATAAGTGGCCTTTGGATACCATTATATTTTGCTGATCCTACTCAGTACAGCATACACATGCTGGATAAAGGGTGGGATATGTATAACAGTGACATCCAAAGCTCACTTGACCCTTGTTTTTGTTACTTAAATACTGTATCGGAAACTTATTTTCCGTAGTTAACTTAAAATTGCTTTCTTTGATTTATTTTCTATTTGCAAATTTGTGTTTTTGGTTAATTTAACTACTTCTTTAGTAACTATAAATTTTAAAAGATGTTCAACAGTAGTATAATGATTGCCTCAAATTACCTTTAAATTACACCAGATTGCCTCCGAATTATCTTCAGATAATGCAAAATCAAAAACAGACGATTTGCTAAAATCAGGCATTTACAAATTAAATTGTTCGCATTGTAATTCGGTTTATATAGGCCGGACAATTATAAATTTTGATATTAGGTATAAAGAATACGTGCATTGTTACAAATACAAACACCCACATAAATACAATTAGGCTAAACACTTACTAGAACAAAATCATTCAATGACATCTAATAACACCATAAAATGTTTACACTTTTGTGATGATAAACGTAAATTAGATATACTAGAAGCTTTTGAAATTCACAAACATTTAAAAACTGTACCGTTAATAAATGAGCAAATTGATCTCTTAAATTCTCCTCTACTGGACATTTTGGAATAAGAAATCAAGTCATCTGCAGACGATTACCAAGATAAGTAAAAAAGTTCTATTGCTATAACAACACTAACTGTTTATTTTTTCATATAACCTTTGACAATGGCATGTAAACATGCCGAAATAGGTATAAGGTTAAAATAAATAGATATTGTTAAAGTAATTAAGTATTTTATATACAGATACTCATTGTAAGCTACTGTTGCATGTAAATTTATATTCACATTCGCTGCACGTATAAGATTTCTCTCTCGTGTGAGTCTTCATATGTTGTTGTAGGTTACTGTTCATTATACATCTATAATCACATGCACTGCATTTAAAAGGTTTCTCTTCAGTATGAGTCTTCATATGTCGTTTTAAGCAACCTTTCTTCACACAGCTATCAATACATATACTGCACTTAAAAGGTTTTACTCCTGTATGATTCTTCATGTGCTGTTGTAGGTTACTGTTTCTTCTACATCTATAATCACATGCACTGCACTTAAAAGGTTTCTCTCCTGTATAAGTCATCATATGTTCCTTTAAGTTACTCTTCTGTACACATCTATAATCACATAAACCGCACTTAAATGGTTTCTCTCCCATATGAGTCTTCATATGTTGTTTTAAGTTACTCTTCTGTACACATCTATAATCACACACATTGCACTTTAGAGGTTTTTCTTCTGTATGAATCTTCATATGTTGTATTAAGTTACTTTTCTCTCTACAACTATAATCACAAACACTACATTTAAGAGACTTCTCTGCTCTATGAGTTTTCATATGTTGTAAGAGTCTCTTCTCTCTTGTAAAGTTTCTGTTGCACATACGACAATAAAAATTTTCAACTTGCGTTAAATCTTCTTTACTTTCATCTGTAGGATTCTAGTCAAACTCATGTTTAATATGTAACTCCTCACACTCCAACGGTTCATGTTTGACGTAAAAATCGTCATTACCACACTTCAGATCAGGAAATTCTGAATTTATTTGGATTTTCATGGACTGACTTCTGGTGTCGCTGTAATTAATTAACGACTCGTATTAATACAACTAGATTAACATAAACGCCAAAACTAGCTATAATCGGTTTATTTCTCCATTACTAAAAAATTGGAAAATTTTCATATTGGCCAATCACGATTTTTTGCAACCTGCTCGATTAGGTTCTGCAAAACAGGCTTTTAAGGACTGCCGTGGACGCACAGTACTTTGTAAGCAACAAACAATTACATATCAAAATTTATTAAATAAATTAACAATTTATTGTCAACAATGTCAAAGTTCGGAGTTTTAAACCAAGGAAGTAAAAACATTCATGTGAGACTCAAACAAAAACTAGCAGAGGGCAGTTATTTTTCATTGCTACACAATTTTGTTTTTAATCACTTACCAACAGCATGCTCCGCAACGTAACCATCTGAACTTGCTCCAGAAAGTGAAAACTCATTCTTGATTTCGTTTAGCTGGTGAACATCCGATGAAGGACTGACAAGAGCAAGTAATGAAATTTCACTTGATACTTCAGGTTTTAATTCTTCATCCATCTTCAATTCTAAATTTGTACCAGGATACATCCTTCCTAAAACATTTAATGTTTAGACTTATTGCATTTACACGTATTTATTTATAAATGGCCATTGGCCAGCTTTTTTATTTGAAAAGAGATACCAATAGTTCCCAAACCAAACTTAAAAAGTACCTCCTAAACTAAGAAAAATAACGAAACAAATTCGAATTTCCGTTTTCAACATGGCTGCCACCGAAAAAAACAATATTTTTCTAAATTGCAACATAGTATTTTTTCGCAGATTTGAGATAGCACTTTCGATTCTGAATATAAGAGCAAGTAATATTGCAAAAATAGTAACCGTTTTCGGGTTAATCACAATTACTAAGGGATTGTTTGTAAACTACAGAGCCTTCATTAATTACTCATACCCACGTGACTACAAAATATAGGCAACCCAACTTCCACTGTTGGTAAGCCTTTTATCCAAAAATTCCCAAGCCGTTTTTTAACTTATCAAGGCTTGCTTGTTTAGATACATAACCTCACTTCGAGTGTTGACAGTGACACTAACACGGAATTTTTAGTTACCACGAGTACCAATCCTGAACTGACTTCAACACCTAAATCTAAAACTCCCTAAGTCACTGTGGACCAAAGGTCACGTGGGTATCAGTAACTAACGAGTTCTGTATAAATGCGTTAAAATTGATACAAGAATAAAATATTACTAGTGAGACCCCAGCGCACAATGCACCGATAGACTCGCGTTGGCCGCCCCGTCTAAATGCGTCACGTGACGCATTAGTTCCAATATGAGACGCGGCGGTTTTGTAGATGCGCCCGAAGTGACGCGCGTCTAGCCTACCTTCATATATATTATAAATTAAAATAATTATTATAGAACAATCGACGTAGAATAAAAATATAAAAATGTTTCATGTTCCAACTGAGGATAGACACCTTTCAATGGAAAAAAAAATGGCCAAAATTGGTGAGCGGTAGCCGCTGAAGGAACCGGAGAAGAAAACCCTTAGTGCTTTTATATATGTATGGATTATAATTGTTTTAATTATAAGTCAGGTACGGAAACAATAAGGAATAGCAAATGATTTAAAACAGCCAAGCAATGCTGAAAACAATAACAAATAACACATTAACGATTGTTAACTTTAACAGATTTTTAAGTTTGACAAACGATTTTTCAAATGGATAATTTGGACCCAAAACAAAATTACGCTTTAAAAACAATGAGTTAATTGGTATTTATAAAAAAAAAAAGAAAAAAAAAAAGAAAAAAAAAGTTTAGGATTGACAATGTAACATTTCAATTTTTGTTACCTGATATTAAGTGTGAATACTAAAAATTTAGCCAACCACAATTCAAAGAAATATATCTAGTAGTCAGTTAATCAAGTTTAGTGTAGAGTAGAAGTGCTATCTAAGAAAGATCCAAAGTTTATCTGTGAAAAATAGTAGAATACAGGAAATTGAGGTTATGTCTTTTTGTTTGGTTTGCAATTCTGATAAACCTCCTGATGGGTCAAAGGACTTGAGACAGTTTAACTGTGATGGTTGTAACAGACAAATCCATATATCATGCTCCAAATTAAGTGCAACAGAAATAAAATGTATTGAACTTAAGGGAACGAGGTTACTTAAATTCTATTGCAAGGACTGCGAAGAAGGACTGCTTCAGGTTCCCACTTTAATAAAGTTAGTTAGTGAACTTCAGATTGAAGTTAAGAAAATTAAAGAAGCAAGTAATGTGCCAATCTCAACAGATAATGAGACCATCTTTACTGAAATTGCCGATCGACAAATAAGGGCAAAACATGTTATTATGTACAACCTACCTGAATCTCAGTCAGAAAATACAAATACTAGAATCAAAGAAGATAAACAGAAAATAGAAGTAATACTAAACACGCTTGGTTATGAAGGCGATTTCTCAGCTGTAAAAGTTTCACGTATTGGTGCCCCCTCATCAAAAGCGAGACCGGCAAAGGTTGTTCTTGAAAACCCGGAAGAAGTTATTATGGTCTTGCGTAACAATAGTAAACGGAATAATGAGCGGTACCAAATCTCTGCTGATAGGACAGGAATGCAGAGAGAATATTATAAGAAAATAAAGAAGGAATATGAAGATAGGAAATCAAGCGGTGAGACAGATATTATTATTAAATATGTGAAAGGCGTTTCTAAAATTCTTAAAGTACGAAAAAACTAATCAATGCACCATTTTCTTTTTACTATCAAAACGTACGTGGCCTAAGAACCAAGCTAAATACTTTATGTTCTGTTATTCCTATCTTTACTGAAAAATATGACGTAATTCTTCTATCTGAAACTTGGCTAACTGGTGACTTCTTTGATAGTGAACTTGGATTGACAGACTACAATATATATAGATGTGATCGTTCTGTACAAACTAGTGAACATGAAAGAGGTGGCGGTGTATTAATAGCGGTTAAAAAGTGCCTACATTCAAGTCAAATTATGATGAACACTATTAGAGCTGAAATGTTATTCATTAAACTTACCATAGGTAGTACAATTTTTATTATCGGAAATATTTATATTTCCCCAAGCTCTCATCTATCGGTTTATGAGTCATACAGTGAGGAATTACTTAACATTCCAATAATACAAGACAAATCAACAAAATTAATTTTATTTGGTGATTATAACATACCAAATACTAAATTTATGAATGATGAATATGGAGTCTATGTGATAGGGCCCACATCTCAACAAGTAACAGCAGTAACTGATACTATGGGTTTTTTATATCTGAGTCAAGTAAATGAAATAAAAAATGTAAATAATGTCTTACTTGACCTAATATTCTCTAATGTTGAAAATTTAAAAGTGAATATTTCGACAGAAATTTTGGTACCTATAGATGTGCATCACCCACCACTGGAAGTTGAAGTGAAACTAAATGAATCTCCAGTTCCAATGAATTATGATTATTACCATTATAATTTTAAGGCAGGTGATTATATCGGCATGAATATGTTTATCTCTACGTTTAATTGGAACGACATTATTAACGACGATATTAATTCAGCGATTAATAATTTTTATGATATTTTATATGAGGCTATGGAGAGATTTATTCCAAAAAGGAAGCTTAAACCACTAAAATACCCTGTTTGGTTTACTCATGAATTGAGAGCAAGCATAGTACAAAAAAAGATTGCCCATAAACAATTTAAATCTTCTGGCAATTGGTCTGATTATCTGGTATTTTCTGGTTTAAGAGAACATTGTAAGAAGATGTCCCAACAGTGTTACAAAAATTACCTATCAAATCTAGGGTCCGAATTAGAAAACGAACCGAAAAAATTTTGGAGTTATATAAGAACTAAGAAGAATCAACATCTTACCAACGTCATGACATTAGATGAGAATACAGGATCTTCCCCAACAGAAGTAGCTGATTTGTTTGCAGTCCACTTCGCACAGGTTTATTCAAATGAGTTCAATCCTGCCCCAAAGCTTTCTATAAATGGTACCATAATATAGATAGTATGGAAATCACATCTGATGAAATACTTGAAAGTCTGAGCCGCCTAGACTGTCGGAAGAACCCTGGACCTGATGGAATCTCTCCCTACATGCTGACACCATGCAGATTTGTACTTTCATATCCCTTATTTTTGCTGTTTAACTTGTCTTTAAAGCAGGGAATTTATCCTGACTTGTGGAAAGCTTCCTTTGTAACACCAATATACAAGAATAGTAATAGATCAAACATAAAGAATTATCGACCTATATCAATTATGTCACAAATTCCTAAATTATTTGAAGCCCTAATTACAACGCAGTTAACTTCCATATTTAAAAATTATATAAACCCTATGCAACATGGATTTATGAGAGGAAGGTCTACAGTGACTAATTTAATTTTATATGAACAGTACATATTGAATGCTTTGGAGAAAGGTCAGCAGGTAGATTCGGTGTATACAGACTTCTCCAAAGCATTCGATATGGTGAATCACAATATATTAGCTTCAAAATTATATGCTATGGGTATTATCGGAACTCTGTTGTTATGGTTTAAAGACTGCTTTGTAAATGATGTTGTAAATGAAATGCTGTTTTGCAGATCATTATTATTTGCTGACGACTTAAAGTTATTTGCTTCAATTAACACTAGACTTGACTGTTTGCGTGTACAGAGAGATTTAGATAACCTATCTAAATGGTGTAATACAAATGGAATGATACTAAACACTTCCAAATGTAAATTTATTATATTCCATAGATCAGCTTACTATATTGAGTACAACTACAAAATTAACAATAATGAAATTCAATGTGTCATTACAATTATGGACTTAGGGATTATGTTTGATTCTAAATTAACGTTTAATCATCATATTAATTACACATGCGGGAAAGCGTTGAAAATATTAGGATTTATGTTAAGAAATGTTAATGAAATTAACAATCTAAAATGTAAAATTGTATTATACTGTTCCCTAGTTAGATCGATTTTAGAATATTGCTCCACGATTTGGTCTCCTTACTACAATATTTATAAGGATAAGATTGAAGGGGTTCAGCGTAGGTTCTTGAGACATGTAGCTTATATGTTAGGTGTACAGCATTATGTAGTAGGTTATGATTTTCTTTTATCTGCTTGCAATATGAATACAATGGAAGAGCGCAGAAATATAGCCGATCTTTGTATACTTTTTAAGATTATTAACAGCCAGTGCGATTGCAAGGACTTACTTGAGATGATATCATTTAATATACCTGGGAGGAATCTCAGAAGTAATAGACTCTTCTACAACTCCTTCCACAGCTCAAATTATGCTATAAATTCACCCATAAATAGAATGCTACGACTCGGAAATTCCTGCGAAATAGACTTTTTCGACAAGTCGTTAACTACATTTAAAAATGTTTTAAAAACTCAAATTCATACTTTATCTTAGTGCTGTATACCTACTTATAAACTAAATACACTGCATTACAATTACAATTATAAATTTATTGTCCAATATTGTATCTATAAATCTTACTGATAGTTATATTGTCATGTGATATTTTTCATGTTTGTATTATTCGAAAATGGTGCTCGTAAATATATAAATAAATAAATAAATTTATTGTGGGCACAATGAGATCGAGGTTGTAATTTATTGCTAAATTAATTGTTAATACCGAGGAGAACACCACGAGCCAAAAAGGCATGCGAAAGATTACCCCTGCCAAGATTGCCTTGATGACCTAAGATTACCCCTTGATTAACGCCAATTACCAATAAGGCAAGCAACCATCGTGAAAATATTCTGTCTATAAATCGTTGCATTTAATGGTAGTTAATTTCTAAGTTGCAGGCTTCCGCGGCCATTGTTAATAACATCTAGACTTCCGGGTTGGAGCCGCGTCATCGGTGCATGAACTGCCAACGTTTCGTCCTCGGTTGCACGGGACATCTTTAGGGCTGTGGTCACTTTGGGATATGGAACACAACTGGACAAAACGTCGGCAGTTCATGCACCGATGACGCGGCTCCAACCCAGAAGCCTAGATGGTAGTTAATTTCCTTGAATTTTGTTCAAACTATTGTTAATGACTAGATATTCTATAGATGTATTTGTTAGAGAATGAGAGTTTGCAGCTGACCTTTCGCTGCGGCTTTTTCACCTCGGAAGTTTCACATGAAGTGCGGCATGGTTATACACATATCGAATCATAATTCAATATTTGATAACAAATATAGAATCACTGAATAAGTTTCTAAGGTAAGCAGATGTTAGTTAGTCATCAAGCGTGTTCATAGAAAGTCAACACTTCATTTATTTATCTAAACCTGGTACTTACTAAATAGGGACGTGCACTGAAACATAATCAAAAACCGAAGACCAGATAAAATAAACAATTGTCAGCAACTTTTTCCCACTTATGGCAGTTAGGCGTATATTTGACGAGTGCCACGAGCAAGGCAGGTGGCGTCGTAGAATCATTGCCTCAGATTACTTCGGATTGCCTGCAAATTACTTTGATTACCTCAGATTATCTGTGATTTCCATGATTGCCTAAGATTATCATTGATTACCTTGAGATTTCCCCAGTAGCGTACGAAAGTTAACCTTCGTGGTTTACCCCTGGGTTAATATGAAAATATTTTATTTAAAAACCCTTTGTTAAAGTTATTTGTTAAAGTTATTTGTTAAAGTTGACAATCCTTTGTGCAACCGGCCATAAGCGTTGAAAGTAATTTGTCCGTTGATTCATACACCAATCTATGTATTAGATTTCTATTTCTGGGCTTCTGTCATTGCTAGATTTACAATATAATATAAGATGAGAAATTGGGAACATAACACTTCAAAAGTTAACAAAAGTAACAAGTGTTGTTAATTGTATACACTGGTGTAAAAATCAACAAGGACATCAGTTTCAAAACTTTGGAATGATTTGTGTTATTTGTTATTGTTTTCACCGTTGTTAGATTGTTTTAAATAAATTTCTTTCGTTTCTTCTTTGCTTCCATAGCATACTTATAATTAAAAGCTGTATAAGCAATTTACAATTATTACGTAACCTACGCTTACATTTTCTATGTTTAATCACTTACCAACAGCAAGCACCACCAATCCTCCATCCAAATTTGGCTCCAAAAGTGAAAATTCTTCAATGATTTCGTTTACACAGGAAACATCAGATGTGGAATCGACACTAGCAGTTAACGAGACTTCAATAGTGACTTCAGGGTTTACTTTCTCCATCTTTGATTTTAAACTCACTCCTTGCAGCATACAATCTTCCTTAAACTTCATAAATTTGTTTCATGCATTTCCGGTATTATAGGGCGATTCCATTTTTAACGCGAAAATATAAGAACGTTCTATATTCTACATACTTTAATAATACAACCACCTGATGATATTAAATTACAAATATTATTTACTGCATTTAAAACGTGCAAACTAATATGTACGTACAAACAGCAGCACAGATTTTATACACATTACACAAATATTTAGGCTTTTCTAGGTTATGCGTGGTTGCGTTGCACTATGCGCTCTATTCAATAAGAGCGTTGGTTATGCAGAGCTCTGCATCAGTAAATATGCAGCACCATTTGAACTACTTCATCTACAGGATAAGTCGACATAGAAACATGAAAAGGAGTACAAATCATGATACAGAAAGGTCACTTAACTTCGTATGCATTCGATCATAATGTAGGTTTAGATACAACTGCAGCATCTGAACAATGAAATAAGTGGTGCCGGGCGGATATTTTGTAGAAGGTTAAAATGTCAAATTAAGATGCATTGTAGCACGATTATATTAACTTGGCAAATAATAAGTATTATTCCACTGGTAACGTATACGAATACCATCCTAGACTAAGCATAATGATTTATACATCGATAAATTCCATAGAAATATTTAATTGGGGCTAGCACAAAATATTGCAAAAACATTAATAATTAAACAAATAAAAGTCTGTAAGTTGTGTATTATTTACAGAAATAATTCAGATTCAATTAACAGATAGTTTACTAATTAAAGTGAAAGAAATTAAGGTAGGGTGATGTTTACACAACACACTATATAGGGGTGTTGCTAATCAAGTAAATAAATAAACATGAATGCTTGCATATTCTATTTTGACAAATTTTAGTAACAACTAAAACAAAGTTGTAAAAAATTAAAATAGTAAAAATGTCATTTAATTCTTAATATTTTTATAAATAAATAATATTAATCCAACAATTTTACATGAAATAATAAGAAACTACAGATATAACATCCGAATCAAATATTTGTTTAGTTAGTTAAAGTATTTAATGCCTACAACAAAAAGAAAAATAAGATAAACCGAATGAAAAATAAATTATACAAATCTAACCTGTACGTACTACTACTTAAAATAGCTTGACCTGTAAATTGTCACAACATGGGATTGTATTTTATAACACCCAATAATGAACAACATACATATTCATTATCTGTATTATATTATTGTTTACTCCTTTGTAATAGTTTATAATAATACTATGTGCAACTACAAACCGTTTTTATTTTATAATTATGTACATTACATTAAGAATGTTAATCTTCACAATGAGTTTTCATATGCTTTAGTAAGTTACTGTTATTAATTAAATTTAAAACTACATTTATTGCATTGATGTGATTTTTTTCCTGTGTGTGCTGTTATGTCGTTGTAAGTCGCTCTTCCACATACATCTATAAAAACGTACATTACACATTCTGTACACATTTATAATCACATACATTGCGTTTGAAAGGTTTTTTTTTCTGTATGAGTCTTCATATGCCATAGTAAGCTATCCTTCCGTACACATATATAATCACATACATTGCATTTAAAAGATTTCACTACTGTATGAGTACTCACATGATTTTGTAAGGTACTCTTGTGATTACATCTATAATCACATGAACTGCACTTCAACGATTTTTCTCCTGTATGAATCTGAATGTGCCATTTAAAGTTATTTTTATATATAGATTTATAATCACATGCACCGCACTTAAAAGGTTTCTCTCCTGTATGAAACTTCATATGTAGATTTAAGCTAGCCTTGGTTACACAACTATAATCACATACACCGCACTTCAACAGTTTCTCTCTTGTATGAATCTTCATGTGTTGCTGCAAGTTACCCTTATGTTTACATCTAGAATCACATACACTACAGTTAAAAGGTTTCTCTGCTGTATGAGTCTTCATATGTATTTGTAAGTTACTTTTGGTTACACATCTATAATCACATGCACTGCACATAAAACGTTTCTCTCCTGTATGAAACTTCATATGTAGATTTAAGCTAGCCTTGGTTACACAACTATAATCACATACACCGCACTTCAAAGGTTTTTCTCTTGTATGAATCTTCATATGTCGCTGCAAGTTACCCTTATGTTTACATCTATAATTACATACACTACAGTTAAAAGGTTTCTCTCCTGTATGAGTCTTCATATGTATTTGTAAGTTACTTTTGGTTACACATCTATAATCACATGCACTGCACTTAAAACGTTTCTCTCCTGTATGAAACTTCATATGTCGCTGCAAGTTACCCTTACGTTTACATCTATAATCACATACACTACAGTTAAAAGGTTTCTCTGCTGTATGAGTCTTCATATGTATTTGTAAGTTACTTTTGGTTACACATCTATAATCACATAAACTGCACTTCAAAGGTTTCTCTCCTGTATGAGTCTTCATATGTCCATGTAACCTACCCTTCTCTACACATCTATAATCACATATACTGCACTTATGAGGTTTCACTCCTGTATGAATCTTCGTATGTTGTTGCAAGTACCTCTTGCATACAAATTTCCTGTAGCACACATCACAATAAAAGTTTTCAACTTTCGGAATCTCTGTTTTGGTTTCACCTGTAGGATTTTGATCAGTATCATTTTGCAACTCCTCACTAGCCAAAGGTTCATGTTTGATGTAAATATCATCTTTACCATATTCGACACCACACTTTAAATCAGAAAATTCGGAATTCATTTGGATTCCTAATGATTGACTGCTTGCGTTTTCGTGTGTCACTGTAACTAATAAAAAATTCGTATTAATAAAAATAGATTAACATAAATGTAAAACTAGCTAGCAGCGGGTTATTTCTGCATTCTTAAGAAATTGGGAAACTGACAGATTGGTAAGTAGACAAAATGTTAAAAAATTTTAAGTTCTTGATGTTACCGATTATAAAATTACAGTTTCTTTCGAATACACATACCGGTGGTTTGGTAACAGCCAATAGTAATAAAGGTCACTCACAAGTGAGTAATTTGATGACAAGAATTATCCATTACTATTGCATTATTCAAGAGCGTCATTTAGATCTGTTAGTACATATTTACCATTTAACTAGCATAGAAATGTTTAACTTTTAGGTTTTGGCCTTTTTTCCAACATTGACGAGTATAGACATATCGGCGTATTAACCTAAATTTGCTTACTAGAACATGAGTGATCATCTCTGGCATGGGAGAATATCCAGCTAGTGCGGTTTTCAAACGGAAAGTAGGTAAGGAAATATACTCGTCATTAGCAGTACCGGCATTCGAAATAATTGCGGAAAGTCTGATTTGCACAGATAAACGGTTAAAAGAACCTGTGGTTACATTATATATTTTTAATTACTTACCACAATCATGCTCCACAGATCCACCGTGTGAAGTTAGCTCAGAAAGTAAAAATTCTTTCTTGATTTCATTTAAATCGGGTAACCAAACTTCGCTTGTGACTTCAAGTTTTACTTCTTCTTCCATTTTCAATTTTAAATTCATGTCGAGATCGATACTTCCTAAAACAATTTATTTTTGTTATTTTGTGAAAGCGTATGACTTAGCTTGCAACTGAACTTCTGTTTACTATAACACTCAGGGATAAAAATACCGCATACTTTTTAGGTTTATATTAATTTTTATTGCTAAATAGTTTATAGATTAGTCTCATTAAGTAGAATAGCTCTGTTTTCTAATCAGACATCTGCAAATGTTTCCGTAGGCACGTGCAGGTGTTTTATTTATTATTTGTTGCTGGGATTCAAAATTACCGTCTTTTGTTTCGCTTGTCGTTTCTAGCGCATAGTGTGCCGCTGGTGTTCTCTGTTAATAAGAATATGATGAAGCAGCAATTAAACACAATAATAATGAAAACTATTTATTGTAGACTTGCTGCTGTGATTCGAAATGATTAACAAGAATACAATTGTGAAAATCCAATAGAAGTCATAGAGTTTATGGAAGAGGTGGAGAACGATACGCTGCATGCAACCTAGTGCAACGCTCGCTTCAGGTTCAGTTTTGTTTTAGGGTGGCTCAATTGGGAGGGACCTACAGAACTTGTAGAAATTAATTTAAAGATAAATGCAGACTGGTACATTCACTACATCTTAGAGGACCATGTTTTACCATATGTAGACTTTATTGAATACAACAGGTTTGTGCTAATGCATGATAATACTCGTACACACATGACTGGAGCGGTGCTGGAATATACATATATATTTCGTCATAAGAGTGAGTCCTGATTTAAACCCAATCGAACACATGTGCGACATGCTAAAATGTCGTATACAGTCGTGAAATTAAGCTCCAAATTCGATAGCAGAATTGTAACTTAGGAGGAATGGAAAAAATAAAATAGCCCTATTTTTTTTAATCTGTTTCCATGCTATTAAGTGTGGATTAATTATAATTAATGAAGATTATACAGTAGTGTTACTATACTTATAATAGATAAATCACTTTGCAGTAAAAAAATATAGACATAAAAAAATATATATGCAATGTTTTTGTTTGTTATAGTATTTAAGATTTCTTTCTTTTAAAATACACCAAATTCTTGTTTTTAATATTACCATGCATCATTCTTAAAACGTTTGTATCGAGTAAACATAATCCGAGCACAGCTTTACATTTTCTGTTTTCAATCACTTACCAATAGCATGCTCTACAAATGCACCATGTAAATTTGGTTCAAAACATGGAAACTCTTTATTGATTTTACTTGGAGAGAGAGTAATAGATTTGGAATCGGCAATATCAGGCAGCGAAACTTGGCTAGCGACTTCAGGTTTTAATTCTTCCATTTTCAATTCTAATTTCGTATCACTAGGTATACAGTATACTTCCTAAAACAATTAAAATGGATGTGTATTGCTTTTATAAAATACTACTGTAAGACTGACTCACTTTCAACATGTGAATTCACAGAACTAATGCAGAAAGGGTTCAATTGGTCCAAACAAATTACAAGTATAAAATAAATCCCAACTACATATAAATAAAGTTCACAAAAACGCGCACTGTCCAAACCAGTCCATTAAAATTATCTGTAAGCTACAATGTAGTCTGCAACCACAATTTTCTGTTTCCTGTGATGTGGTTTATTAACTTATGGAAAAGCCCAAGGTCGGTTGTAAATCAAATTTGGCAACAAAAACCTTTTAAAGTCTGTCCAAACTTTTTAATTAACTTTTCGGTGACATTATAGTTAGTATTACTTAATATTTATTTATTAAGCGAAAATATTCGAGCTTTATTTCAGAAGCACATAGAATTTTATAGGTTATGTACAGTTGTCATTTAAACTACTTTATATATAGGATGCGTCAATCTATTGGAATAGCTGTTTTAAAATTATATTTTGCTGCTTTTTAATATGCACTTTACCTATATTTTTTCTAAACAGCTAATTTCTACCATTTGTAGAATGGTGTCCAAATTTGAAACCCTCATCGCAGCACAACGAAGGTAGAAGCAGATTTCAAAATGTAGACATTTCCAAACAGTGTACTTCTGTGTTAGAATTAATTATACCATATGTTCAAATAAAAAGTACATAAAGGTTAGCCATGGAAAACAAAATTACTAATTTTGCATGCTTTAGAATTTATAAACTGTCATCACTCTGTGAGTGTCACAGCAAATTAAAGATCCAAAAAGAACTGATCCTCAGCGAGCTGTGGAATAAAAAGTCACGCCTTTGCTAGACTAAGGGAATGTTTATAATGTTAATTTCAGGTTAGGTTTTAATTATTATCTGACATTATAAACATTTTCTTAGTCTAGCAAAGACGTGGCTTTTCATTCCACAGCCCGCTGA
The DNA here is from genome assembly GCA_958336395.1 of Ctenicera cuprea. Lineage (NCBI taxonomy): Eukaryota > Metazoa > Arthropoda > Insecta > Coleoptera > Elateridae > Ctenicera > Ctenicera cuprea. Next base: position 5,983,866 of record OY284486.1, on the reverse strand, counting down.
GGATCAGTTTTTTTTTGGATCTCTTGATACATTACATTACCTAATAATTTTAAGTGACATTATTACGTTTTGTTTGTTTAAATTCTAAAGCGTGCAAATACAGTAACTTTATTTTCCATGGTCAACCCCAAAGAAGTAATAGAGGTTAGGAAGGAGGGTTTTGAGTTAGTTGCACTTAAAGCACTGTGACGGAAGTGACGTCATCGCCGCCATATCCAGACACTTTTGGTGATTCATTTGTGCCGGTGATGGTTGTGTATGTTTACAAATTTTGTTTCTAAATATGGTTAGTTGTATTTGCTGTGGTTGCTCGAGTACGAAAATTAACAAGCAGAAAGGAATAACTTTCCATAGGTAAGTATTTTACCAAATGTAAATAATAAATATCAATTTGACGTTTGAAGTTAAGACAGTGGCGGAGAGGTCAATATTTCGATTGTTTTATATTGGTAGGAATTTATCTGTTAAGGATAGTGTAAGAAGTCGTCTAACCCATTTAATTTTGTTTAATGGGAAATAAAATACTTGTACTTTGTTTCCTTCTATAATAAATTGGCAACTAAAACAGCATATAGCATTATAATTTGTTCAATATGCCCTAAATATAATTTTCTGACGCCGCCACTGGTGACACTTCCGGTACGTCACAGTTTGGCAGCCATGTTCAGACACCTTTAAGGTTTACTGGCCAATGTGCATAAGCTCCTTCCTAACCTCTATTATTTCTTTGGTCAACCCTTATATATTTTTTATTTGAACTAACATGATATTTAAGATAATTAATATTCTAGACATAATCCGCAACTAGTTACGAATGGTTATTATACGGACTATTTGTAGAATGTTGTCTACAAATGAAGTTTACCTATTTTATTTAACCCACCTTACCTCTTTCAGGTGGTTACTCGAGATAAAATGTAACTAAACAAAGGTACAAAAAGTAGGTACACGTTAATTTGAGGAAAGCAAAATATGTAACAACATCCGCTGTAATTAAAAAAAAACGAATATGACAATAGGTACTGACAGACACAAGACAGGGATTGTAAAATTTCTGGAGTCATCTCGTAATTAGTATTATTCTGGTGTATCTGACGTCAGTGAAAACAATTCAGACAAATATTTCGAATTTTGATTCTTTCAATTTGGTGTAAGTTTTTAAACATTATATCGCAAAATGAATTTTTACAAAATAAATGATGACAATCTAAACTCTTGCATCCATTGAATATTGCAAAATTTAGGTCCGAATACCATCCTAGACTAAGCATAATGATTTATACATCGATAAATTCCATAGAAATATTTAATTGCAGAAACATTAATAATTAAACAAATAAAAGTCTGTAAGTTGTGTATTATTTACAGAAATAATTCAGATTCAATTAACAGATAGTTTACTAATTAAAGTGAAAGAAATTAAGGTAGGGTGATGTTTACACAACACACTATATAGGGGTGTTGCTAATCAAGTAAATAAATAAACATGAATGCTTGCATATTCTATTTTGACAAATTTTAGTAACAACTAAAACAAAGTTGTAAAAAATTAAAATAGTAAAAATGTGATTTAATTCTTAATATTTTTATAAACAAACAATATTAATCCAACAATGTTACAAGAAATAATAAGAAACTACAGATATAACATCCGAATCAAATATTTGTTTAGTTAGTTAAAGTATTTAATGTCTACAACAAAAAGAAAAATAAGATAAACCGAATGAAAAATAAATTATACAAATCCAACCTGTACGTACTACTACTTAAAATAGCTTGACCCGTAAATTGTCACAACATGGGATTGTATTTTATAACACCCAATAATGAACAACATACATATTCATTATTATCTGTATTATATTATTGTTTACTCCTTTGTAATAGTTTATAATAATACTATGTGCAACTACAAACCGTTTTTATTTTATAATTATGTACATTACATTAAGAATGTTAATTTTCACCATGAGTTTTCATCTGCTTTAGTAAGCTACTGTTATTAATTAAATTTAAAACTGCATTTATTACATTGATGTGATTTTTTTCCTGTATGTGCTGTTATGTCGTTGTAAGTCGCTCTTCCACATACATCTATAAAAGGTACATTACACATTCTGTACACATTTATAATCACATACATTGCATTTGAGAGGTTTTTTTTTCTGTATGAGTCTTCATATGTCGTAGTAAGCTATCCTTCCGTACACATATAAAATCACATACATTGCATTTAAAAGATTTCACTACTGTATGAGTAGTTACATGATTTTGTAAGGTACTCTTGTGATTACATCTATAATCACATATACTGCACTTCAACGATTTTTCTTCTGTATGAATCTGCATGTGCCATTTAAAGTTATTTTTATATATAGATTTATAGGCACATACACTGCACTTAAAAGGTTTCTCTCCTGTATGAAACTTCATATGTTGATTTAAGCTAGCCTTGGTTACACAACTATAGTCACATACACTGCACTTCAAAGGTTTTTCTCTTGTATGAATCTTCATATGTCGCTGCAAGTTACCCTTATGTTTACATCTATAATCACATACACTACAGTTAAAAGGTTTCTCTGCTGTATGAGTCTTCATATGTATTTGTAAGTTACTTTTGGTTACACATCTATAATCACATAAACTGCACTTCAAAGGTTTCTCTCCTGTATGAGTCTTCATATGTCCATGTAACCTACCCTTCTCTACACATCTATAATCACATATACTGCACTTATGAGGTTTCACTCCTGTATGAATCTTCGTATGTTGTTGCAAGTACCTCTTGCATACAAATTTCCTGTAGCACACATCACAATAAAAGTTTGCAACTTTCGGAATCTCTGTTTCGGTTTCACCCGTAGGATTTTGGTCAGAATCATTCTGCAACTCCTCACTAGCCAAAGGTTCATGTTTGATGTAAATATCATCTTTACCACATTCGACACCACACTTTAAATCGGAAATTTCGGAATTTATTCGAATTCCTAATGATTGACTGCTTGCGTTTTCATGTGTCACTGTAACTTATAAAAAATTCGTATTAATAAAAATAGATTAACATAAATGTAAAACTAGCTAGCAGCGGGTCATTTCTGCATTCTTAAGAAATTGGGAAACTGACATATTGGTAAGTAGACAAAATGTTAAAAAATTTTAAGTTCTTGATGTTACCGATTATAAAATTACAGTTTCTTTCGAATACACATACCGGTGGTTTGGTAACAGCCACTAGTAATAAAGGTCACTGTACAAAAAGTGAGTAATTTGAAGACAAGAATTGTCCATTACCATTGCATTATTCAAGAGCGTCATTTAGATCTGTTAGTACATATTTACCATTTAACCAGCATAGAAATGTTTAACTCTTAGGTTTTGGCCTTTTTTCCAACATTGACGAGTATAGACATATCGGCGTATTAACCTCAATTTGCTTACTAGAACATGAGTAATCATCTCTGGCATGGGAGAATATCCAGCTAGTGCGGTTTTCAAACGGAAAGTAGGTAAGGAAATATACTCGTCATTAGCAGTACCGGCATTCGAAATAATTGCGGAAAATCTAATTTGCACAGATAAACGGTTAAAAGAACCTGTGGTTACATTATATATTGCTACACGCTTTTTCGAGAAACGTTTGTTGGAAAATTTGGACCTTTGAGGGTGTAGAAAAAAAAAGGTTGCTTCCACTAACTCAGTCAGCGTTGGGTATGGGTCCCCTTTTGTACTGGTCCAGCTGTTTGATTTGGGCGCCAGGAACTTACAAAAACAACCCAGAGTACTCACCTTCCTACGCTCCAAAGGAAAGGTTAACCTCCAAAGAATCTAAATAAGACAGCAAGATGCGAGCGGACAATTTAATTAAAGTTTAGGGTCAAATATAAACTACACACAACCACATAAATGTATATATAACGATTAACAAGATTATAGCTATGATAACCTATGCACACATAGAACATATATTAGTTTCTAAACTATTAATAGCAGAACCACTCACTGGTTACAATTAATTAAATTCTGTAATGAAAGTTGTAAATGTTATTAATAAGTAATAATAAAATGAGTAAATAATTAAGTTAAACACAAGGAAACCTTCTTGTAAACGAAAAGAATAATTTAGGTACAAGACCTAAATGTTAATCAATCAATGCTGAATTAATAATAAAAAACAGAACGCAACCAACCGAAACTTCCCTTAATTGAATCTTTGGAATTCAAATATTCGCTAGGCTAGTTTATTAATTACTGAACTAAGCAGAACCGCGTAAGATGGCTAAGCTACTCGGGGGAGGCCTCTCCGGTTTCGCGTAACGCACCTAGTAAACTAATAAAATGTTTAACGACGCTTAAAATAACCAAATCCAATAAGTTTCGCGATGGTTCTCCTATTTAATGAAAGCAAATCGAAATTATGATTTCAAGAACCTTCCTTGTAGCTTTGTAACAGTTAAAATGTTTATGTAATATTATTTATAAAATCAAGTGTAATAAACAAATATGAATTTAATTAGTTTCGTTACTTAAGTTCCCGTTTAGGGACCTACAGCCACTGCTGCCAGGTTTAATTACTATAATAAATTGTCATGGTCGCTGTAAATTAAGCAACAAAGAGCTAAATTATAATTAACTGAATGTTAAAGTGCAGCTCACTAATATATATTCGTTTACTTATCCAAGTAAGGTGAGTGATTACATCTGCTTCAACCTATGTGCCCACACTTAATGTACAGACAAAGACAGGTAAGTGACCCTATTATAATTAAATATGTATAAAAAAACTATTTACAGGACGAACCTAACCTCCAAATCAATATATGAATCAATAAATTAATGTTGTAGCCGCCTAAAGGTTTATCTGGTGTTGCAGGTTCTAATCCTAGACCTGGACTTGATCGATGAAAGATGCCGCAGGCAAAAATTAAATGGGACACGTTTAACTGACCTGGTGATCCAAAGAGAAGTCTGAGATTACTGGAAGTAGGTACAATTGATGGTGGTTGCAATAATATCCAAAATGACCTGAGGGCAACTTCCACAGATTCTCCAGGCAGGTTACTTTAGGTCTCGGTGGCTCCACGACTAAGATCGGAACACTTCCACCAGGTCCAAACGTCAGGCTGATCGGGCTCGTAAGCACTGATGTGGCCGGGGTCGGTTGCCCGGTCCAAGAGACGACTGGGAAGCACTCGTAGTAGGTACGCTAAGTGGTGATCGCAATATAAAATATTCGTGTTGACCTCTGATTGGCTTCTACAGGGTCCCTCGGCAGCCACTAAGTTACACGTAGTGATGATCGGCCCACGAAAGACAGTATGTCGCAAGAACGTACGAAGCAGGAGAAGTGAAGAAAAGAAGAAGAGAAGAAGAAGCCTAAGAATAATAATAAATACTGAAATTAGCACTAATCAGGAGGAAAAAACCATGTGCTTACCACTAGGTCTGGTCAGGTTGTGGCTTCAATTCAAAGGTAATCTTGATTTCGAGCAGTAAAATAAACGAATAAAACGAATTCGTGAACTAAATCGCACAATATTTCATCCAACTAAACACTTTAATTCACTTAAACTTTGCAGATGCAGTTAGATCCTCTAAAACAGAAATATGGCGACAACCCAGTCAACCAAAAGACAAAAGTAATGCACTGCAAAACTGCTAAGCCAAAAGTGACAATGAAATTGAAGAGATTTTCCTCCCCACCTGATAATCCAACAGGAAAAGAAAAACGTCAAATATTTGAGCGCGAACAGGGACGCCAACTATCCTTCTAAGAAACATTTAAAAACTACAAAAGCATGCTGCCAATTCTACTTAACATAGTATAAATTCTAATCTAGACATAGAAATCATTTTTAACCTGTAACAATATTTTTAATTACTTACCACAATCATACTCCACAGACCCACCATATGAATTTAGCTCAGAAAGTAAAAATTCTTTCTTGATTTCATTTAGATCGAAAACATCAGATGTAGAATCCGTAAAATCCGGTAACCAAACTTCGCTTGTGATTTCAGATTTTACTTCTTCTTTAATTTCCAATTTTAAATTCATGTCAGGATCGATACTTCCTAAAACAATTTATTTTTGTTATTTTGTGAAAGCGTATGACTTAGCTTGCAACTAAACTTCTGTTTACTATAACACTCAGGGATAAAAATATGCATACTTTTTAGGTTTATATTAATTTTCATTGCTAAATAGTTTATACATTAGTCTCCTTAAGTAGAATAGCACTGTTTTCTAATCAGACATCTGCAAATGTGTCCGTAGGCACGTGCAGGTGTTTTATTTATTATTTGTTGCTGGGATTCAAAATGACCGTCTTTTGTTTCGCTTGTCGTTTCTAGCGCATAGTGTGCCGCTGGTGTTCTCTGTTAATAAGAATATGATGAAGCAGCAATTAAACACAATAATAATGAAAACTATTTATTGTAGACTTGCTGCTGTGATTCGAAATGATTAACAAGAATACAATTGTGAAAATCCAATAGACGTCATAGAGTTTATCGAAGAGGTGGAGAACGATACGCTGCATGCAACCTAGTGCAACGCTCGCTTCAGATTCAGTTTTGTTTTAGGGTGGCTCAATTGGGAGGGACCTACAGAACTTGTAGAAATGAATTTAAAGATAAATGCAGACTGGTACATTCACTACATCTTAGAGGACCATGTTTTACCATATGTCGACTTTATTGAATACAACAGATTTGTGCTAATGCATGATAATGCTCGTACACACATGACTGGAATATACTGCAATGATATGCTTGGTCTCGTGATTACTAGAATACAATCCCTAAACTGTCTGCAATTCACGCAATTAAATTTAAACTTGCTATGAAACTCTTTTAACTTTCTCAGGGTCGTTATAAGCTTGTAAATAAGTTATTTTAATTAATTTTATATAGAAATAAACACACACAACGATATCAACTTTACAAAATGAGTTTTTATTTATTAAAAGAATTTCAAAATGTGTTTACCAAAATTAAATGAATTTTTATTAATTACTATCGTCTTTTTTATTAAATTAGAACACTTAACTTAGCTTCCGTACAATTACTGTTGTGGTCCTTGACTTGATAACTATTGTATGATATACTCCTCCTCTGATTAGATTATTTCAAGAAATACACGCCAATCGGCTCCAAATAACAATTACCATTTATTTATTCAAGATTGTTAATGTAATTTTGCAGTTTCTTCTTCTGTAGCCTCAAAACACGTATTCGATTGCTTCACTGTCTTACTTTTGAATACTTTCAATATGATTCAAATTAATTTTATCCGCTTTGTCATAGATTTCATTTAACTAGTAAACACTATTTTCATTCAATGAGCCTGGTTTTCTTCAGGAGTTTTAAAAAATTCTGCCTCCTTGTTTACCAGACGACTCGTAACTAACCAAAACAAATTGTCTTCTTTTTTATATCTTTTGTCTTCTTTCTTTGATCTTTATTTTTATAAAAACAAACACATAAACCTCATGTCCAAGAATATCCTTTTATATGTTTGTCACAATGACACTGACATCCTAACTGACATTAGTCGACGCACAAATCAAGTAACTCTAAAACTTTTTATAAACTAAACCTTTTTAACAATTCTAAATTAAATTATAAATACAATTAACATAAATAGTCTTTGTATCAATCTGTTGTGTTTTTCTTTTCTTTCAGTACCATACGAAAAATAACAATTATTAGAATTTATAACAGGAATTCTAGCAAAAATACGCGACCCTGAGTTTATAAGTCAGAACATTAAAATCTTACAAGTCTTCATAAATCTCCAAATGCAAATTGAACTGTAACAAACAATTCAAAAATTGTTTTCCATCAACCACAATACCCAGTCAAATCAAACACCTCTAAATATCATAGCAATACATATATATCTTGTCATAAGATTGAGTCCTGATTTAAACCCAATCAAGCACATGTGCGACATGCTAAATATCGTATACAGTCGTGAAATTAAGCTCCAAATTCGATAGCAGAATTGCAACTTAGGAGGAATGGAAAAAATAAAATAGCCCTATTTTTTTTAATCTGTTTCCATGCTATTAAGTGTGGATTAATTATAATTAATGAAGATTATACAGTAGTGTTACTATACTTATAATAGATAAATCACTTTGCAGTAAGAAAATATACACATAAAAAAATATATATGCAATGTTTTTGTTCGTTAATGTATACAAGATTTTAAAATTTACAGTTCACATTAAAAATATAAAACGTATGCTACACATGGGTTGCTTCATATAAACTGCACAGTTGTGGTGCATATCTTACATTTCTTTCTTTTAAAATACACAAAATTCTTGTTTTTAATATTACCATGCATCATTCTTAAAACGTTTGTATTGAGTAAACATAATCCGAGCACAGCTTTACGTTTTCTGTTTTCAATCACTTACCAATAGCATGCTCTACAAATACACCATGTAAATTTGGTTCAAACCATGGCAACTCTTTATTGATTTTAGTTAGAGAGAGAGTAATAGATTTGGAATCGGCAATATCAGGCAGCGAAACTTGGCTAGCGACTTCAGGTTTTAATTCTTCCATTTTCAATTCTAATTTCGTATCACTAGGTATACAGTATACTTCCTAAAACAATTAAAATAGATGTGTATTGCTTTTATAAAATACTACTGTAAGACTGACTCAGTTTCAACATGTGAATTCACAGAACTAATGCAGAAAGGGTTCAATTGGTCCAAACAAATTACAAGTATAAAATGAATCCCAACTACATATAAATAAAGTTCACAAAAACGTGCACTGTCCAAACCAATCCATTAAAATTATCTGTAAGCTACAATGTAGTCTGCAACCACAATTTTCTGTTTCCTGTGATGTGGTTTATTAACTTATGGAAAAGCCCAAGGTCGATTGTAAATCAAATTTGGCAACAAAAAACTTTTTTAAGTCTGTCCAAACTTTTTAATTAACTTTTCGATGACATGATTGTTAGTATTAGTTAATATTTATTTATTAAGCGAAAATATTCGAGCTTTATTTCAGAAGCACATAAAATTTTATAGGTTATGTACAGTTGGCATTTTAACTACTTTATATATAGGATGCGTCAATCTATTGGAATAACTGTTTTAAAATTAGATTTTGCTTCTTTTAATATGCACTTTACCTATATTTTTTCAAAACAGCTAATTTCTACCATTTGTAGAATGGTGTCCAATGAAGCCCCCGTCGCAGCACAACGAAGGTAGAAGCAGATTTTAAAATGTAGACATTTCCAAACAGTGTCCTTCTGTATTAGAATTAATTATACCTTATGTTCAAATAAAAAGTACATGGAAAATAAAATTACTGTTTTTGCATGCTTTAGAATTTATTAACTGTCATCACTCTGTCAGTGTCACAGCAAATTACATTACATTACCTTACATTACATTACATTTTAAGTGACATTATTACGCTTTGTTTGTTTAAATTCTAAAGTATGCAAATAAGGTAACTTTATTTTCCATGGCCAACCCTTATATATTTTTTATTTGAACTAATATGATATTTAAGATAATTAATATTCTAGACATAATCCGCTACTAGTTACGAATGGTTATTATACGGAACTATTTGTAGAATGTTGTCTACAAATTACGAAGTTTACCTATTTTTTTTACTATTTTACTCGAGATACCTATTCGCAAAAATGTAACTATACAAAGGTACAAAAAGTAGGTACACGTTAATTTGAGAATAGAAAAATATGTAACTAAATCGCTGTAATTAAAAAAAACAAATATGGCAATAGGTACTGACAGACACAAGACAGGGATTGCTTCCATCAAATTAAAATTGTGCAACAATGTGCCCAGTAGAAAAGGAAAAAATCGATAAATAACAAAGAATTTTATACATATAAGACCCCTCTTTTAAGTGAATGGAATGAAGTAGACAGACAACCAAATTCTCAAAATTATTTTAAATGCATCCTAGTATTATTTTTTCAGGGTTTTAATGGTCCCTTTAGATAATAAGGTACAAGAACACATGCATTGTTGCAAATATAAACATTCAATTACGCTGAACAGTATTAGAACACAATCATTTAATGACATCTAATAACACTATACGATTTTTACACTTTTGTGATGATAAACGTAAATTATATACACTGGAGGCATTTGAAATTCACAACTTTTATTAAATGAGCAAATCGATCTTTAAAATTCGCCATTATTGGAATTTTGGAATAAGAAAACCAGTCATCTGCAGACGTCATCAAGTTTTATTGTTCCTATGGCTTTCGAGACAAGAAGAAGACCGTAGCTGTATTCATCGATTTAAGCTCCGCCTACGACACCGTCTGGAGAAAAGGAATGATTCTTAAATTCTAAAGAAACATATCATGTAAGCCCCTTGCTCTGTTGCTAAACAACATGCTTTCGAATAGATTCATTGAAGTCCACCTGGACGGCAAGAAAAGCAAGCAAGTTAAAATAAATGACGGGCTCCCGCAGGGATCAGTCTTTGCACCCCTGCTCTTTATCATCTATGTTGCTGACCTGCCACAAACTACTGCAAGAAAATTTATCTACGCCGACGGTATAGCTTTAACGAACCAGTCCACGGACTTTGCCACATCAGAAGCTGTCCTGACAGAGGACCTGCGTAAACTAGACAACTATTTTAATGAGTGGCGCCTACGACCTAACATAAACAAAACAGAGGCAACCTGCTTTCATCTTCATAACGTATATGCTAGGTACACCCCACAAATCGAGTTCAGAAACCAACAACTACGCTTCAACCCACACCCAAAATACCTTGGCGTAACCTTAGACCGATCTTTGACATATAAACAACACCTGTCTAAAACAACCGCAAACAAACCAGAAACAATATCTTACACAAACTCACGGGCACCGGATGGGGAGCAAATGCAAGTGTTCTGAAGACCACAGCTCTTGCCTTAGTATATCCGGTTGCAGAATATTGTTGTCCGATATGGCTGAATAGCTCACATACTAACATGATCCACGTGCAGTTGAATGACACTATGAGAACTATATCAGGTGCAGTAAAAACCACCCCACTCAAATGGCTACCAGTATTATCAAATATTCCGCCTACGCACATCCGCCGGAAAGCAGCGCTGAAAAGGGAATGGCAAAAATGTCTAAATAACACAGACCTACCTATACATCAAGACTGTGGTGAACACTACAGAACTAGATTAAAATCAAGGACCCCGGCCTGGAAACTAGGAGAAACACTAACACAAGACGATTTCCAAGTAAACACCGCATGGCAAGACGAATGGGAACTATCTAACCCAGACAGCCTCGGTCTCATCCAAGACCCCACTAGTACCCCTCCTGGATTTAACCTCCCTAGGAAAACGTGGACAGCACTAAATCGAGCCCGCACCAACCATGGCAGATGCCAATACTGGTTAAATAAATGGGGAATATCCGAAGACGCCAGCTGCGATTTTGGACACCCAAGACAGACCATCCACCACATCGTCTTAGAGTACCCATTGAGAAAATTCGATGCACCCATTAGAAACCTGCACGAGGCCACCAATGACGGAGTGAACTGGCTAACAACCTTAGACATTCAATTTTAAACTCTTAGACACGCTTATTCCACATATATATTGCCATGTTATCTGTACATAATATCTTACGTATTCCTAATATTCTATTTATTACATGTGTACGTGTTTAATTTGCTCATTTTGTTATGTTTGTATATGCATATGTTTATTTTGTCTATATTATGCCTTTAAAAATGATGTATTCTCACGCCATACGAAATATATATATTGTTCCTATAAGCAACACCCTTTGATACCCTTTGATAATGACATGTAAATGTGTCCAAATACACATCAGGTTAAAATAAAAAAATAAATATTGTTGAAGTTATTAATGATTTAATTTATACATTAATATGTCATTCAACAAAGTTATTAATAAATATACTTAGATTCATAAAGTAAAATTAAAGAGCGCTTGCACTGGTGTATATTTAACTATTATTCATTAAGTATGACAATCTATCAAGTTAAATATTAGCGAGCATTTTCTTCAATGAAGGCTCAAAATCCACATAGTTGTCTGAACTCCAATGTTGCCGTTAGGAGTTCGTATCACCAATTTGACAGAGGAAAAAGAATTTAGGTAAGATTCCTTTTTGGGGGGATTTTAGGGGCCTTTTGATATGTCATTTAGCACACTTAGAGCTATCAATTCCTGTTGGTTTCAAATCTATTGCAATTTTTTCTAGTTTATATCCATTTCTGGCGAAAATTGACTCGCCTATAAGAAACATCAGTAGCCATGTTGAAAAACGCCCCCAGAGATGACAGATAAACTAAAGTGGATTTCATGAGCTCATACAACACTAACTGCCACAATTTTAGAGCGTGATTGTACATAAAAAAATCTGAATTATGTTTTAAAAGCCATTTTGTGATTTTTCTCATGTGTTTGCTATTAGATCGTTGTAAGTAGCTCTTCCATATACATCTATGGTCTGCTGTATGTTTTTAAGTGTTGTTGTAAATTACTCTCATGTATACACCCATAATCACATACGTTGCAGTTAAATGGTTTCACTTCTGTATGAATCTTCATCTGTTTTAGTACGTTATTCTTGTGTATACAGCCTTCATCACATACTACATTTTAAAGGTTTTCTGCTGTATGAATCTTCATATGTTGTTTTAAGCAATTCTTCTGTACACATCTATAATCACACAGACTGCACTTAAGAGGTTTCTCTCCTGTATGAATCTTTATGTGTTGTTGTAAGCTACATTTCTGCACACATCTATAGTCACATACATTGCACTTAAAAGGTTTCACTCCTGTATGAATCGTCATATGGTATTGTAAGCTACTCTTGTGTATACATCTATAATCACATACACTGCACTTCAATGGTTTCTCTCCTGTATGAATCTTCATGTGTTGTTGCAAGTTACTCTTATATGTAGATCTATAATCACATGCAGTGCACTTAAAAGGTTTCTCTCCTGTATGAGTTTTTATATGTCGTTGTAAGCTACCCCTGTGAACACATCTATAATCACATACACTGCACTTCAAAGGTTTCTCTCTTGTGTGAATCTTCATATGCTGCTGTAGGTTACACTTGTGTCTACATCTATAATCACAAACACTGCACTTAAAGGGTTTCTCTCCTGTATGAATCTTCATATGTTTCTGTAAGTTACTCTTGCATATACATCTATAATCGCATAAACTGCACTTAACAGGTTTCTCTCCTGTATGAGTCTTCATGTGTCGATGTAACCTACCCTTCTGTACACATCTATAATCACATACGCTGCACTTGAAAGGTTTCACTCCTGTATGAATCTTCATATGTTGTTGCAAGTACCTCTTGCATAAAAATTTCCTGTAGCACACATCACAATAAAAATTTTCAACTGGCGTAATCTCTGTTTTGGTTTTATCCGTCGAATTTTGGTCAATTTGATTTTGCAACTCCTCAATAGCCAAAGGTTCATGTTTGATGTAAATATCATCATTACCACATTCAATACCACACTTTAGATCAGGAAATTCGGAACTTATTTGGATTCCCAACAATTGACTGCTGGCGTTTTCATGTTTTACTGTAACCAATAAAAGATTCGCTTTAATAAATGTACTTAGGTAAATGTAATACTAGAGCTAGCATCGGTTTATTTCTGCATTATTAACAAATTGACTTGTTTGATTGTTGCCAATATAGGCAAGAGTTTCAATGCATTTTCAGTTATTGTCCTGATATCATATAGACTACATTCGCTGACAATGTTAGTGTTATTAATTTTGTGCATTTTAAGCTATTGCTTCGTGAATCAAAAACAAGAATAGAGTTTCGTTTTTCATCGTTCTGGTTTGGTGTTCGTTCAACAATCGTGTACATTTCTTATACTAAAACAAAATAAGCGAAAATCTTCGCCATTGTCTTGTATTTCTTTGAATTAAAAAATCAGAAACCAAAAAGAACATTCGTCAGCCAAAAATGGGAAGAGCGAGAAAGATTATTAATGTCCCAAATATTGCTGCAGCTGCACCTAAAAAGTTAAGGTGTGAATCTTATATTACTATCACTCATGAGAAATTAGGTTTAAGCAGAAACTGTTTTATTGCCTACCGTTTATTAAATAGAGGAATGAAAGTTCAATTTTCAAAAACTTATGGATGGCGTCACAAAAAAAAGCGGTTCGGTACACCAACCAAATTGTAGCTGATTCCAAGCTGCATGAGCCCCGCAAAATAAAAAAAAATCGTGTAATCAGTTTTTGAGCAATATTTACTAATTATCGCAGTTCCATTCTAACAAAAATTCTCTTGGATTATAATATTGTGTTCCTCTAAGGATGCTATTATAATAATTAAGTTTATTCCGATATAACAGCTCGTGCTTTAGTAATAAGGCATCTAAATGTAAATTTAAAAAAAATCGTAGCGTCCGCCAATGTGAAGCTCAAAAGAGAAAGAGAAAAACCGTTGAATTTGTCTTAGATGTTCTACCGGTTTTCGTTTCTAGATTTGAAGAACTCTAACTTCCGCTTCCGATTCAAGATTATTTCAAAAGCTTATTTGGTCGAGCGTATTTGATATACCTTTGTAGTCCAAAGCACATTGAAATCGACCCATCCGTTTAGGATTATGAGACACACGCGCATAGACTCATATCCACCCACCCACAAACAACCATTTTTCAAAAACCACTTTTTTAGTTCCCAGAGGTCGAAACATGCCTTTCTGTGAAAATCTCAAAATGGAACATTTTCAAGGATAAAATAATTGTGGAAAATCCGACCAGCGCAGATAAGAGGTTAAAAAAACCTGTGGTTACATTTTATATTTTTAATTACTTACCACAATCATACTCCACAAGCCCACCATGTGAATTCAGCTCAGAATGTGAAAATTCATTCTTGATTTCATTTAGATCGGCAGCATCAGATGTAGAATAGACAAAATCCGGTAACCAAACTTTGCTTGTGGCTTCAGGTTTTACTTCTTCTTCCATTTCTAATTTTAAATTGATGCCAGGATCAATACTTCCTAAAACATTTAAAATTTTATTTTATTATTTTGAGAAAGGATATGACTTAGCTTGCGACCAAACTTATGGTTACTAATACCTAGAGACCAAAATATAGCATATTTGTTTAGATTTACATTTTTTTTTATTGCTAAATGGTTTATAGATTACTCTGTTACAAAACTGCCCACTTAAAGTTTGCGTGCAAGCTCATGTTGATTGGAATGAGGATCAATGGAACAAGGTTCTCTTTTCCGATGAGACAAGAATACAATTGTGGAAGCCCAATGGACGCCATCGAGTTTATCAAAGAGTTAAAGAATGATGTACGAAACTTGTAGAAATTAATTTACATTTGCTAAATCTTAGAGATCCATGTTTTACCACGTTGGCTTTATTAGATACGACAGATTTATGCTAATGTATGACAATGCCCGTGCACACGTGACTGGAACATTGCTGGATTATACATATATATCTCGTCATTAAATTGCCCAATTTAAATCCAATCGAGAACATGTGCAACATGCGAAAACGTCGTATACGATCGCGAAATCAAGCTCTCAAGTCGATAGCAGAGTTCAGAATTGCAGTACAGGTGGAATCGAACCACATTTTGCAAGAAAGTATACAGGACATTTCTCCCTAGCATTCCCAAAAAGATGCCAGCACTAATTACAGCTTGAGGAAAGAATATCTGGCACCGATTTGTCTCTACGAGATGCTAAAATAATGTTCTGTTGTCATGGTTATGGTTTTTTTTTAATTAAATGTTAGCAACTAAAATATCTCTGTTCTTTGTTCAAAAAATATACCGAATCCTTGCTTTTAATATAAAAATGCGTTAAATAGCGTTTGAATCGAATAAACATAATCCCAGAATAGATTTACAATTTTTGCTTTTAATCACTAACCATCAACATGCTCTACAAACTCACCGTGTGAATGTGGCTCAAAAAACGGAAACTCTTTCTTGATTTCATTTAGAGGGAGAGCAATAGATGTGGGATCGACAATATCAGGCAGCGTGACTTCACCAGTGACTGCGGGTTTTAATTCTTCTTCCATTTTTAATTTCTAACTTCGTATCAATGGGTATAGAGTATACTTCCTAAAACATTTAAAATTTATGCATATTCCCTTGTAAAATACTACTGTAAGAGTGATTGACTAACTTTTAATTTGTAAATTCACAGAATTAGTGTACAAAGGGTTAAATCCGTCTATTAACTCAAACAAATTACAAGCGCAACACGAGTTCCAACACAAACCAACTACCTATAAAGTAAATTCACAAAAACGCAGACTCGGCACTGTCCATTCTACCAAATCATCTGAAACTACACCATTGTTGGTGTACCAATTTGCTGACACTTGAGTGGTGTAGTTTATTAATTGAAGCAAAAGCCCAAGGTCTGTTGTCAATCAAATTTCACAGTAAACACTTTTTAAGCCTGTCCAAACTTTTCTTCTCGGTGACATTGCGAGTATTAGTTAATATTTATTATGTAGGTATATGTAAAAATAATCGGGCTTTATTTAGTTCACAGAATTTTATAGGTTATGTAGAGTTGTCATTTAAACTACTTTATATACAGGATGCGTCATAAGAATAACTAATTTTTAACGCCATCTCTATCTCCACATTAACGTGGAACGTAAAATATTTTGAGATCCGCGCAATGACGTCACAATCCTGCGCACTAATTTATCAGTGCTAGAATGCAACTTTGTTTTCGTATTTTCTTTTTAAATATAACTACTCTTAACCATAACCTCGGGCAGACCGCAAAGACCAACAACATTGTTTAAAAAAAAGCAGTATATAAAATAATAAATAAATTGGCCCCAACTAGAATTCCACCCCTTAACTGTTTATGCAGTAAAACGCTGTACAATTGTTATTATATTTTTTTATACAGGGTGTCCCAACGATGCGAAACTCTTTAATAACTCGTTCGTTAATTAAATTATCAAAAAGATATTGTACACATAAGTGACTTGGCAATTTGTGCAAATTCTAGAATTAGTTTAGTTTATACAGGGTGTTCCACATTAGAGAGGCATACCAAACGGAGCTGAGTTAATACAAAAAAAATCTAGTTGAATACGAATACTAAATATTTGAAAAAAAAAAGTATTCGAATACCAAACATTCAAATACCAAGATCAAACAAAACAGTATTCGAACAGAATGATTCTTTTGATATGAATACCAAAACGAATATTTAATTTACAATACAATGTAATACAAGCACGTGAGCGCAGCGCTTTGCCTGGACTTCCCTACCTGGGAAACTTTTACTTTTCCCGTGTTTAAAAGTATTTACGCACGACGGTACAAAACAAACCCCCATAGAATGAACTTCGCAAAGGGCAAATGCAACATGTCCTACAGATACATGAAGATACCGATTTTTCAACAAAAAAGACATAATGTAACATGCAGTCTCAACGTGATAAGCCACAATCCCCTCCTCGCTGATGGCTGGCGGTTGCTTCAGCGTCATGTTGTTGGTCTAGTTCGCATTGCTTAAAGTCACCTACTTGGTTAGCGCAAGCTGCCTTGTGGGCATGTCTTACTGCATATTAAAACCGGAAATGAGAAAAATAACTTGGTTTTTAGTTTTCGCAAAAGGTTTCCTTGGGATTAAGAAAAACTAAAATCGAAAAAATTGAAAGGACAAATTCGTCTGCCAAAATTTGGGTGGGAGGGGGAAAATTAAGTCCTCTAATTTTTGCTGTACCTAATAGTTAAGCTGTAAATCTTATTCTACTACCACTCATGAACAATATTTAACTTAAAAATTTTTCATTGCCCCGCCTTTATTAAATAAAGGAGCACGAATTTTCGATTTTATAAAATTCATAGAAAGCTTCATAGAAAAATTAAACTTAAAATTTTTTAAATAACTAAATCATTATTGAGCTTATAAACTTAACAAATAACTACAAGTAATATAAATTTTTACAAAACCTTAACAAAACAACCTGCAAAAATCACAATAATTTATTTAAATTAATTTAATGCTAGTCTTCCTACATTGTAAAAGAGAATAGGAGAAGGGTTATGATCGTAGTTAGTGGATATCCACATAGAATCCAAATACTGTCTAGGAAGCATCTCTGATCACAGCATCTGCGTGAAACATTGACTTTTGAATTAACATTAGATGAAACAGTTTCTAAAAATGAGCGAAACACTTCGCCTGGACTTTCCTATACTTATAAATTAACATTGTTTAATATTTTCCAACACTTTTGATATACACCTGTCTAGAAACGCAAAAGCAGTGTTTTAAAAAAAACTATAATAAAAAAAAATTTTTGGCCCCAACCGAGGCTCGACCCCACAACTACTTATGCAGTAAAACGGTAGTACACTCGAACACACCCGCATATCCAACCATGCTATTCCGGTCCTACCCGTTATTGTTAAATAAGTGGCTATTGAATGCGTGCGCAATAGAAATGCATAGAACGTTCAAAACTCTAGTCACTTCCAACTGCTGTAGAAAGTATGTGAAATTCTTCAAAGGACAAAAAGATTATTTAGGGGCAAAAAATTCGATTTTTTGATTTTTTGTAAAAAGATTCTCCTAGAGCAAACAAAAGAAGAAATCAATTTTTTAATTTTGTTGCGAAAATTTTGGGGGGGAGGGGGAACAGTAGCCCCCCTAAATATTAAATTATCGAAAAAATATTATGATATTCGGATTTTGCTATCAATGATGAGCTATTTTGCTTTAACAGAAATATTTTATTGCCCCCCGTTAAATAAATAAAAGGGTACCAATTTTCAATTTTCAAAAAATCACAGAGGGCGTCACAGTGAAATTATAGCAATGCGCAAAAAAATAAATTGTAGAAGATTCTCAGCTCTATCAGCTTAAAAAGTTTAAACAAAAACGTGTGGGCAGTTTTTGAGAAATTTTTTTTTGAAAAATTCCAAAATTTTGGAGTGATGTCATTGCGATCGTTTTTATATTTTCAAAATTAATGATATTTCATGGTATAGTACCCTTAAGGGGCTACCAAACAAGATGTAGTTGATCCCAATCAAACAACTGGTTTTTGAGTAAATGGGCGTATAAGTAGAAATTTTCAAAAATTCGTAGCGGCCGCCATGTTGAAGCTAGAGAGTTCGGTAAAAAATCGTTTGATTTGTCTTAAGGCCTTCTTTAATCTCCACTATTAAAATTTCCAAAATTCCGTTTCTGAAAAAAATGCTACCAAAAAAACATGTCTAACTTCCGCTTCCGGTTTCGGATTCTTTTTAAAAGCTTATTTTGTCGATGAATTTTTGATATACCTCCTCATTCCAAAGCACATCGAAATCGGTCCAGCCGTTCCGGAGATATGAGCGTTACCCACACACAGACAGACAGACAGACACACACACCCACAGACAGACATTTTTTTAAAACCACTTTTTTAGGATCCTGGAAGCCCAAAACATGTATTTCCGTCAAAATCTCGATTTTGAAAATTTGCATGAAATCAATACTTCCCTATACTGAAAGTATAGGAAAGTAAAAAATATTGTTTTAAGTGTGCTACAAAAAATGTTAAATCCATAGTCCTTAATCAACTTTTTTTTTATTTATAAGAATTTCAGGCCGTGTGCGAGCACGACTTCATGATTCCCATCCCACCCCCTTCCCTGGGCTCAGCACACTAAGTGCTCTACACCGATCTAACATCTCACCCCTGAAAGACATGCAACCAAACATACACACCACAACAACATCCATGGACACGCCGGATTTAACTTGTTCAGAAAAATTTCCGGCGAGCAGAGGACTCGAACCTACTGCCTTAGCATACAAATTACTAAAACAACTAAGTAAATATAAATTTTATTGGCAAATAAGTCCAAATTACAAAAAAATCTTTGCAGAGATTCGGCACAAATATAATACAAATGTAAATGAAACATAAAGTTTTCATGACCCCCAGCCAATGTTTTGAGGTACCGAGAATTACAAAGGGTTTATCATCCTTGACGACAATGCCACTTTGTTCTTAAGTTCTGTGTACATATTATGCAAGGCGGACTTAAAAAATGTACAGTTAACAAAAAATTTGTTTGTTTTCATTTTCAACAATGGATTTCTAATACTCCCTTTTTAAACCATTTTTTATTGCACTCTTTTTGACCCCTTTCGCTTTTTTAAGTCTTATCTGGAACATCACAACAATGCGATTTAGACCCCGTATCAAAAAGCTACAAAAGGCGATGCCAGCTTATTCGTCTTTCATTTTACTTAACATAAACTTGTTAATAAGAATCTAAAATTATCAAAAAAAATAGTTTGCTAATAAAATTTATCGATATTTTGCCGATATCTTCGTAAAAATTGTCAGTGTTAATTTTTTGTATTTAGTAATCAGTATCATAAAGTCGCATCAAACAATATTTTAATTTTTAATGCTCAGGCGGAAACGATTTCTTAAAGTTGTCCAAAAAACTTTCACTTCAATATCGTATTCGTCTATATTTCTAAGCCGACCCAGGGGAAGGTCCTGGAAGGTTATCTACCTAAAACAATAGCAATGCGGTGTATAAAACAAAACAAAAAAAATTCTATTCTTACCAACACCTCTACGAGGGCAACTTTCGTTGTCGATGACAATGCAATGCATCAGCCCTGGTGAAGTTTCTGTTAGAATGTTGACAACTGTACATACTGAAGGAGAGTAACAAAAGATTTTAATTTTATAATAACCAATTCCAATACAAGGAAAAATAAAGAGAACAGAGACAGGTAGGGGGAACACACAAAACTGCAACACAATTAATTATGAAATCGACAAAGCTGTCGACGTCTCTTCACCAGGTCGATGACATCAAAATTCGCCAGCTGCAGCTCCCTCTTGAGGCGGGAAATCGACGCCACCAATCTTTGTCGATGGTCCATTTGTCGGTCTAAGTTGCGCTCTATCTCCTCCAACTCAACTTCGCGCGTCTCAGAGCGACGCTCCCGGCTATGGACCACTCCCTGCACCCGCACATATTGGTACTCCCCGAGAGGTACCACGTGTCGGACCATCTGCATTACAAATACTGCCCAGCCACCACTTTTATATTATACCTACACAATTTATTTCATGTACTACAAATCAATTTAAATGCTACCCAGGGCAACTTCTGCGTGTATAAAAGGAATTCCATAGCAGTTTGCAGCCGGTCTGTAGAAGTTAGTTAATATTTAGTATTCAGCAGCCCTTAGTCTGCCTTAGACATGTATACGTATATGTGATCATATACACTGCATTTTAGAAGTTTCCCACTGTATGAATCCTCATAATATGTCGTTGTAAGTTACCTCTGTATTTACATCTATAATCACATGCACTGCATTTAAAAGGTTTCTCTCTTGTATGAGTCTTCATATGCTGTTTTAAGTAATCCTTCTCCGCAGACTCATAATCACATAAACTGCACTTAAAAGGTTTCTCTCCCGTATGTGTCTTAATATGCCGTTTTAACTGACTTTTCTGTACATATGCATTTTCACAAACACTGCATTTAAAAGGTTTCTCCCTTGCATGTGTCCTCATATGGTTTTGTAAGCTACTCTTCTGTACAAATTTATACGCGCAAACACTGCACTTAAGAGGTTTCTCCCCTGTATGAGACATAATATGTCGTTGTAAGCTACACTTCTCTGCGAATGTATAACCACATAAACTGCACATAAAAGATTTCACTCCTGTATGAATATTCATATGACATTGTAAGTTACTCTTCTGTACAGTTCGATAATCACATACATGGCACTTAAAAGGTTACACTTCTGTATGAATTTTCATATGATTTTGTAAGCTACTCTTGCATCTACATCTATAATTACATACACTGCACTTAAAAGGTTTTTTCCTTATATGAGTTGTCATATTATGCTGTTCTAAGCGACTTTTAAGTATACATCTATAACCACATAAACTGCATTTAAAAGGCTTTTCTCCTGTATGAGTCATCATATGGACTTCTAAGTGAGCCTTCCGCACACTTTTATAATCACATACACTGCACTTGAAAGGTTTCTCTCCTGTATGAACCACCAAGTGTTGTTTTAAGTCACTTTTGTATTTACTTGTATAATCACATACACTGCACTTAAAAGGTTTCACTCCTGTATGAATCTGCATGTGTCGTTGTAACTGACCGTTCTGTACACATCCATAATCACATACACTGCACTTGAAAGGTTTTACTTCGGTATGAATCTTCATATGTTGTAAACAATCCTTGAATGAAAATTTCCTGTAGCAGACACCACAATTAAAGGTTTCAACTTGCATAAACTCTTCTTTTGTTTGATCTGTAGTCCTCTGGTCAATTTCTGTTTTAATATCTAACTCCTCACTAGTCAATGTTTCATGTTTCGTGTAAATATAATCATTACCACGTTCTATACCACACTTCACATCAGGAATTTCTGAATTTATTTGGATACCTAACGATTGACTGCTGACGTTTTCGTGTGCAACTGCAACTAATAAAAGACTTGCATTAATACGAAATACAGAAATAATAAAAATAGATTGACATACATGTAAAACTAGCTAGCATCAATTTATTTCTGCTTTATTAAAAATAGGTAAATTGCCATATTGGACAAAGTAGTCAAAACGTTACAAATTCTTATGTATTTACAAAAAAAATTAATCAAGGTTTTACTATGGTATGTAACTTTAATTTTTCTAGTAATAATAGAAGTAATTTTGCAAGGTCATAGAGCTTGATATGAGCTGCAATTCGGTTCGTTCAAAAATTCATGTCTCCCTCTTTAATGAACGTGGGACGAGAAAAAATCTCTGTTCAAGCTGTATTGCTTATGAGCAATGGTAGAATGAGTGGAGTAATATTTAGGGGTTAAAGTTCCACTTCCCTCCCTGATTTTGAAAAAAAAAATTGTCCATGCGTTTTTGGTATTTTTTAAAGCACGAGAAAAATGTATTTCCAAAATAACAATTCTTTTTCAAATTTTTTCCAACACAACTTAATGAGCATGGGAAGATCGATGACAACTTAAAAGTGCAACTTAAGATAGCAAAACACGTAGGAGATGAACATAGTAAAATCACATCATAATAGACAGAAGCTAGTACAGTACTCAGTACAGCATACACATGCTGAAAAAAGGGTAGGATATGTATAACATGTATGTGACATCCAAAGCTGACTTGACCCTTGTTTTTGTTACTTAAATACTGTATCGGAAACTTATTTTCCGTAGTTAACTTAAAATTGCTCTCTTTGATTTATTTTCTATTTGCAAATTTGTGTTTTTGGTTAATTTAACTACTTCTTTAGTAACTATAAATTTTGAAAGATGATCAACAGTAGTATAATGATTGCCTTAAACTACCTTTAAACTACACCAGATTACCTCCAAATTATCTTCAGATTTAACTAAATGTACCCTTATTTGTTTTCATTTTTGTTCGACCATTTTAAATAAATTTTCTTTTGTTGTTTGTTTCCATAGCGGATTAATTAAAAAAACTGTACAAGCTATTTATCGATATTACACAATTTATGCTTACATTTTCTATTTTAAATCACTTACCAACAGCGTGCTCCACAAATTCATCCTGCAGATTCGCCTCCGAAAGTGTAAATTCTTCCTTGATTTCTATTTTAAAAGTATCGTCAGATGTGGTATCAACATCAGTATGTAAGGAGACTTTAGCGACTTCGGGGTCTACTTTTTCCATCTTGATTTTAAAGTCCTACCAGCATACATTCTCTCGCTAAAACTTCAAATGTTTCATGCATTTGTGGTATTATGTATGTGTACGAAAAAGTTAAATACAAGAATTTTCTAAGTTGTACATACTTTAAAATTACAATTACCTGATGATAGAATAATTATTTACGATACGTGCAAACAATCGTACATGCCCTTGTGAAGATTTTAGATTATGTATGGATACGGCATTGCAAAATAAATAAGTTGTTGGTTATGCAGAACTCTGCTTCTAGAATCATAATGTGCCATTTGAACTACTTCATGTACAGGATGAGTTAACATATCAAAAAATTATGAGCTGCAAGTGCAGTGGGTGCATTTGGTTATTGAATCGCGGAATGGAGCTGGAGTGGGTCAAATGGTAGTAACGTGGTGCAAGAGGGCTCGGGAACCGTTTGTAAAAAACAATAGTTTTTAATGGTTTGAAGCAGTAATATAGTCTGTCTTTTGGATTGGTACTTGACGTTTTTAATAACCGAGTAAAAATAGGCAGTGACTAATTAATGCACGGTTCGATCACACAGTATCTTTTTTTCGGAAAGGGTAGGACTTTTGCGGTTGTTATGCCGTCAACCTTTTGCTGCTTATGAACTCCCACGCATGCGCAAATGGTAATAATTTATATAGTAGTAATTTATTGTTGAGTGAATGCAACTTTGTTTTCGTATTTTTTTTTAAGAATATAACTGCTCTTGACCATAACCTCGGCCAGACTGCAAAAACCAACAACATTGTTTTAAAAAAACAGTATAAAGTAAATAAATGATTTGGCTCCAACCAGGATTCGACTCCTCAGCCATTTATGCAGTAAAGGCTAGTATACCCAATAACAATAACAAAACATTTATTAAAAAATATTACTTACAAATCAGAATATAATACACAAATCATATTACATACATAAAGAGACACTTGGTCATATTTACCTACACAAGCGTACAGCGCTTTTTGTTTTAGCAAATTCTGGCAACTAAATTATGTGTAGCGAGAACACCCTTGGACCTAGAAATGATTCTTGCGGTACTTCCGCATTAATTATTTTGGTTGTGGACAGCACGTTCTTAATTTTCACTTTGAACTAACGGTTTGTTAAATATGAATGCATTTTTAATGTGATTAATTTAAAAATTAATGCGCTTATCTAGACAGGGTCAAAGGCCTTTTGGATGTCTAGTAAGACCATTGTCGTTACCTTGTCTTTATTGTAGTTAGTGATTATGTCGTTTACGATCCGAGCTACCTGAAGTGTCGTATTGCGTTTACCTTGGAATCCACATTGGCACTCGTTTGTTTTTTTCAACTGTTTTTCTATGTTATTTATTCGTTGTAATAATATTGTTTCTGTTAGTTTTGCTAAAGTGTTAAGCAAGCTAATTGGGTGGTAATTGTTGGGACTTTTGTGGTTTTTGTTTGGTTTTGGGATTGGAATTATTGTTGCTTTTTTCCAGGGCTCAGAAAAATGGCTTCCCTTTATTGTGGCATTGATTATGTATAATAATTCTACTATTGTTTTTTTGGTTGTATTTTAGTATTATGTTTTCTTCTTATTGTAGTCAATGTTGGGGTATAAAACGTTTTTAATAATAAAATACTTTTGAATACATAAGTTACAATATCTAAAAGTATAGACAAGTCCTGGCGAAGTGCTTCGCTCATTTTTAAGTATTGTGTACGCTTTACACGTCTTTGTTGTTACTGTATTGCTTCATGGTTCAGAACCCAATGCAACGAAAATAATTTTCACTTGATAAGCAGGGTAGAGGAAGTGTCACGATGCAGAGATTAGTTAGGCAAAAGAATTAAAAAGTTGCTCAATTATTTCCTAGATTTCATATAAATTAATAGAGCTGCACATTTTGATTTAAAACTCATTTTGAAGGTTGCAATTAAACATGACCAAGTATGGACATGAGCCAGGATATGTAACTTCACTACCAAGTGTTATTAATAGATGAAATTTCAAACAACAACTTCTGCGTGTAGAAAAGGAATAGCATAGCAGTCTTGTGCGCCAGAGTGGCGGAGTTGTTAGGGCACTTGGCTGTGGAAAAGCTCTAGCTCAAAATTCGAGGCTGGATGCCTATAAGGCGGCCTACCCAGTCGCTTTATAAAAATTGGGAACCAAACCCTTTGAAGGCCAAGGGAAGTAAGGCAACCGTCTAAGACGTGGTGCTTACCACACCACCCCGTACTTGAAAGAGAGTGCGCGACGCCTGGGTTTCGAAAGCAATGATCGGTGGCCCCAACCCACTGCATTGCAGGCCAAATTCCGCAATAGAGTGTAGTGCCCCCGACTTTATTTCCTTTTCATATAAACTAATCAAGTTGCACAATATGATTTAAAAATCATTTCAAAGGTTATAATTAAACAAGAACGACTATCACTACATGTGTTATTAAGAGATTAAAATTCAATCAACATGTAACAAAAAAATTTCATAGCAGTTTGCAGGCCTGTAGATGTTAGTTAACAGTTAGAACTCAGCAGCCCTTAGTCTCTGTCTTAGGCATGTATACATCCATAATCATATATAATGCACTTTAGAAGCTTCTCCTTGTATGAATCTTCATATGTCGTTGTAAGTTACTCTTGCGTGTACATCTATAATCACATACATTGCACTTGAAAGGTTTCTTTCCTGTATGATTATTCATATGGATTTGTAAGTTACTCTTGCGTGTACACCTATATTCACATAAACTGCATTTAAAAGGCTTCTCTTCTGTATGATTCTTCATATGGTGTTGTAAGTTACTCTTGTATATAGATCTATAATCACATATACCGCACTTAAAAGGTTTCTCTCCTGTGTGAATCTTTATATGATTTTGTAAGGTACTTTTGTGCGTAGATTTATAATCACATACACCGCACTTAAAAGGTTTCTCTCCTGTATGAGTCTCGATATGTTGTTTTAAGGTAACCTTCTGTACACATCTATAATCACATAGGTTGCATTTCAAAGGTTTCACTCCAGTATGAATCGTCATATGGTATTGTAAACGACCCTTGTGTGTACATCTAAAATCGCATACACTGCACTTGACAGGTTTCTCTCCTGTATGAATCGCCATATGGTATTGTAAACTACTCTTATGTATACTTCTATAATCACATACACTGCACTTAAAAGGTTTCTCTCCTGTATGAGTCTTAATATGCCGTTCTAAGTGAAATTTCTGTACACATCCATAATTACATATACTGCACTTAAAAGGTTTCTCTCCTGTATGAATCTTCATATGGCTTTGTAAATTACTCTTGCATATAGATCTATAATCACATATACTGCACTTAAAAGGTTTCTCTCCAGTATGAACCTTTATATGGTTTTGTAAGCTACTCTTGTGTGTACATCTGTAGTCACATATACTGCACTTAAACGATTTTTCTCCTGTATGAATCTTCATATGTCGTTGTAAGCCTGCATTTTTTACACATCTATAGTCACATACACTGCATTTAAAAGGTTTCATTCCTGTATGAATCATCATATGTTGCTGTAAGTAACTCTTGCGTGAAAATTTCCTGTAGCACACAGTACAATAAAACTTTCCAGCTTGCGCAAACTTATTTTTTGTTTGATCTGTAGGGCTCTGGTCAATTTCCGTTTTAATATCTAACTCTTCACTAGTCAATGATTCATGTTTCATGTAAATATCCTCATTACCACGTTCGATACCACATTTTACATCAGAAAATTTTGTATTTATTTGGCCCAACGATAGACTGCTGGCGTTTTCGTGTGTAGCTGTAACTAATAAAAGACTGTCTTAATGGAAATAGATTTACATGTACGTAAAACTAGCTAGCATGGACTTATTTCTGC
This sequence comes from Ctenicera cuprea, assembly GCA_958336395.1. Taxonomy (NCBI): domain Eukaryota; kingdom Metazoa; phylum Arthropoda; class Insecta; order Coleoptera; family Elateridae; genus Ctenicera; species Ctenicera cuprea. Next base: position 5,956,217 of record OY284486.1, on the reverse strand, counting down.
ATTATTAAAAAATTGGTAAATAAACATTAATCAGACTTTAAAGCATTTTTAAGATATTGATAATAATTGCTTTACAAAAATGTATTTACAAAAATGACACGACTATTAATAAACAATGCCACAAAAACGTAAATCAAAAATAATATTCTTTACAACATGCGTGCGCACAAGACCGTCCGTGGCTGATTTGGGGGAGGGGAAGGCTATAACCCTCTTTATTGTGCATCTCCCTTCACCTAAGTAAACTAAAACGTACTAGTCTTTACATGTTCTATTAAATTAAAGTTTATAATATCTCGCAATAGTAAAAAGTGTAAAAACAAAATATAATTGCGACCTGTGCCGAAAGTAAGGCGTAACCACTTAAAGTGCGCCACTTTATTGGATAAATTGTTTATACACAGTTCTTTGTCGTTTGATAGTTGCAGAAAATTAATTTTTTTTACAGTAAAGCCCGTTCCTACCGTAGAATCTAGAATAGTAACACGTTTCAACCCCCCCTTTCTTTTTCCATGCATATACACGTTGACATCTGCATAGTAAAGTAAACACAATAATTTCATGCACTTTACATGTTTAATACGTAAAAAAAGTTATATATACCAGTATTATTTAACATGCATATTCTACATAATCTACACACTTTTCTAATGCAACGTAGGAAATAATATTCTACATGTAAAAAAAAACTGCGATATAAAGTTGACATAAATCCGAAATCCATGAAGACGAATACACAACCTTCCCATAGCTATACTGCATACAGCGAGGAAGGTAAAACGCAAATGATTCTCGCCATTTTTACAAATTCTCATATTTTGAGGGTTTTGGTGCATTTTGGGGTGGTTTAGAGGTGTTAGTCCAAAAAAGGGGTTGTTCGTCATTTTAACAAAACCCACCTCCTTTTTTTACGCATAACTTCGGCAACACTGTATCTGGTAAGTGAATATATTGCTAATTCTAAGTACATCTATGGGTGCACGTTTAATACATTTACGGTGCATATATGCATTCACATATAAATTGTTACGAGCATATAAATCATAATCACTTACCAACGGTATGCTCCACAACATAATCATGTGTATTTGGGTCAGAATGTGAAAATTCTTTCTTGATTTCGTTTGGATTGAGAACGTCCAATGAAGAATCGACAAGAGCAGGTAATAAGATTTCACTTGATAGGTCAGGTTTTACTTCTTCGTCCATCTTCAATTCTAAATTCGTACCAGAATATGTTCTTCCTAAAACATTTATTGCATTTACATGTATGATGTGTACTCATGTACTGTGCGTTATTCATTTAAAAGTGACCATATGCAAAAGTGAGACATATGGTTCTCAAAGCAAATTTGAATAGTACCTCCATGAATAACCCCACGGAAGCATTGTTAATCGTGTACATTGGTGTAAAAATCAACAGGGAGATCAGTGTGAACACTTTAGGTAGAGAAATTAAAGATAAAATAAATACTTACAGAAATATTATTTATTGCAATAATTTGTGTGTAATTTGCTATTATTTTCATTGTTGTTTGGCCATTTTAAATAATTTCTTGTTTGTTTCCAGAGGCGACTTATAATTAGAAGCTATATAAGCTATTTACCATTATTACACAATTTATGCTTACATTTTCTATCTTTAATCACTTACCAACAGCATGCTCCACAAATGCAGGCAAATTCGGCTCTGAAAGTGAAAATTTTTCCTTGGTTTCGTTTACACGTGAAACATCGGATGTGGAATCGACAGTAGCTTTAATAGTGACTACAGGATTAACTTCTTCTTCCATCATTGGTTTCAAACTCCTACCAGCATTCATTCTTTCTAAAACTTAAAATGTGTTTCATGCATTTGAGGTATTATATGGGCGACTCATTCTTAACACGAAATTGCGGAAAAACAAAATACAAGGATTTTTTAAATTTTGCATACTTTAAAATTACAACCACCTGATGATATCCCAATTATTATTTACGGTAAACTTAAAGGCAAACTAACGTTCACACCTTCCTAAGAAGCCCATTACGCCTATAAAATAAACACGTTGGTTAATGGTTATGCAGAGCTCTGTTTCACGAATCATTCTGCAGCATTTGAACTACTTTATGTACAGGCTGAGTCAACATATCAGAAATAGAAGTGCAAGAATTCTTGAGGTAAGAAAAGGATGCTACTTGACTTCGTATGTAGCACAATGGTTGTATGTTTTGTGGCATGCATTTCATCAAAATTCAGATTCGCTGTAGATTAAGTGCACTACCGCGAGAAGAGCTTATAAAATTTTCCCCTCGAAATGCATTAATTGAAATGGGACTGGCATCAAAATATTACGAAAGTATTATTAAGCAAAATAAAACTCCGCATTTTAGAGCACATACACTCTAATTACAGAAATAGTTCAGATTCAATTAACAGGTAGTTTATTAAATAAAAGTGAAAGTAATTAACATTCAACCTGATTTCACTTTAGAGGGGTACAAGTAAGCTGCACGCATAAAGATGAATGTTTCGTTGCTTTACAGTGGCAGCTGTGCAGGTGATGTAAGTGCTGAAGTGGCTTTTCACCTAATAAAACCAGATTTATACTTGATTCAGAAAATGAATAATAATAGTAAGTACTATGCTTCAATAATACGCCTAACACACATTTTCCTCCAGTTTTATAAATATAGACGTATTTAATTATAAAACTTAATTATTACGAATTACTAGAGGTGAAGTGGCGCTCCACCCCATGAACGGCCACTGATAAGCAAAAGAACTTTACATAACCTGCTGTTTAGGCAACACACTTTGGAAGGCTACATGTAAGTTGCAAACATAAAGATAAATGTTTGGTTATATTTATACAGTGGCGGCTATGCAGGCGAAGTGCTTTTTCACCTAATAATAACATTTACATTTGATTAATGAAATAAATAATAAATATTTAGTTTAATAACACGCCTAACGCACATTTCTGCATGTAGACAGAGCATGAGAGCGGAATTTATAAAGCGCACAATTACTTCAGTTCGGATCGGCGCCGCATGGAAAGGAATTGTTTTCTATACAAAAAGAAGTGTTATATGCACTTGATAAAAGTAAACAACAGTAATTTTATAACGAAATCACTAACAAGTTTACAGCCCTGAAAGACAGGAGAATCAATTTGCATACACAAAGCACTTAAAAGGTTTCTCTCCTGTGTGACTCTACAGATGGTATTGTAAGTTACTCTTGCGCAAACATCTATAATCAGTTACACTGCACTTACAAGGTTTCTTTCTCTCCAGTATGACTCTTCATATGAGTTTGCATAATATTCTTGCGTGTACATGTATAACCACATAGACTGCACTTAAAAGAATTCACTACTCTATGAGTCATAATATGCCGCTCTAAGTTATCCTTGTGTACACATCGATAGCCACATACCTTGCACTTCAAAAGTTTAACTTCTGTATGAATCTTCATATGGTTTTGTAAGCTACTCCTGTGTTTACATCTATAATCACATATACTGCATTTCAAAGGTTTTTCTCCTGTATGAGTTAGTATATGTTGTTTCAAGGTATCCTTCTGTACGCATCTATAATCACATACGCTACACTTCAATGGTTTCTCTCCTGTATGAATAGTCATATGGTATTGTAAGCGACTTTTGTGTGTACATCTATAATCACATACACTACACTTAACAGGTTTTTCTCCTGTATGAATGGCCATATGGTATTGTAAGCTACTTTTCTGTATACTCCTATAATCACATGCACTGCACTTTAAAGGTTTTTCTCCTGTATGAGTCTGGATATGTTTTTTCAAGGTGCCCTTCTGTACACATCTATAATCACATACGCTGCACTTCAAAGGTTTCACTCCTGTATGAATCGTCATGTGGTTTTGTAAGCGACTCTTGTGTGTACATTTATAATCGCATACACTGCACTTAAAAGGTTTCACTCCTGTATGAATTTTCATATGTTGTTGTAGGCAACTCTTACTTGAAAATCCTCTGTTGCACACACCACAATAAAAGTTTTCAGCTAACTCTTCTTTTGCTTGATCTGTAGGGCTCTGGTCAATTTCCGTTTTAATATCTAACTCCTCACTAGTCAAAGGTTCATGTTTCATGTAAATATCATCATTACCGCCTTCAATACCACACCTCAGATTAGGAAATTCTGAATTTATTTGAATACCCAACGATTGACTGCTCACGTTTCCGTGTGTTACTGTAACTAACAAAAAACTCGCATTACGTTTTATTTCTGCATTATTAACAAATTGGCAAACTGCCTAAGTGCATATTTTTGTAAAATTTTGTGGTAAATACTTTTATTGCTGATTGTAAGTGCATTTATAAAGTGCACATTTAATACATTTATGGTGCATAGATGCATTTATCTACTTACATTTTTAAGTGCATATAAATCTTAGCCGTAATTGTTAAACAACCTGTGATTACATTTTCTTTTTTTAATCACTTACCATCAGTATGCTCCGCAACGTAATCATGTGAATTTGGATCAGAATGTGAAAATTCTTTCTTGATTTCGTTTAGATTGGGAACGTTTGATAAAGGATCGACAAGAGCACGAAATGAAATTTCAGTTGATAGTTCAGGTTTTACTTCTTCGTCCATTTTCAATTCTAAATTCGTCCCAGAATATATCCTTCCTAAAACATTTAAAGTTTACACTTATTGCATGCACATACATGGTATACTGTGTTATTCAATTAAAAGTGGCTATACGCCAACCTGTTTAAAAAAAAAACACAAAGATATAGTTCTTAAAGCAAATTTGAATATACCTATTAAGAAAAATAATGAAAAAACTTTGAATTGTCGTTTTCGAGATGGCTGTCACTAAAAAAGACATTATTTTCTTAATGAGTATCTGTATATAAAATACTTAATTACTTTAACAATATCTATTTATCTTAACCTTATACGTATTTCGGCATGTTTACATGCCATTGTCATATAACCTTTGACAATGGCATGTAAACATGCCGAAATACGTATAAGGTTAAAATAAATAGATATTGTTAAAGTAATTAAGTATTTTATACACAGATACTCATTAAATATGGACTTTAACGAAGTAAAGCTGGAATTGATAAATAAAATTATTTTTTTAGCTCAGACTTAAAAATAGGAACAACCTAAGAAGCGTTCCGTCTTTGTAAGCATCTTCTGTTTACCGATTTATTACGATACAATTCGTATTCGCACACAGAGGGCCACCTGGTGGGTTGATGCCATGTTATCAAACCTGGGCAAGTACTCGAAACTTTTCTTTATATTTGTACTCGAGTACTGTAAGTACTTAGTTCAAAGTACTCATGACTACTTTTTTTTGTTTATACTCGTTACTCGTACGCGTGAATTATCGCAAGTACTGGTAATCAGTACTCAATGTATTTACAAGTATTTTTGCGAGTATGTGATTCTCCTAATTCGGACATTAATTACAAAACCGGTTGAAGCTATTATTTGATTTCTTATATACATAACTGTGATTCCCCTGTCTACGTAAAAATTGAAGGGGGATTTAGCTTATTGTTTATTTAATTATTACTTTTACAAAACAAATTAAAAATTTAAACCTAATAACTTTAGCTGTCACCTGTCATGCGAAAGTACTCGTGTGCTGTACTCGTAATTTTGCACCACGAGTTGCGAGTACTACTCGTTACTTGTACGTGTTCAACTAATAAGACTCGTAACGTTGTACTCATGAGTACTTTAATAGAGTACTCGCAAAAAAAACTCGTGAGTAACCTCATCTGGTACTCGGCACAGCTCGGCATGTTCGCACCAATTTTGCGAAGATTGTAGCTCCAGTACCTTAATTTCCTCACCGTGACATCTATCTCTATTTAATATTTTTTTTCACAGAACTTTATATTCTAAATATAAAAGTATAAGAGCAATATAGCAAAAACACTAACCATTTCGAGTTATTCATTATTTATTGGAGATTGGTTTGTAAGCAATAGACGGTTATTTAAAATTGTTTTAATTATAAGTCGGCTATGGAAACCATCAAACTGATGTCCCTGTTGATATTTACACAAACGCCCTCAATTAACAACACTTTGCTTCACATTCGCTTACATTAGCGGTGGTCTGTTGCTAATTTCTTTATTTTTTATTCTAGTTATTTTTTTAAATTAGGAGCCCTAACAGAACTAGCAGTACAATGGCTATCAAAGTTGCGCGATCTTACCCAATTAGAATTTTTTTATGGGGTTATTTGAAAGTCAAAGTTTATCTTAATGCTCTTACGTCATTAGCAGATTTACAATAAAGGAGAAATTGGTAACATATCACCTCAAATGTTAACAAATGTGAAAAACGAGAGGGGTAAACTAGGAGTCAAAATGGCGTATGAAAGAATACCAATAGACCATTTACTATTTTATCACGTAATTATTGTTTCAAAATTTTGCATCCTCTAGTTAACCCTTTTAAAACCAAAGAAACCAATGTGAAAATGTAATATCTATAAATCATTGCATTAGATTTTCTTGGATTATATTCTTAACGTCTAGATCATGTCTATACATACATTTTTTAGATAAAAAAAGTCAAGTGTTGTTAATGATGGATACTTTTAATTTTTTATTTTGCCGATTCTGCACAGTATACCATATGCTATACTGGGTACTAGGTAGAATCCGCAAAACAGTGGCAACCCAAGACCACTTCCCTTTTTTTTAAATACTGGATCAGAAACTTATTTTCTGTACTTGCCCGAGTACCTCTAAATTATCCCGGATTGCCTCCACTACCTTTGGACTACCTCAGATTACCTTAATTACTTCAGATTGCCCCTGATTTCCACGATAACTCTGCAATTTTTCCAGCAGTGTAAGGAAAAGATTACCTCCATGAACTACCCCACGGAAAAGTGTTGCCAATCGTGTACATTGGTGTAAAAATCAACACAGGTATCAGTTTGAACCACAGTTTGTAAGAGTGGTTATAGCTCAAATTCAATCAATAAAGTATCAATTTTCAAAGTGCCTAAAGACTGTCTTTTGGAATGGGAAAAGAAAATTCCCAGAAAAGACCGTTCGTTGTCATTAAAGGACTATGTATGCAAAAACCACTTCCGCCCCGAAGAAATTATTAGGGAATTGAAAACCGATGTCTACACAGTAAGTTATTTAAAACTGTCGTACATAAGTATTCTTATTTAATATCAAGTAGGGCTGATTAGTTTAAAAAATTGTTGTTGTTAATAAAACCGAAGTTGTCTGCCGGAGCTGTTCCAACCGTTTTTCCAAATTGCCCAAAATATCTTACGAAAGAGGTAAAAAAACGTAGAATTATCGAGAAATTTAAGAATGTTACAAGAAAACGTAGAAAACATGATAATTTGGATTTTGAATAATTTTCTTCAAATATATCGAATGCTCTCCGTTTATAAATTGATGAAGCCACCAACATTCGGAAACTGCAGTGTTTTGGAGCAAGACATAAATAACATTTCACAACCAATATTATCTTTTGAAGATTTTAAATATGTATTTTCTGACTCGGGAAAAGATAACAGAAAATTTTTAATTAACAAAATTCAATCTAACATAAATATATGTCTGTTACAAAACGAAAACTGGGAAGATGAAATGCTCGAAAGTTTGTATTCTGGCGCTAGTTGTAAAACTGAAGGTTGTGTAGTTTACTTTTTAGCTGGTTTTATTTGTAAAAAAATATATAAAAGTTGTAAATGTAATTGTTGCAAACAAGTTTTATACAATAAGGAACCTAAGTTATTTTTAGCGGCTAGTGAATTAACTGCCTTAAAATCTAGGGGAGGTTTGAACCACCCAACTATAATTATTTTTCATTTATTGAAAAAATTAGAGACTATCCTGTTCAAGCATATCAATTCCGTCGATGTTTTGGATGACACAATTGATGAGTTTTTTTCCATTCCAGAAAATAAACTAGCAACTTTACCATGTAAAGATCATTCAGAAGAAGTCCTGTCTAAATCTATATTTTTTTACGTTGCTGTGAGAGTAAAACAGTTTTATAACCAAGAATTTAAGAAACCTCCCAAAAGGTCGGCAAACAAGAAAAACGCAGCCAAACTACATACGTCTTAGATATGTAAAATTTAATTTACGTATGTACATATTTAATGGTTTATTAAAATTATTTGTTTCCATTTTGTTCTTTTATAAAATAAATATATCTAATAAAAGGATGGTGCGCGTTATTACGGTAGTCTGGGAGTCACCGCGTCGCCAACCCTCCGCTATCTCTCTCTAACTTCGAGCGTTACAAAATCTGCTTCTGGGCGCTGGCTGCGCCGGAATACCTATCTTATTATATACAGTGGTTTGAACACTTAATGTAAAGAAATATTATTTAATACAATCGTTTGTGTTATTTGTTATTATTTGCATTGTTGTTTGGCCATTTTAAATAAATTTCTTTTGTTTCTTGTTTGTGTCCACAGCCGACTTATAATTAGAAGCTGTATAAGCAAGCTATTTCCCATTATTTTATAATTTATGCTTACATTTCCTTTCTTTCACCTACCAACGGCATGCTCCATGAACCCACAATGCAAATTCGGCTCTGCAAGTGAAAATTTTTCCTTCATTTCGTTTACAGGTGAAACATCAGATGTGGAATCGACAATAGCAGGCAACGGGACTTTAATAGTAATTACAAATCTTACTTCTTCTTCAATCTTTGGTTTTAAACTCCTACCAGCATTCATTCTTCTAAAACTGAGTATCTGTTTCCTGCATCTGAGGTATATGGGCAATTAATTCATTTTTAACGCGAAATTACGGAAAACTAAAATACAAGGATTTTCTAAATTTTACATACTTTAAAATTAGAACGACCTATTATTTACGATAAAATCGGAGGCAAGCTAACGTTCACACCTTCCTGAGAAGCACAATACCTGTTAGCAAAATAAACAAGTTTCTTTAAGGTTATGTAGAGCTCCAGCTTCACGAATCATACAGCAGCATTTGAACTACCTTATCTACACGATGCGTCAACACATCAGAAATAGATGAGTAAAAAGTCGAGATTTGTCTTCGTAAGGGTGGTTTCACATACCAGCAGTAGCAGCGGCGTCACCCCCTTCCAGCCTTCAACTAGCCAATGAAAACGCATACTGTGCTACGCAGAATTTCAAGGCCAACACTGCTGAAAGTTAAAGTCGAACAAACTTTTTTGAGTCAAACCTGCGTCAAGTATATATCTGTCTTCGTTTCTTATAGCTCCATCTCATTGCAGTTGTGTTGCTTGTGGTGTTCGTTTACTTGTAGATATTTAAAAATGTCCGCTAGCAATTGAGATATTTGGTAAACGGAATTGAGGTTACATTAGAAGTAGATCGCAGGGATTTTGAGTATGATAAATTTATAAATGGTAAGCTTAGGCGTTTAATTAAGTACTATGGGATCGCTATTTACGATTAAAGGGATCGCTATTTACGATTAAAGGGAAAGAGTAATTTGCCAACTGGGTCTGGGGCAGATGCATATCAACAACCCACGTGGAAATATTTCACAATCATGCAGTTTGTCGATCAAGTCCATGATCATCGCCAGTCTACAAGTAATCTGGAGCTGGACGTTTCGGTAGTAGGCGAACAATGTATTTCCAACAGTTCCACACCAACTACTTCGTCGACTTCAAAAAAAAGGAAAGTTTGGGAAGAGACTGATGGAATGTTTTTAGATGCTCTGCAACAAATTAATCAGCAGCAATTAGATGAAACCGACCATTTTGCTTTAAGATTAGCCAGTGGACTGAAGAGATTGCCTGCTAACATACGAAGCAAGTTAGAAATAAGTTTTTTACAGCAGTTACATGATGCTGAATATGGCAAAAGCTCGTAAAGCAATAATTTTAAATATTAATATTGTTAATAATTGTATTTATTATTTATTAGATTAGACACATTATTCACTCGAAATAAATTAATAATTTGTGTTTTAATATACTATTATTTCATTTTCAAGTGTTACAAAAAGGTACTGAAAAGTGAACGGCCGTTCACTCCTGCATCAACATTATATTACAATAATATTTTGTGCTGAATTACTATGAAAGAAAGTCTATTTGTTTATTCTTTCCCACTGCCAGTCAACCCTGCCTTCTTCCATGAAATATTCTGCAAACTGTAAACGCCAGTTATTGGCATGTTTGGTATAATTTCTGGAACTAATAGACGATACGCTTTCTAAAGCTTTTGAAATATCATTTCTCCATTCGCCAGGTTTAATTGAGTCATCTGCTAGTTCTACATCAACCAAAGCAGGGGTGATGTACTTGTGCTCGCGAGTCTGTAATTCTTCGGCTTTCATAAAATTATGCAAACAAATAGTAGCTTTCACAATAGCACCTGTAGTTTTCAAACTAGCTATTATAGGTTTCCGAAAAATTCGCCATCTTGAAACCCAAATGCCAAATGTGTTTTCAATCACTCTACGAGCCCTGCTTAATCTATAGTTATAAACTTCCTGTTCAAAGCTTAAATTCGTTCCAGGATACGGTCGCATCAAATATTTACTAAGAGGAAATGCCTCGTCCCCAACAAGTACGAAAGGCAGTGTTCTTCCTTCATTAGATATTGTAGATGGTTTAGGAACATTAAGCGAGTCATTTTGTAATCCTTGTCCTATTAAAGATTTTCGAAATATTCCTCCGTCACTTTGCCGACCTTCATACCCAGCATCAATAAAAGTAAAATTATATTGAGCATCACAAATTGCCAGTAGAACAAGAGAATGTGTTCGTTTATAATTGAAAAATTCTGAACCAGAATGATTAGGTGCCTAAAAAATAAATATTAGAAACTTTACGAGAATTAATATTTCACTACCTACTACATACTTGGATAACAACGTGTTTTCCATCAATAGCACCAATACAGTTAGGAAACTGCCATTTATCAGCAAACTCTCTTGAAATTTTCCTCCAGAGTTCTTCCGTAGGCTTTTGGAATACTACGGTTTTTAGTATATTCCATATGGCCTCGCACGTTTCCCTAATAATACATGATACTGTGCTAACACCAACTCGAAATAAATATGAAATTGAAACCATAGAGTCTCCCGATGCCAAATATCTGAAATGATGTTATAAGCTATGACTTATTAATTTATTTGCAAATAATAATTTTAAAATAATAATAGGTACATAAAATAAAACCTAAGATGTATACATTACCTTAAACACAAAGCTAAGCGTAAAGAAGGTTCTAAGGGTTTTCGATTTATGTATAATCTTTTAATAGAAGGACCCACATACTTCAACAGCTTATCAAATGCATCGGGACACATTCTTAAAAAATTAAAATATTTATTTTTATCGGTCAGTCTCATTTCCACCAATAAATTATCATGTGCACGTTGCAATGTTCTTACAGCTTCAGCAAATATGGGTCTCACCCATATTTTTCTATTTCTAGAATTATAAAGTAGATTTTGTACAATAAAATATATTTCAATATAATATTAATTAATGATTTTGCCCCACCTACCTTTTTGGGAATACTTCGTCTTCTGAATCGCCAATACAAAAATAAAAGTTTCGTATAGCACCTCTTATTATGAAGAATTTTATCCATTATTAATAAGAATTCAAACTATTTTACAGGTTATGTTATGTAGACAAAATTGAGGCGCTGCAGCTACTGCTAAAAGCTTTCACACTGCTGCGTCGCAAACTACAGCAGCCGACGCCACTGCCACTGCCGGTATGTGAATATGGCTTAAGTATGCATAATGGTTGTTTGTGGCATGCATTTCTTCAAAATTCTGACTTGCTGTAGATTAAGCATACTGCCGCAAGAAGAGCTTATAAGCTTTTTCGCTAGAAATGCATTAGTTGAAATGGGACTGGCATCGAAACATTACGCAAGTATTATTAAGCATAATAAATCTACGGTATATAATTTAGGAGCACATACACTTTAATTACAAAAATAATTCAGATTTAATTAACAGACCTAAATTATTAAATAAAAGTGAAAGAAATTAACATTTAACATGGTTTCACTTTAGAGAGGTACAAACGAGTAAGTTGCACATAAAGATAAATGTTTCGTCTCTTTACAGTGGCAGCTGTGCACGTGAAGTAGGTGCTAAAGTGCTTCTTTACCTAATAACACCAGGTTTATATTCGATTCATGAAATGCATAATAAATATTTAGTTTAACGCACATTTTTCTCCATGCAAGAAGAGCGTTAAAACGGAATTTAGAAAGCGCGCGCATTTCGATTGCAGAGTCCGGCTGGCATAACGTAACATTTTGGCAAGTTTGAAGTCACGCTGCCGCATTGGGCGATACTAGACCAACTGATATGTAGACTGTAGAGCTCTTTTTTTGAAATGAATGTTTTTGAATGACGCCGTTTGAAATTGTTTTAAGATTTTTTTGTTTTTCTCAAATAGGACCATGTATTTTTAAACATGCCATTGAAAAGAGAATTTTTCCTCTTTTAAATAATATATGATTTTCATCTGCTGGTCTACTAGATTTTTCGAAAAAGAATTGATTGTTGTGAAATACGTTAAAAATTATAAAATGAAACTAAAATTAAAAAAAATATTATTAACAGTAGTATCTGCTTTAATTATCTTGGTTTAAATTTATTGATTAAATTAAATTATTTAAATATTATTGCGCTATAAATTAGTTCGCAATGCATTTCAACAAAATTACATTGAATTATCAGGTAGCCTATGACAAGTTTTCGTAGGCTACCAGATGTTGTAATTTAGTTCAAACAGATTGCAAACTGATTCATTTTATAATACTATCATTTTAAACGATTTACGTAAATCAACTTTAAAGTACATTAAAATATCCACGCTGAAACTAAAGACAAAGACCTGTAACATTTTAGTTTTGTTTTTTGTATTATATACTGAAATTTTTATATTAACGAGTTCATGTAAGACTTCATTTATAATTAAATTGGAGGTACATAAAGGTGACGTCATACAAGCTAACATATACTTTTCAATCAGTAATCAGTAGCCTAAATGTTGCTCTCCCATGCAACTTAAATTGCATCGCTCTTCCAAATGCTATCCCTCAAACGATTCCTGATTAACCATCGCGTCGCCACTAGAGGGAGCTGCTTCAGCCGTCTTCTAGCTCGGCATCTTACATTCAGTTGCTACCTAATTAGGTAATGTACGAGTCTTCATATGTATTTGGAAGTTACTGTTGCTTCAACATCTATAATCACTTACACTGCACTTAAAAAACTTATCTCCTGTATGACTCTCCATATTCAATTATAAATAATTCTTGCAGGTACATCTATAACCTCATACACTGCATTTAGTTTTCTCTCCTGTATGAGCCCTCATATGCCGTTCTAAGTGACCCTTTAGTATACATCTATAATCACAAACACTGCACTTTAAAGGTTTAACCCCTGTATGATTCGCCAAATGGTATTGTAAGCTACTCTTGTGTATACATCTATAATCACATACACTGCACTTTAAAGGTTTCTCTCCTGTATGAGTCATAATATGTCGCTGCAAGGTACCCTTGTGTACACATCCATAATCACATACTGTGCACTTGAACGGTTTTACTCCTGTATGAATTATCATATGGCTTTGTAAGCTACTCTTATGTGCACATCTATAATCACATACACCGCACTTAATACGTTTCTCTCCTGTATGAGTATCAATATGTCGTTTTAAGCTACTCGTCTGTATACATCTATAATCACATACACTGCACTTCAAAGGTTTGACTCCTGTATGAGTCTTCATATGTAATTCTAAGCGACTCTTATGTGTAGATCTATAATCACACACACTGCATTTTAAGGGTTTTTCTCCTGTATGAATCGCCATATGGTATTGCAAGCTACTCTTGACTATGCTTCTATAATCACATACACTGCACTTAAAAGGTTTCTCTCCTGTATGAGTCATAATATGCCGCTCTAAGTGACTCTTTAGCGCACATCTATAATCACATACAGTGCATCTCAAAGGTTTCACTCCTGTATGAATCTTCATATGGTATTGTAAGCGACTGTTGTGTGTACATCTATAATCACAAACACTGCACTTAAAAGGTTTCTCTCCTGCGTGAATCATCATGTGCTTTTGTAAGCTAATTTTATGTATAGTTCTAAAATCACATACACTGCACTTAAAAGGTTTCTCTCCTGTATGAATCATTACATGTCGTCGTAAGTGACCTTTCTGTACACATCCATAATCACATACATTGCACTTAAAAGGTTTCACTCCTGTATGAATCTTCATATGTTGTTGTAGGTAACTCTTGCGTGAAAATTCCCTGTTACACACACCACAATAAAAGTTTTCAACTTGCGTAAATTCTTCTTTTGCTTGATCTATAAGGCTCGGGTCAATTTCCGTTTTAATATCTAACTCCTCACTAGTCAAAGGTTCATGTTTCATGTAAATATCATCGTTACCATGTTCGATGCAACACTTCACATCAGGAACATCGGAATTTATTTGAACACCCAGCGATGATAAACTGTTGGCGATGTTGTGTGTTACTGTAAGTAGTAAAAAACTAACGTTATTAAAAAGTAATCAATTTATTTCTGCATTATTCACAAATTTAGTAGATCCCCATATTGGCGCAACCTTAATCAAACTTGAAAGAATGTCTCTGTGATGCTTCACAGTAGGGATGCGCATCAAACATCAATGTTTTCAAAACATCGATGTTGAGCAAAAATACATTGATGCCACTATTGCAATGTTCTGCAACATCGATGGTTTAAAAATATAAATAATTATAAATTGTAATTCTGTTAATTAATCACAATTATCAGCAGTATTTATTGTATTTCTACTTATTCTTAATTACTGTTTGTATTCTTTTTGAGTCTAAAATTAAAATAAATCAAAACTCTAGTGCATCGTTGTTCTTTAAAAGAACTATAACCACTAGCGATTAAAAAGAAACCAGAGACTAGTATAGTGCATATTTTGCATACACTAGTTGCACATTTAATACATTTATGGTGCATTCATATATTGACAAATTTAAAGTGCATATAAATCTTATCCCTGATTATTACACAACCTGCGATTACATTTTGTTTTTAATCACTTACCATCAGTAGGCTGCACAACGTAATCATTCAAATTTGGCTCAGAATGTGAAAATTCTTTCTTGATTTCATTTAGAATGGGAACATCCGATAAAGGATCGACAAGAGCAGGTACTGAGATTTCATTTGATACTTCAGGTTTAACTTCTTCGTCCATCTTCAATTCTAAATTCGTACCTAAAACAATTAAAGTTGACGCTTATTGCATTTATAATATGTACAGTGTATTTAATTTAAAAGTAGCCATAGGGCAAGATAATGAGCAAGCAAAGCACTTTATTCGCTGCTACTCTCATCGCCTCTCATTACCTACCCGAACTCTGCGGGCTGTAGATGCATGGCGCATAACCCCCTAGTTCAGCTAGCTTTTATCTCTTATAATTAAACGTTGTATAAGCTGTTTACCATTACTGCACAACCTATGCCTACATTTTCTATTTTTAATCACTTACCAACAGCATGTTCCACAAATCCACCGTGCCAATTCGATTCCGAAAATGAAAATTCTCTTTTGATTTCGTTTACACAGGGAACGTCAGATGTCGTAGCACCCGCAGCCGGTAAAGGGACATCCATACTCACTTCAGGGTTTACTTCTATCTTTGATTTTAAAGTCCTACCAGCATACATTTTTCCTAAAACCTAAAATTTGTTTCATGCACTTGTGGAATTATGGGCGAATCATTTTTAAAGCAACTAAAATACAAGATGTTTCTACATAATTTAAAATTAAAACCAACTCATGATACATCGTACATACCTTTGCGAGATATTTATGTTACACCTAGTAACGCCTCTTAGACAAAACATACACGAAGTGTGTTACGCCATAGAAGTAAACAGTAAACACGTTGGTTATGTAGACGCAGAGCTCTGCTTTAGGAAAGACAGTAACATTTGAACTACTTCAGGTACAGGATGAGTCAACATGGTTGGCGCAAAAAGTCACAGGTGAGGGCGACTCGATTTCGTATGCATAGATATTGTACGTTCTGTAGGTACTATGCATTTCATCAAAATTTAGGTTCCGAATCGCTGTTGAGTAAGCATAACTGTCGCTTCTAGTTTTTAACCTAGAAATGCATTAGTTTAAAAGGGACTGCGGGTTAGAAATATTCCGAAAGCATTACTAAGTAGGTAAATAGAACTGCGGTATATCATTTAAGAGTACATACAGTGTAATTACAGAAATAATTCAGATGGATTATTAAATAAAAGTGAAAGAAATTAGCATAGTCTTTATTTGGGCAACACATTTGAGAAGGATACAAGTAAGTTGCATAGATAAAGATGAACGTTTCGTCTCATTTTACACTAGCGGCTATGCAGATGAAGTGCCTATTCACCTAATAGCACCAGATTTATATTAAGAATATTTAATAACT
Source organism: Ctenicera cuprea (assembly GCA_958336395.1). Taxonomy (NCBI): domain Eukaryota; kingdom Metazoa; phylum Arthropoda; class Insecta; order Coleoptera; family Elateridae; genus Ctenicera; species Ctenicera cuprea. The sequence goes on along the minus strand of OY284486.1, from coordinate 5,939,723 downwards.
AATAATTACATTAATAATACCCCCAACACACATTTTTCATTAGTGAGCGAGGAGCTGCATATTAAAAATGAAACTCGTACAGAAGGAAAAGTTTTGTATATCACTTTAAAGACGAATTTCGTAAAAATGGAAAAGGAGCCTAGAAACTAACAGACGTATTAAACAAAAATGAAGGTTTTAAAACTCTTGTGAAAGTCAATGAGGCAATTTTAATGAAAATGACATGCTACTAGGCCTGGTCTTCAGTTGACGGTGAAAAAAACTTTTCCGCATATAAAAACATACTGTGTGATAAAAGCGTTGCCAGTCAAAAGAAGGCGCAAACACATTTTATTTTTATAGTTAAAATAAATGTATTTATCTGTATGAATCAGATTTTCAGATTCAAAATTTACTAAAAATTTCCACAATTTACATAATTTCAAAATGTTCTGAATATTTTCACAGTTTTCAAAATTAGTAAGATTTACAATGTTGTGTCAATTTTCAATATTTAAGTCAAAACATAGTTTAACTGCAAATGTCACAACATGGGATTGTATTTATAAGACCCAGTTAAAATTGGGTCATTATTATTAGGTACCCCTATTTTATTATCATTTAGAAAATGAATGGCTTAAAACGATTTTTAATTTATATTTATGTACATTACATTAGGAATGTTTTTTCCACTATGAGTAGTCAAATGCTTTTGTATACTATTGTAATAATTAAATTTAAAACTACATATATTGCATTGATGTTATTTTTTTTCTGTGTATTTTGATGATGTCATTGTGAGCCACATACCGTTCGTCTATAAAAACCGCCCCACGCTATAGCACTGTTATTATAAATTCTAAGTTATATAGTCATATATTAGATTAAATATCACCAAAAACTATGTCTTTTGGCGATGTTCACTTTTATATATCTGCAACTGTTTCGAGGTTATGGCGCAGTCGTCAATATTTTTAAATTGCATTATGAATATTTTTTTCCAATTTGTGGTTGAGCGCTTTCAACCATATAAAATTTTTATAGTTACATAAAAATTATTTGAAAACTTTTCCATCAGGTTAGCCACGAGTCTTAATAAAACAAAAACGAGGGCGAAAGAAACAATCAAAACATAGAAACTAAATGCCAATTCTTGACAGCTATGATGCCTGTTTGTTTCCATGTTTCAACTGTTTCTAGCGCCCTCGTTTTTATTTTATTAAAATTCATGGCTACTAACCTGAAGAAGAAGTTTATCGTATTTTTTTACAAAATGTTTTTGATATGAACGCTATACAAATTTTATATGTTGGTAAAGTGAAGAAAGAAAGCGTTCTACCACAAAATGGAAAAATATATATAACATTAAATTTAAAAATACTGGCTGTGCCATAACCTCGAAACAGTTGAAGATATAAACAGTGAACATCGCCAATAGATAGAGTTTTTGGTGATATTTAATCTGATGTAGTTTATTGGACTTAAAATGTATAAGAACAGCGCTATGGCGCTGGGCGGTTTTTATAAAACAGCCGGTATCCATCTATAATCACATACAATACATTCAGAGAAGTTTCGCTACTGTATGTGTTTTATGTAATTGTGAGTTATATGCTTCTGTACACACACATAATCACATACACTACATTTTAGAGGTTTTCGCCTGTATGAATCTTCATATGTCGTTCTAAGTTAACCTTCCGCACACATCTATAACCACATAAACTGCACTTCAAAGGTTTTACTCCTGTATGAATAGCCATATGGTAGTGTAAGCTACTCTTGCGTATACATCCGTAATCACATACACTGCACTTAAAAGGTTTGTCTCCCGTATGAATTTTTATATGCCGTTCTAAGTTAACCTTCCGCACACATCTAAAATCACATACACTGCACTTCAAAGGTTTTACTCCTGTATGAATAGTCATATGGTAGTGTAAGCTACTCTTCCGTATACATCCGTAGTCACATACACTGCACTTAAAAGGTTTGTCTCCCGTATGAATCGTCATATGGCCTTCTAAGCTAGTCTTATGTGTACATTTATAATCACATACACTGCACTTAAAAGGTTTCTCTCCTGTATGAGTCATAATATGTCGCTGCAAGGTACCCTTGTGTACACTTCCATAATCACATACTGTGCACTTGAACGGCTTTATTCCTGTATGAATTATCATATGGCTTTGTAAGCTACTCTTATGTGCACATCTATAATCGCATACACCGCACTTAATACGTTTCTCTCCTGTATGAGCATCAATATGTCGTTTTAAGCTACTCTTCAAAGGTTTGACTCCTGTATGAGTGTTTATATGTAATTCTAAGTGACTTTTATGTGTAGATCTATAATCACACACACTGCATTTTAAGGGTTTTTCTCCTGTATGAATCGCCATATGGTATTGCAAGCTACTCTTGACTATGCTTCTATAATCACATACACTGCACTTAAAAGGTTTCTCTTCTGTGTGAGTATCAATATGTCGTTTTAAGCTACTCTTCTGTATACATCTATAATCACATACAGTGCATCTCAAAGGTTTCACCGCTGTATGAATCTTCATATGGTATTGTAAGCGACTGTTGTGTGTACATCGATAATCACAAACACTGCACTTAAAAGGTTTCTCTCCTGCGTGAATCATCATGTGCTTTTGTAAGCTAATTTTGTGTATAGTTCTAAAATCACATACACTGCACTTAAAAGGTTTCTCTCCTGTATGAATCATAATATGTCGTTTTAAGCTACTCTTCTGTATACATCCATAATCACATACACTGCACTTAAAAGGTTTCACTCCTGTATGAATCTTCATATGTTTCTGAAGGTAACTCTTGCGTGAAAATTCCCTGTTACACACATCACAATAAAAGTTTTTAACTTGCGTAAACTCTTCTTTTGCTTGATCTATAGGGCTCTGGTCAATTTCTGTTTTAATATGTAACTCCTCACTAATCAAAGGTTCATGTTTCATGTAAATATCATCGTCACCATGTTCGATAGAATACTTCACATCAGGAAAATCGGAATTTATTTGAACACCCAGCGATGATAGACTGTTGGCGATTTTGTGTGTCACTGTAAGTAGTAAAAGACTAGCATTATTAAAAATAGACTAACATACATGTGAAAGTCATCAATTTATTTCCACATTATTCACAAATTCGGTAGATCCCCATATTGGCAAAACCTTAATCAATCTTAATTCTAATCTATCGAGTGTCAATTTACCACTGATGATGACAGCTTTGCTGTCGAAACACGTATCTGGTATTTAGTTACTGGTGTGGAAGGGTGCTGTACTTTTCAAGCCCTTAATAGGTATAATGATGACATGTACAAATTTTTGAAAATATGAAAATTATAAAAATTATGCACATTTTCAAACAATTATTCCTCAAAAACTGCCTACACCATTTTTTTAAACTTTCTCAGCCGCTCTCCACGAATTTTTGAAAAGTTTTAAATTAATGCATAATTTCCGGAAGTTAGCTGATTTTAACCACGCCTAGCAATCAACGCTAGTTAAACAATATATTTTCTATTTTTTTGCATATTTTTGATAACTGTTAAAATAAAGTTGTTATAACCATTTTTGTTTTGAAGTCGTAATGTACTGCAATGATATGCTTGGTCTTGTGATTACTAGAATACAATCCCTAAACTGTCTGCAATTCACGCAATTAAATTTAAACTTGCTATGAGACTCTTTTAACTTTCTCAGGGTCGTTATTTTGCTTGCAAAATAAATTGTTTAAATTAATTTTTAAGTAGAAATAAATACACAAAGATATCAACTTTACAAAATAATAATTTTATTAATTAACTCAATTTCTAAATGTGGTTTCCGAAATATCAATAAATTTTACTAACTACTATCGTCTTTTTTTAACAAATAAACACTTATCTTAGCGTCTTCTTATTCCTCGCTCTAGCAAAACGCTCTGCTGGCCTCTCGAGCAACAACAAATACTCTCTCTTAATCTGAATCTTCTTCTTGTACTTTTTATATTATTACCAATTTGGTTTTACTACCATCACCAACGTACAAACTTCCTCGATCACCTTTTATTTATAATTCTTCTGGTTTTATATATTATTCGTTGTTACTTCTTTGTATTTTTCACTTTTATTCTCGCTATTACTTTTATATAACTTTTAGACCCGTTTTTCCTCTTTTCTTCTTCCAGAGGATCTCAATTCTGTGTATTTATTTACACCGACGAGCCGTAACTAATTAAACAAATTTCTTTATTTTTTCTTCTCTTTTGTCTTCCTTCCTTGATCTTTATTTTTATAAAACAAACACATAAACCTCATGTCCAAGAGTATCCTTTTGTATGTTTTTGACTTTGACACTGACATCCAAACTGACATTAGTCAACGCACAAATCAAGTAACTCTAAAACTTCTTATAAACTAAACCTTTTTAACAATTCTAATTTAAATTATAATTACAAATAACATAAATAGTCTTCGTATCAATCTGTTGTGTTTTTCTTTTCTTTCAGTACCATACGAAAATAACAATTATTAGAATTTATAACAGGAATTCTAGCAAAAATACGCGACCCTGAGTTTTATAAGTCAGAACATTAAAATCTTACAAGTCTTCATAAATCTCCAAATGCAAATTGAACCGCAACAAACAATCCAAAAATTGCTTTCCAGCAACCACAATACCCCAGTCAAATCAAACACCTCTAAATATCATAGCATTTTATAGAAAGTCAAATGAATACAAATACATAAAAGACAATTAGTTATAAAATTCGTTGATATATTAATTATAAAGGTATTCATGAATATCGTAATATTATTTGGATAGCAAGAAATCTTTGAGTTTAGTTTTAAATTTGTTGGTATTATATTCTAATTTAATTTCGTCCGGAAGTTTATATGCAGCCGAATACACATGCATCTAGGACTGTTACTGTATAATTGGATACGTTGCATAGGCACTTGCAACTTATATCTATTTCTGGTGTCATGCGAGTGAATTTTATGATATTTAACAAACTCATCAGAATTTTGCTTTACATAAAGACAAGAACAGTATATAAATAAACAGGGTACAGGTAGTATTTTAAATTTTTCAAACAGCGGTTTACAATGTGCATCAAACTTAACATTAGCAATCATATGGTACGTTTTTGAATTAATAATATTTTTTTTGCGTGTGGCGCAGAACCCTAAAACATAAGACCGTAAAACATATTTGCTTGAAAAAAACCATGATACCTATTTCTAAGTCCATCAATAGAAACCTGATGGCGTAATCTTCCTAGAAGGTAACACACACTTGAAAGTTTTTTCCTAAGAATGTTAATATGCTGTGTCCAGCTTAAATTATTTTCAATATTAAGTCCTAGAAACTTAACATTATTTATTAGCTTCAAGCTAACAGATCCGCATCTGATTAATGGCGTCGAATCTTCGAATATATGATTATTTTTTGTTTTAAAGTACATAAGTGAGGTCTTTGATTCATTTAACGTTAAGCTATTTACTTTACACCAATTATTGTTTTCATGATTAGCAGAGTTACACAAACGCACTGCATTTACTGGGTTGTTTTTGGATATAAAACAGGTACAATCGTCGGCAAATAGGGTAAGAACACAGTCACTACCGACACATTTTGGGAGATCATTAATATACAGTAAAAAAAAAGAACGGGCCCTAAGGTAGAACCTTGTGGGACTCCATACTTTATTATTTTTTCTTTAGATTTAGCTGATGTAGAGTTAGTAGTCGGAATTTTCACAACTTGAGTACGACCATGTAGATATGATTCAATCCAGTTGAGAGGAATCCCTCTGATTCCATAGTTATGTAGCTTATGTAAAAGGGTGGAGTGGTTCACGCAATCAAAGGCCTTTGTCATGTCGTAAAAAATCCCGAATGTGCATTCTTCATTGTCCAGGGCTTTGTAGACTTTATCCAAAAAACTAAATATCGCTGTGTTGGTATTACGTCCACTTCGAAAACCATTCTGTCGCATGGTAATAATATTATTATTTTTTAGATGAACCAACAATCTTTTCATGTAAATTTTCTCAAAAATTTTCGAAAAGACGGATTGGATAGCTATAGCTCTGAAGTTATTGGCTTCATTGACGCTACCTCTATTCTTATATATAGGCAATACTGCAGACATTTTTAAATTATCAGGGAACTTTCCATTCTGCAATGAGACATTAATTATGTGTGTCAAAGGACTTAATATTTGATTGGCACATTCTTTCAGTAAGTAATAGGGTACATCATCCGTACTGTAGCAACAATTGTATTGTAACTTAGCGACTTGGTTGCTATTTACATTCATCAAAACAAATTCATCAAAATTATTTGTAAAGTGAAAACTTCATTAAAACTTTCTCCTCCAAATAGTGTTTTATTTAATAACTACGAACCCAAACATTACATTATTGGTGACCCCGAACCGCGTCAGAGCATTTGCGTCATGTAAAAATGGTTTTTGAACGTCTGACTGAATACGGACTTTTGTTGAACGTTGATAAATGTTTTTTTGGGGTTAGTCAATTAGATTATTTGGGGCAATTTGGCAATTATTTGCCACAAGACTCAACTTTTTGTTTATGCACATTTTTTTTCCTTTTTTGTTCTGCTTTTTTTTTAGTGAACTGAACTTTTTCGACTCTGCTCTTAGAACCTCAAGAATTGGACACACGACTAGAAGAACTAGAAGCAACTTCACACTAATTTAATTTTCTATAATGTTCAATTAGTTACGTTACTTGTACTGTTTTTAAAAAAAGATCAGAAGTTTTTGTAGCTAAGATAGCATGCGCTTCACGTTTGGTGCGTAGCTTTTTTCTTCTGCAAAGGGGGGGGGGGGGGTACTAATGTAGCAACAATTGTATTGTAACTTAGCGACTTGGTTGCTATTTACATTCATCAAAACAAATTCATCAAAATTATTTGTAAAGTGAAAACTTCATTAAAACTTTCTCCTCCAAATAGTGTTTTATTTAATAACTACGAACCCAAACATTACAGTACCAGCACACTTACTGTTGCCTAACTTTTTGATAATCTTACAAATATCATCTGTGCACGTAGGGAAGAGATACATAGAGTTTGCAACTGCATCTTCGTTCATTGGATGGTTTACATTTTGTGTTTTGATATCGACAATGTTATCAATTCCGACAATAAAATAGTCGTTAAAATACTCAGCTATTTCAGACGGGGTAGTGAGTTGAATACCATTTGGTTGGTTTATTCGATATTCGCCACTTTTCTTATGCTGAACTGATTGATCCTTGACAATGTTCCATGCGGCTTTACTTCTATTATCCGTGGACAATATTAGATTGTCGTTATATGCTTTTTTTGTATTATTAATTAATGTATGAAATTGAATTTTAAAATTTTTTAATTCTTCAAAGGATTCTTGGTTTTTAACTGACGAACTCTGTTATGTAGGTCTTGTAGATGTCGTTTAGCTCGTATAATTTCTTGATTAATCCATTTGCAGTTGGTTTCGTTAGTTCTAACTTGAGCACGAACGCTAATCTTAGGAAAAGCTGCATTAAATGCATAATAGAAGTTAGAAAAAAAATCGTCGAACATGACTTGTGGCGCCTCATTATTATTAAACATTCTGTACCAATCTATCTTGCTTAATAGAAATTTAAAATCGGCAATGTTCAGTTGGCTGAAGATCCTTTTGTGAAGAAATTTGTCGCAAGCGCGATTATTATCACTGAATAAAGTGAACAGAATCGGTTGATGATCAGAAACTGAAAATTCTAGAACACGAGATTTGTAATCGTTCTTTGTGTAGAGAAGTTAAGATGTTATCGATCGTTGTAGAGCTAGTGGCCGTAATTCGTGTATAATCTTTTATAGTTGATTCAATACCATAGATGGTCATGATATTTTTCATACAAGAGTAAGCAGCACTATCTACTGAAAAATCTATGTTAAAATCACCTGCGATAAGCAGTTTGTATTTAGGAAAATATTTAGATAAACGAGACAGACGGGCTTCAAATTTAATTAAAAATTCATTTATAGATGAAGATATGTTAATTGGAGACCTGTATACAGTAACAATAATAATAGGTTCTTTATCAATCTTGATAATACAACAGCTGCATTCAAATATTTGTTGAGCGCAAAACTTGTTTACGTCTTTAATATTATCAAATTCGATATCATGTCGAACAAAGATTGCAGCACCACCACGTGTAATAGTGCTCCTTATGTAAATATCAGCTACAACATAATTTTTGATTGCAAATGTCTTACAAGAGTCAGCATTGAGCCAATGCTCGGTCAAACATATAATCTTTGGATTATATTCATCAACAAGTATGTTAAACTTGTCATAATTATGCATTATAGATTGCGAATTATTATATAATATTGTGGAATTACGAAGAGTTTCTTGAGAATCTCGGAGATCGAAAGGGCCGTATTATTGTATATTGAGGCCAAATTTACAGATTAAAAATGTTTTTTTCTTCGGACGAAGGAATTACAACCTTAAACGCCGCTACTTCTTTTGATTGTATTCCTAGTTTCTCAATATTAAAAATTATAATCTTGTAATTTCGTAAATGGTTACTTATCTGGTCAGGTGTCGTACAAGGCTGCAACCTTGATAAGAAGACCGTCCGTCGACTTTCAACAGCTGCAATTTCGTAGGTTGCAGTATTGGTACCTACAGTTGTGCGATTATTGGCCCTACTTTTTTTATGTATAACTGGCTGAAAATTAGAATTGTCTGAATTGATCATTTGCAAGTCACTTGTTGGTATGCTATCTAAGTTGCAATCACTGTTTAAATAAATCAATTCAGAAAATTTGTTTCGTTGATTGTCTTCTAGATTTTTCTTGGTTTGTTCTGGACTCAGTTTGTTATTGAGACCAGGGCTCCTATGATCAAAATTTGAATTATTTGTACCGACTTTGTCAGTAGCTTTGTTGTTGTTTACATTTGATGCACTTAAATTGGTGTGCGACTTCGATGCGTTATTTTTCCTGACAGCAGAGTACGCCAGTGTAGGAAATTTTTCCGTGGATTTTGTCTTATAGTGAGCCCAATATCTAGCTAGCGCCTTTACGTGAGTGGCTGTGCTGTACCCAATGCCTTGGGTTTGCAGCGGAAGGCTTCTACCGCGTATATGTATAAATTTCGATCACTTATTAGGCCGAGAATATTTGAAACATCAAACCAGTTTCATATCAGTATTTAATTGTGTAAGTTATGATAACTGTTTTCTAATGAATTTACTATTTTATTTAAGGGGAAGACTCGATGCATAAAATCAACAAAATAATTAAAATAAATTTAGTAAGGGCACATAAGGAAGCGTGTTTGGTAAACAAAATAAGAAGGTAACACTGCTATCAAAGACCTTCTGTCAGAAAATAAGAGTTATTTTATACATCCTATCTCGTACTTTAATATTTAAATATTTATTTGTACGCATACTTGCGGAAAGGCTTCATCTAAAGTAGAAGGTGATTAAGAATAAGGGTTGGGTTTTGTATCATCTTTTAAAAGAGAGTGGTTGCAAATCACTGGTGCTTTATCGTGAAGTCATCTATGCAATACTCAGTTAGTTTGAGATTTTTGCTGTGAAAACATGGGCAAAGTTTCTGTGATGCTTCACGATAGGAATGCGCATCAAACATCAATGTTTTCAAAACAACGATGTTGAGCAAAAATACATTGATGCCACTATTGCAATGTTTCTGCAACATCGATGGTTTAAAAATGTAAATAATTATAAATTGTAATTCTGTTAATTAATCACAATTATCAGCAGTATTTATTGTATTTCTACTTATTCTTAATTACTGTTTGTATTCTTTTTGAGCCTGAAATTAAAATAAATCAAAACTCTAGTCCATCCTTGTTCTTTAAAAAAATTATAACCACTATCGATTAAAAAGAAACAAAAACTAGTATAGTGCATATTTTGCATACACTAGTTGCACATTTAATACATTTATGGTGCATTCATATATTGACACATTTAAAGTGCATATAAATCTTAGCCCTGATTATTACACAACCTGCGATTACATTTTCTGTTTTTAATCACTTACCATCAGTAGGCTGCATAACGTAATCATTCAAATTTGGCTCAGAATATGAAAATTCTTTCTTGATTTGATTTAGAATGGGAACATCCGATAAAGGATCGACAAGAGCAGGTACTGAGATTTCATTTGATACTTCAGGTTTAACTTCTTCGTCCATCTTCAATTCTAAATTCGTACCTAAAACAATTAAAGTTGACGCTTATTGCATTTATAATATGAACAGTGTATTTAATTTAAAAGTAGCCATAGGGCAAGATAATGAGCAAGCCAAGAACTTTATTCGCTGCTACTCTCATCGCCTCTCGTTACTAACACGAACTCTGCGGGATGTAGATGCATGGCGCATGACCCCCTAGTTCAGCTAGCTTTTATCTCTTAATTAACTCAGATTTCCTCCAAATTACCTTTGAATTACCTCAGATTACCACTCTGAGATTTCCACGCTAGCGAACAAAGAATTACCTCCGTGAATTAACACTCGGAAAATGGTGTTGTTAATCCAGTACACTGGTGTTGAAATTAATAGGGACATAAGCGTGAACACTTAATGTAAGGATATATTATGTAATAGAATCCTTTGTGTGTTGTTTGTTATTGTTTTCATCATTGTTCGACTACTTCAAATAAATGTTTTGTTTCTAGCTTGTTTCCTAAACGAACTTATAATTAAAAGTTATATAAGCTGTTTACCATTATTGCACAACCTATGCCTACATTTTCTATTTTTAGTCACTTACCAATAGCGTGCTCTACAAATCCACCCTCCAAATTCGGTTCCGAAAGTGAAGATTCTTTCTTAATTTCGTTTACACAGAAAACGTTAGATGTACAATCGACAATAGCAGGTAACGAGACTTCAGAGTTTACTTCTTCTTTCATTTTTAATTTTAAAATCCTACCAGGGTACATTTCCTGCATTTGTGTTACATGGGCAACCCATTTTTAAAGCAAACAACTAAAACACAAGAATTATCTACATACTTTAAAATTACTATCGCAAGTATTATTTACGATGAGCACAAACCTGTGAAATATTAATAATTTTTTGTTGCACTTAGTTACGCAATATAAAAATAAACATTTAGGTTATGTAGACTGTAGATCTCTGCTCGAGAAATCATATTGTTCTATTTGATCTACTTTATGTACAGGATGAGTCAATATATTGCAGAGATATGAAGGTAGGAGCGCAAAAAGTCACCAGTAAAAGGGAGGCAAGGTGGTATGTTCTATGGAATGATTTTATCAAAATTTAGGTTCCGAATCGCTGTAGAGTAAGCATAACTGCTACGATAAGCTCCTTCTCCTTGCTAGGCTCACTTGGCTGAACTGTGTTAAATATAAAACCCAGCAAAATTTCTAATTATGAACGGGTAGCAGCAGTAAATTCTTGGAGTGGAAAAAATAAATTACTCTTTTTCGGTTCATTTTTAACAGGGCCAGCAATTTTTTGGTATGAAAACTTTAGAACAAATGCTAGTAATAAAAATTGTACTTAGGAAAATGTTAAAACCCATTTTCTAAAAGAATTTTCAAGAAATAAAATTCACCAAGAATTAAAATTTAAATTAAAACGTAAAAAACAGGGTGATTCTGAAGACATTAATAATTATTTATATAAAATATTAGACTTTTGTTATAATTTCGATGAAAATATGCCTGAAATGGACATAATAAAATATTTCGAATTAGGATTGAGGCCGTCATTGCAGTATCAATATTTCGTATTAAAAGAAGAAAATATGACGTTAAAACAACTGAAGAAATTGGTATTTAAAATAAGTACTGCCATACAACGACAAGAAAAATATAAATCACAAATAACCAAATCTCCTTTATTGAAAACTAAATTAAAGCCGTATCAAAATGAATCAATAAAATATAATAATACTGAAATTCTTAATAAAAAGTTAAATCAAAATCCAAATTTTAATCGTGTCGGCATAAATTTCTGTGCCAGGGGAGGAAATATCAATCAAAAACCTTTAAGCACTGTAAATGCCAAACTGACGTGTTTTAGATGTGGTAACATAAGTCACACTGCACAAAACATGCAGAACGAAAATAAACGTTAATATAAAAATTCCACAAATTAGGGAACAAAATTGTCAAAAATTTATCAACATAAATAATAAACCATAGAACAAAAATGGACAATAACATTAAGCCGCAAAGCTATTCAAAATAAATTAGAATATAAAAAAGTTACTTATACAAAAATATAAAAGTTTTAACAATTTTGATCACATTAATAATAAATAAAAATGAGTTGAGATACAGGTGTAACTGAAAAACTAGTACGAAAAATTATGTAGAAAATATAGGAGATACTGTAAAAGAATTTTCTTGTTTAGTTAATGTCAATATTCACAATTTGTTGGTTGTTTAATTAGAGCTGGTTTCCGAGTTTGTTAAAGTTGAAAAATCGTCCATCGACTAATAAAAGATGTAGTAGTTAGGTCCTCTCCAAAATCTTTAATTTTGGGAAATAATTGGGAAAATTAAAGATGATAAAATGAAGTTTTTGCTGAAACAAACAGATATAATTAATTTTCGAAATTCTACTGTAATTTTAAAAGAAGAAACATTAGATTTATTTGTATTAATTTTCATAATAAAAATTAATATCAGCCTTTTGGGAAAGTCAATTGAATTAGTACTTTTACAAATCTTAAAAAGAAGTAAGATTAACTAATGAGAAAAAATTAATTTCTTTAAAACCATTTTGATTGGTGACATTGGAAAAAATTATGAGAAAATTTGTTATAGAATTGAGTAAATAATGCAAACAATTTGAAAAAATAATCCTGAGATAGGGTTATATAATGATTTGTTGTGAAAAAATAAATAATTCCGGCTAGTTAAAGTCGAAATAAAATAAAGTTTATGACTTTATAATAAAAATGTTGAGGAATAATTTTGTTCTATTTCCATTTATTTTAAGAGAGTCTATAAAGATGTTGATACGTCAGGTTTATATTAACTAAAATATAATTGATAATTATTAACAATTAGTGCTTTGAATTTAAAAACTTTTAAACAAGATATTAGCTTGTTGATCAAATTAAAATTGAATATGTATACTTACGTAAAAAAGTAGATCTTTGATTAAAGATGTGTATGAATAATTATAGAATAACTATAATATTGAAAATTGATGAAATTCCATGAGAATACTTCCAATCTTCATGAGATTGTCAAATGAAATTGTAAACCTGAAACATTATAATATGAGATTAGGCGAAGTGTTTTTGCCTTAGAGAAAAATAATAATAAATGATAGTACCTTAACAATTGGTAAATTGAAAAATTTGAAAGGAAAATATAAAGTTATAAAATATAAGAAATTATGAAGAGGTGCAAATCGGCAACAATTTAATACCTGTACAATATATATTGAAAAATAAAAAATGAGTTTCCTACTATAGTAATAAATGAAAAATAAATGGAATAATAATGTTAATAAGGAGCATATCTTCTACTTGTTATAGTAGAGTAAAGAAGTTTAAGAAAATGATTGTATAATTAAATAAAAAAGCTCCTAGTGCCAAGAAGAAAAATAATGTAATAATGTAACGTAAAGTAGTTTAATATTCGAAATATATATAAATTTCGATGATTCTTGGTAAGTCTCACACAGTGATGATTCTCCTCAAGTAGATTTGAATGATAATGAGTAATGATCACAAGAAAGTGATCCAAATCCCTAAAAAATATAAAATATATGAATATTGTAGTTACAATTATTTTTATAGGGATAAAGGAGAATTTATCGTAGCCTCCGTATTGTATGAGTTATCAGCCGTGTTTTAGCTTCTCCGCTGGTAATAGCCTTAAGTATTCTCAATTTAAGTTATAATAAAGATAGGATAATAATGGTTAACTTTTGTGTGTAATCAGGTAGTATATTTTCAATCAGTTGGAATTAGTGATCCACCTTTTTTTAAAATTTACATGGGACGCCCTGATACACGGTGCATAGTAGGAAACAATTTGATTGAAATAATTATGGATAAATAATTATGAGTTACTCAAGAATTTTATTATGGAGGCCTAATAATTCTTAGAAAGGGACACTAATAAACCCTGGCCGGGATGATATGTTCAAAAATATGAAATATAAAGATAAAATACAATTAAATTAAATAAATCCCTCGTGTCGGCTAACTTGATTTAGCAACGGACATATCACTTGATTGGTGTCTGTTTCGTTTAATTTATTTTTTAGAATCATCAACTCCTGTACAAGGAAAACGGTATGGTTCGAAACGTACGGTAAAGGATGTATTTTATAGATAATTTAAAACAAGGGCAACGGCTTATTATTGATGTTTATAAAGCGCACATGTGTTGTTATTATGAGGGAAGAAGAAGCTACATTGAAATTTTTTATGTGAAGCCATTGCCAGTTAACCAGTATATAACATAGACCAAATTTTGTTTATACTTGGACAAAGTTAGGAAATAAAATTAAATAATAAGGAAAGAAGTCCTCAATACCTACGGGTATAAGGGGTTATAGAAAAATTAATTAAGTATAATGCACCAAAGAAATATAATATAAAGAATTAAGTGAAAGAAAATATATAGAAGAGTAATGAGAATACTTAGGCCTATAAGTAATAAAAATAAAAATATATATCATATTTTTCCTAAACAAGTATAAAACTGTTGTAAAAAATTAAAAGAATCGTTATAATTAAAAGACAAAAAATTAACAATTTATAGAACTTACATCAAAAATTAACGAATATATCTCTGTTTATATTTTGATTGTTGTTCAATTATTCCTAGGCATTTATGTCACATGCTACGACCCCGACGTGACAATATGTCCATGTAACCTACCCTTCTCTACACATCTATAATCACATATACTGCACTTATGAGGTTTCACTCCTGTATGAATCTTCGTATGTTGTTGCAAGTACCTCTTACATACAAATTTCCTGTAGCACACATCACAATAAAAGTTTTCAACTTTCGGAATCTCTGTATCGGTTTCACCCGTAGGATTTTGGTCAGTATCATTTTGCAACTCCTCACTAGCCAAAGGTTCACGTTTGATGTAAATATCATCTTTACCACATTCGACACCACACTTTAAATCAGAAATTTCAGAATTTATTTGGATTCCTAATGATTGACTGCTTGCGTTTTCGTGTGTCACTGTAACTAATAAAAAATTCGTATTAATAAAAATAGATTAACATAAATGTAAAACTAGCTAGCAGCAGGTTATTTCTGCATTCTTAAGAAATTGGGAAACTGACATATTGGTAAGTGGACGAAATGTTAAAAAAATTTAAGTTCTTGATGTTACTGATTATAAAAATACACTTTCTTTCGAATACACATACCGATGGTTTAGTAACAGCCACTAGTAATAAAGGTCACTGTACAAAAAGTGAGTAATTTGAAGACAAGAATTGGCCATTACCATTGCATTATTCAAGAGCGTCATTTAGATCTGTTAGTACATATTCACCATTTAACCAGCATAGAAATGTTTAACTTTTAAGTTTTGGCCTTTTTTCAAACATTGATGAGTATAGGCATATCGGAGTATTAACCTCAATTTGCTTACTAGAACATGAGTAATCATCTCTGGCATGGGAGAATATCCAGCTAGTGCGGTTTTCAAACGGAAAGTAGGTAAGGAAATATACTCGTCATTAGCAGTACCGGCATTCGAAATAATTGCGGAAAATCTGATTTGCACAGATAAACGGTTAAAAGAACCTGTGGTTACATTATATACTTTTAATTACTTACCACAATCATGCTCCACAGACCCACCGTGTGCATTTACCTCAGAAAGTAAAAATTCTTTCTTGATTTCATTTAAATCGGGTAACCAAACTTCCCTTGTGACTTCAAGTTTCACTTCTTCTTCCATTTTCAATTTTAAATTCATGTCGAGATCGATACTTCCTAAAACAATTTATTTTTGTTATTTTGTGAAAGCGTATGACTTAGCTAGCAACTAAACTTCTGTTTACTATAACACTCAGGGATAAAAATACGCATACTTTTTAGGTTTATATTAATTTTTATTGCTAAATAGTTTATAGATTAGTCTCATTAAGTAGAATAGCACTGTTTTCTAATCAGACATCTGCAAATGTTTCCGTAGGCACGTGCAGGTGTTTTATTTATTATTTGTTGCTGGGATTCAAAATGACCGTCTTTTGTTTCGCCTGTCGTTTCTAGCGCATAGTGTGCCGCTTGTGTTCTCTGTTAATAAGAATATGATGAAGCAGCAATTAAACACAATAATAATGAAAACTATTTATTGTAGATTTGCTGCTGTGATTCGAAATGATTAACAAGAATACAATTGTGGAATCCAATAGACGTCATCGAGTTTATCGAAGAGGTGGAGAACGATATGCTGCATGCAACCTAGTGCAACGCTCGCTTCAGGTTCAGTTTTGTTTTAGGGTGGCCCAATTGGGAGAGACCTACAGAACTTTTAGAAATTAATTCAACCCTTTCGCCGCGGGAAGCGGATATATCCGTATATATATTATTTGTCTGTTGTGCGGGAAACGGATAAGTACGCGCGACCTTCCCGCGCATTGACTGCGGGACGCGAATGAATTCGCCGTTGAATATGCGTTCTACACGGCTTATATTTTAGGTTAAGTTGGTTGTCTATGCTATAAGTTGCACATGACCATTTTTGTTCCGTGGTGCGGGAACCGTACGAATCCGCACGCTCCTATCAGGTCCAAAACCGCCCGCTCGGCCGCATGCCCGGGTAAGTGTGTTATGTCTAAGGTAACTAAATATTCTATATTTAGCCACTACGAAGAATTTTGATGTTTTGCCGTTTTGGTGTTTTTAAAGCCATAAATTATAATGGTCAATTTAGGGTAGGCTGTTATTGCCCAAAATGTAAGCATTTTGTATTTGTAAGTATAAAAAGTGGTCAGTCTTTTTGTGAAACGCATAAAAGCAAGCCGTGCATTACAATCAAGTTTTTCAGTTTTTTTAGTTTATAGATATTTAGTTTTTGTGTTTTATTTATTAATTTTAAATACGTTTTAATACGTTTATTTGTCGTTTACTTTTTGGCAATAATTTCAACTGGTGAGTTAATCAAACTTTCAATTTACCTTACATGTTTTGCCTACATTGAAATAAATTTCGGCAGCTACCGGACCCTAATAGCTATGGCTAACAAATATTTGACGGAGGATGAATTGTACGGCATTCTGATGAATAGCGATAATGAGGAAGAATTCGACTTGGGGGGAGGTGCAGAGGACAGTTCAGAGGACGAATTTGACATAGAAAACATTAATTCTGATGGTAGTGAACATGAAGACGAGGAAGATGATGCAAAAGATCAAAAAAATGTTGCAAGTACTTCGAAAATCCAACATAAAGCTAAACGTTCAAAGATTTCTGAATTTATTTGGGTAAAAGGTAACTTGAAACCAGTTATTCATGACTTTTCTGTGGCCGATTTTGGATGTCAGGATGAAAACCTAATAACTTCTCCAGACATTTTGGGGAGTTTTGAAGCATTTTTTTCCAACGGTTTCGTTGAAAATATCGTTGTTCAAGTCAACAATTATTTTCAATTACAACACGCCAACACAGTGGGAAAATCGCGTGTTACCAAGTGGACAGATACAAATATGGAGGAGATGTATTGCTTTCTTGCTGTGTCATTACTTATGGCCCAGGTTAAAAAACCAAAAATTAATGATTACTGGTCCACGGATGTCTTTACAGCTACACCATTTGTTTCACAAATTATGTCACGTGATAGATATCTAATTTTATTGCGTATGTTACATTTTGCCGATAATAGTAACATCAACAAAGAAGACCGACTTTTCAAGCTAAGGCTTGTGATAGACCACCTAAAGAATAGCTACAAAAATATGATGCACCCTTTCAACAATCTATGTATCGATGAAAGTTTGATGCTTTTCAAGGGGAGATTGCAATTCAAGCAATATATACCTTCCAAAAGACATCGCTTTGGCATAAAATTATTTGCATTATGCGACTGTGAGACTGGATATATTCTCGATTTTATTATTTATACTGGAGGTAAGACCGAAATTACTACGTTCGACGACGCATTGGGAAAATCTGGTAACATTGTTCTTACCCTGATGGAGCCATACCTGTCTAAAGGACATTCTTTGTTTGTTGACAACTGGTACACCAGTCCGCTTTTATTTTCTTGGCTACACGATAGAAACACCAATTCATGTGGCACAGTGAAAAAAAATCGAAGGCATATGCCTCCCATGCCGGAAAAGCTAGCCAAAGGCGAGGTAGTTAGCTATACAACGAAGAATTTGTTGTGTCTAAAATGGTTAGACAAGAGAGAGGTGGGAATGCTAACAACTCTTCA
Organism: Ctenicera cuprea; assembly: GCA_958336395.1. Lineage (NCBI taxonomy): Eukaryota > Metazoa > Arthropoda > Insecta > Coleoptera > Elateridae > Ctenicera > Ctenicera cuprea. The sequence goes on along the minus strand of OY284486.1, from coordinate 5,921,271 downwards.
CCCCAATGGCATGAAAACCACCGGCAAAAAGAACAGGGACAACATTGCCATCGAAAAGCCAATTTGCATCATTGATTACAATAACAACATGGGGGCCGTAGATAAAACTGACATGCTCATGAGTTCAACCGAAACGGTAAGAAAAACCATAAAATGGTACAAAAAAAATGTTTTTTCATTTGCTGGACATGAGTGTGTTGAATGCCCATGTGTTATACAAGATGACAAGTGGAGAAAATATCCCACTTACAGATTTTCAATTAGCGCTTATAAAGAAAATTATTGCTAAATATCAAAAAATAAAACCACGAGCAACCACTAGCAAAAAACCCGATGACACCCATTCACCTCTACGTCTTATCGATAGACACTTTCCATCGATGTATCCACTTGGGGAAGAAAAGAAGAAACCACCGTCTAAAAGGTGTGTAGTGTGCGCGAAGAAGAGCATTCGTAAAGAAACGCGGTATACTTGCAAAACCTGTGACGTGCCTTTATGCGTAGTGCCCTGTTTTGAGAGGTATCATACTATAAAAAATGTTTAATTATGTTTTTAATACATTTTACACTTATAATTTCTATCGGTTACGTATACTGCATTATAAAATATACCATAATCGCTTGTTTAGTTTTTTTATATTGTAATTGGTCGAAAAAAGTAAACATGTTATTCCGGGAGGCATGTATAACGTTGCCAAGCAAAATTTATTATTACAAAATATTTGTGATGAAAATTGTGATCATCACATTTCTAACTCAATACGGTCCTGGATATAATCCCCGCCGCAACTGCGAGAACCGTACATATCCGCGTCATTATTTCGTTGAGTAACTGCGCGAGCCGTATGTATCCGCAACTGCTTTCACTTGCCGCACGGTAGGTACCGCCATATAAATTGTTTGCCGCAGTGAAAGGGTTAAAGATAAATGCAGACTGGTACATTCGCTACATCTTAGAGGACCATGTTTTACCATATGTCGACTTTATTGAATACAACAGATTTGTGCTAATGCATGATAATGCTCGTACACACATGACTGGAAAGGTGCTGGAATATACATATATATCTCGTCATAAGATTGAGTCCTGATTTAAACCCAATCGAACACATGTGCGATATGCTAAAGTGTCGTATACAGTCGTGAAATTAAGCTCCAAACTCGATAGCAGAATTTCAACTTAGGAGGAATGGAAAAAATAAAATAGCCCTATTTTTTTAAATCTGTTTCCATGCTATTAAATGTGGATTAATTATAATTAATGAGGATTATACAGTAGTGTTACTATACTTATAATAGATAAATCACTTTGCAGTAAAAAAATATAGACATAAAAAAATATATATGCAATGTTTTTGTACGTTAATGTACATAAGATTTTAAAATTTACAGTTCACGTTATAAATATAAAACGTACGCTACACATGAGTTGCTTCATATAAACTGCACACTTGTGGTGCATATCTTACATTTCTTTCTTTTAAAATACACAAAATTCTTGTTTTTAATATTACCATGCATCGTTCTTAACATGTTTGTATCGAGTAAACATAATCCGAGCACAGCTTTACATTTTCTGTTTTCAATCACTTACCAATAAGCATGCTCTACAAATACACCATGTAAATTTGGTTCAAAACATGGAAACTCTTTATTCATTTTACTTAGAGAGAGAGAGAGAGAGAGTAATAGATTTGGAATCGGCAATATCAGGCAGCGAAACTTGGCTAGCAACTTCAGGTTTTAATTTTTCCATTTTCAATTCTAATTTTGTATCACTAGGTATAAAGTATACTTCCTAAAACAATTAAAATAGATGTGTATTGCTTTTATAAAATACTACTGTAAGACTGACTCACTTTCAACATGTGAATTCACAGAACTAGTGCAGAAAGGGTTCAATTGGTCCAAACAAATTACAAGTATAAAATGAATCCCAACTACATATAAATAAAGTTCACAAAAACGCGCACTGTCCAAACCAGTCCATTAAAATTATCTGTAAGCTACAATGTAGTCTGCAAACACAATTTTCTGTTTCCTGTGATGTGGTTTATTAACTTATTTAAAAGCCCAAGGTCGGTTGTAAATCAAATTTGGCAACAAAAACTTTTTTAAGTCTGTCCAAACTTTTTAATTAATTTCCAAACAGTGTACTTCTGTGTTAGAATTAATTTATACCTTATGTTCAAATAAAAAGTACATAAAGGTTAGCCATGGAAAATAAAATTACTGTTTTTCCATGCTTTAGAATTTATTAACTGTCATGACTCTGTCAGTGTCACAGCAAATTACATTACATTACCTAGTAATTTTAAGTGACATTACTACGTTTTGTTTGTTTAAATTTTTAAGCATGCAAATACACTAACTTTATTTTCCATGGCCAACCCTTATATATTTTTTATTTGACTAATATGATATTTAAGATAATTAATATTCTAGACATAATCCGAAACTAGTTACGAATGGTTATTATATGGAACTATTTGTAGAATGTTGTCTACAAATTATGAAGTTTACCTATTTTTTTTTACTATTTTACTCGAGATACCTATTCGCAAAAATGTAACTATACAAAGGTACAAAAAGTAGGTACACGTTAATTTAAGAATAGAATAATATGTAACTAAATCGCTGTAACTAAAAAAAAACAAATATGGCAATAAGTACTGACAGACACAAGACAGGGATTGCTTCAATCAAATTAAAATTGTGCAACAATGTGCACAGTAGAAAAGGAAAAAATCGATAAATAACAAAGAAGTTTATACATATAAGACCCCTCTTTTAAGTGAATGGAATGAAGTAGACAGACAACCAAATTCTCAAAATTATTTTAAATGAAACTAGTATTATTTTTTCAGGGTCTTAATGGTCTCTTTAGATAATAAGGTACAAGAACACATGCATTGTTGCAAATATAAACATTCAATTACGCTGAACAGTATTAGAAGACAATCATTTAATGACATCTAATAACACTATACAATTTTTACACTTTTATGATGATAAACGTAAATTATATACACTGGAGGCATTTGAAATTCACAACTATTATTAAATGAGCAAATCGATCTTTAAAATTCGCCATTATTGGAATTTTGGAATAAGAAAACCAGTCATCTGCAGACGTCATCAAGTTTTATTGTTCCTATAAGCAACACCCTTTGATAATGACATGTAGATGTGTCCAAAAAAAACACATTAGGTTAAAATAAAAAAATAAATATTGTTGAAGTTATTAATGATTTAATTTATACATTAATATGTCATTCAACAAATTAACGCTGGAACTTATTAATAAATTTACTTAGATTCATAAAGTAAAATTAAAGAGCGCTTGCACTACTGCATATTTAACTATTATTCATTAAGTATGACAATCTATCAAGTTAAATATTAGCGAGCATTTTCTTTAATGAAGGCTCAAAATTCACATAGTTGTCTGAACTCCAATGTTGTCGTTAGGAGTTCGTATCACCAATTTGACAGAGACTAAAAGAGATTTAGGTAAGATACCTTTTTGGGGGCCTTTTGATATGTCATTTAGCACACTTAGGGCTATTGATTCCTGTTGGTTTCAAATCTATTGCAATTTTTTATAGATTATATCCATTTCTGGCGTAAATTGACTCGCCTGTAAGAAACATTAGTAGCCATGTTGAAAAACGCCCCCAGAGATGACAGATAAACTAAAGTGGATTTAATGAGGTCATACAACACTAACTGCCACAATTTTAGAGCGTGATTGTACGTAAAAAAAATCTGAATTATTGTTTTAAAAGCCATTTAGCGATTTTCCTCCTGTGTTTGCTATTAGATCGTTGTAAGTAGCTCTTCCATATACATCTATGGTCTGCTGTATGTTTTTAAGTGTTGTTGTAAATTACTCTCATGTATACACCCATAATCACATACGTTGCAGTTAAATGGTTTCACTTCTGTATGAATCTTCATCTGTTTTTGTAGGTTATTCTTATGTATAGAGCCTTCATCACATACTACATTTTAAAGGTTTTCTACTGTATGAATCTTCATATGTTGTTTTAAGCAATTCTTCTGTACACATCTATAATCACACAGACTGCACTTAAGAGGTTTCTCTCCTGTATGAATCTTTATGTGTTGTTGTAAGCTACATTTCTGCACACATCTATAGTCACATACATTGCACTTAAAAGGTTTCACTCCTGTATGAATCGTCATATGGTATTGTAAGCTACTCTTGTGTATACATCTATAATCACATACACTGCACTTCAACGGTTTCTCTCCTGTATGAATCTTCATGTGTTGTTGCAAGTTACTCTTATATGTACATCTATAATCACATGCAGTGCACTTAAAAGGTTTCTCTCCTGTATGAGTTTTTATATGTCGTTGTAAGCTACCCCTGTAAACACATCTATAATCACATACACTACACTTCAAAGGTTTCTCTCTTGTATGAATCTTCATGTGTTGCTGTAAGTTACACTTGTGTCTACATCTATAATCACAAACACTGCACTTAAAAGGTTTCTCTCCTGCGTGAACCATCATGTGCTTTTGTAAGCTAATTTTGTGTATAGTTCTAAAATCACATACACTGCACTTAAAAGGTGTCTCTCCTGTATGAATCATAATATGTCGTTTTAAGCTACTCTTCTGTATACATCCATAATCACATACACTGCACTTAAAAGGTTTCACTCCTGTATGAATCTTCATATGTTTCTGAAGGTAACTCTTGCGTGAAAATTCCCTGTTACACACATTACAATAAAAGTTTTTAACTTGCGTAAACTCTTCTTTTGTTTGATCTATAGGGCTCTGGTCAATTTCTGTTTTAATATGTAACTCCTCGCTAGTCAAAGGTTCATGTTTCATGTAAATATCATCGTTACCCTGTTCGGTACAATACTTCACATCAGGAAAATCGGAATTTATTTGAACACCCAGCGATGATAGACTGTTGGCGGTTTTGTGTGTCACTGTAAGTAGTAAAAGACTAGCATTATTAAAAATAGACTAACATACATGTGAAAGTCATCAATTTATTTCCGCATTATTCACAAATTTGGTAGATCCCCATATTGGCAAAACCTTAATCAATCTTAATCCTAATCAATCGAGTATCAGTTTACCACTGATGATGACAGCTTTGCTGTCGAAACACGTATCGTAATAGGTATAATTATGACATGTATAAATATTTTTGAAAATATGAAAATTGTAAAAATTATGGACATTTTCAAACAATTATTCCTCAAAAACTGCCTACACCATTTTTTTAAACTTTCTGAGCCGGTCTCCACGAATTTTTGAAAAGTTTTAAATTTTAGTTTTAAATCATTTCCGGAAGTTAGCTGATTTTAACCATGCCTAGCAATCAACGCTAGTTAAACAATATATTTTCAATTTTTTGCATATTTTTGATAACTGTTAAAATAAAGTTGTTATAACCATTTTTGTTTTGAAGTCGTAATGTACATAGAAAGTCAAATGAATACAAATACATAAAAGACAATTAGTTATAAAATTCCTTGATATATTAATTATAAAGATATTCATGAATATCGTAACAACATTTGGTGGGCAAGGAATCTTTGAGTTTAGTTTTAAATTTGTTGGTATTATATTCTAATTTAATTTCGTCCGGAAGTTTATTATGCAGCCAAATACACATGCATCTAGGACTATTACTGTATAATTGGATACGTTGCGTAGGCACTTGCAACTTATATCTATTTCTAGTGTCATGTGAGTGAATTTTATGATATTTAACAAACTCATCAGAATTTTGCTTTACATAAAGACAAGAACAGTATATAAATAAACAGGGTACAGGTAATATTTTAAATTTTTCAAACAGCGGTTTACAATGTGCATCAAACTTAACATTAGCTAACAATCGTATGGCACGTTTTTGAATTAAAAATATTTTTTTGCCTGTGGCGCAGAACCCCAAAACATAAGACCGTAAAACACATTTGCCTAAAAAAAACCGTGATACGTATTTCTAAGTGCATCAATAGAAACTTGATGGCGTAATCTTCCTAGAAGGTAACACACACTTGGAAGATTTTTCCTTAGAATGTTAATATGCTGTGTTCAGCTTAAATTATTTTCAATATTAAGTCCTAGAAACTTAACATTATTTATCAGCTTCAAGCTAACAGATCCGCATCTGATTAATGGCGTCGAATCTACGAATATATGATTATTTTTTGTTTTAAAGCACATAAGTGAGGTCTTTGATTCATTTAACGTTAAGCTATTTACTTTACACCAATTATTGTTTTCATGATTAGCAGAGTTACACAAACGCACTGCATTTACTGGGTTGTTTTTGGATATAAAACAGGTACAATCGTCGGCAAATAGGGTAAGAACACAGTCACTACTGACACATTTTGGGAGATCATTAATATACAGTAAAAAAAGAACGGGCCCTAAAGTAGAACCTTGTGGAACTCCATACTTTATTATTTTTTCTTTAGATTTAGCTGATGTAGAGTTAGTAGTCGGAATTTTCACAACTTGAGTACGACCGTGTAGATATGATTCAATACAGTTTAGAGGAATCCCTCTGATTCCATAGTTATGTAGCTTATGTAAAAGAGTGGAGTGGTTAACGCAATCAAAGGCCTTTGTCGTGTCGTAAAAAATCCCGAATGTGCATTCTTCATTGTCCAGGGCTTTGTAGACTTGATCCAAAAAACTAAATATCGCTGTGTTGGTATTACGTCCACTTCGAAAACCATTCTGTCGCATGGTAATAATATTATTATTTTTTAGATGAACCAACAATCTTTTCATGTAAATTTTCTCAAAAATTTTCGAAAAGACGGATTGGATAGCTATAGCTCTGAAGTTATTGGCTTCATTTACGCTACCTCTATTCTTATATATAGGCAATACTGCAGACATTTTTAAATTATCAGGGAACTTTCCATTCTGCAATGAGACATTAATTATGTGTGTCAAAGGACTTAATATTTGATTGGCACATTCTTTCAGTAAGTAATAGGGTACATCATCCGTACCAGCACACTGAAGAGATACATAGAGTTTGCAACTGCATCTTCGTTCATTGGATGGTTTACATTTTGTGTTTTGATATCGACAATGTTATCAATTTCGGCAATAAAATAGTCGTTAAAAAACTCAGCTATTTCAGACGGGGTAGTGAGTTGAATACCATTTGGTTGGTTTATTCGATATTCGCCACTTTTCTTATGCTGAACTGATTGATCCTTGACAATGTTCCAGGCGGCTTTACTTCTATTATCCGTGGACAATATTTGATTGTCGTTATATGCTTCTTTTGTATTATTAATTAATGTATGAAATTGAATTATAAAATTTTTTAATTCTTCAAAGGATTCTTTGGTTTTTAACTGACGAACTCCGTTATGTAGGTCTTGTAGATGTCGTCTAGCTCGTATAATTTCTTGATTAATCTATTCGCAGTTGGTTTTGCTAGTTCTAACTTGGAAGCGAACGCTAATCTTAGGAAAAGCTGCATTAAATGCATAATAGAAGTTAGAAAAAAAATCGTCGAACATGACTTGTGGCGCCTCATTATTATTAAACATTCTGTACCAATCTATCTTGCTTAATAGAAATTTAAAATCGGCAATATTCAGTTGGCTGAAGATCCTTTTGTGAAGAAATTCGTCGCAAGGGCGATTATTATCACTGAATAAAGTGAACAGAATCGGTTGATGATCAGAAACTGAAAATTCTAGAACACATCGTTCTTTATGTAGAGAAGTTAAGATGTTATCGATCGTTGTAGAGCTAGTGGCCGTAATTCGTGTATAATCTTTTATAGTTGATTCAATACCATAGATGGTCATGATATTTTTCATACAAGAGTAAGCAGCACTATCTACTGAAAAATCTATGTTAAAATCACCTGCGATAAGCAGTTTGTATTTAGGAAAATATTTAGATAAACGAGACAGACGGGCTTCAAATTTAATTAAAAATTCATTTATATATGAAGATATGTTAATTGGAGACCTGTATACAGTAACAATAATAATAGGTTCTTTATCAATCTTTGATAATACAACAGCTGCATTCAAATATTTGTTCCGTGCAAAACTTGTTTACGTCTTTAATATTATCAAATTCGATATCATGTCGAACAAAGATTGCAGCACCACCACGTGTAATAGTGCTCCTTATGTAAATATCAGCTACAACATAATTTTTGATTGCAAATGTCTTACAAGAGTCAGCATTGAGCCAATGCTCGGTCAAACATATAATCTTTGGATTATATTCATCAACAAGCCGTATTATTGTATATTGAGGCCAAATTTGCGGATTAAAAATGTTTTTTTCTTCGAACGAAGGAATTACAACCTTAAACGCCGCTACTTCTTTTGATTGTATTCCTAGTTTCTCAATATTAAAAATTATAATCTTGTAATTTCGTAAATGGTTAGACCGTCCGTCGACTTTCAACAGCTGCAATTTCGCAGGTTGCAGTATTGGTACCTACAGTTGTGCGATTATTGGCCCTACTTTTTTTATGTATAACTGGCTGAAAATTAGAATTGTCTGAATTGATCATTTGCAAGTCACTTGTTGGTATGCTATCTAAGTTGCAGTCACTGTTTAAATAAATCAATTCAGAAAATTTGTTTCGTTGATTGTCTTCCAGATTTTTCTTGGTTTGTTCTGGACTCAGTTTGTTATTGAGACCAGGGCTCCTATGATCAAAATTTGAATTATTTGTACCGACTTTGTCAGTAGCTTTGTTGTTGTTTACATTTGATGCACTTAAATTGGTGTGCGACTTCGATGCGTTATTTTTCCTGACCGCAGAGTACGCCAGTGTAGGAAATTTTTCCGTGGATTTTGTCTTATAGTGAGCCCAATATCTAGCTAGCGCCTTTACGTGAGTGGCTGTGCTGTACCCAATGCCTTGGGTTTGCAGCGGAAGGCTTCTACCGCGTATCTACTCCTATCTCGTACTTTAATATTTAAATATTTATTTGTAGGCATACTTGCAGAAAGGCTTCATCTAAAGTAGAAGGTGATTAAGAATAAGGGTTGGGTTTTGTATCATCTTTTAAAAGAGAGTGGTTGCAAATGCACTGGTGCTTTATCGTGAAGTCATCTATACAATACTCAGTTAGTTTGAGATTTTTGCTGTGAAAACATGGGCAAAGTTTCTGTGATGCTTCACGATAGGAATGCGCATCAAACATCAATGTTTTCAAAACATCGATGTTAAGCAAAAATACATTGATGCCACTATTGCAATGTTTCTGCAACATCGATGGTTTAAAAATGTAAATAATTATAAATTGTAATTCTGTTAATTAATCACAATTATCAGCAGTATTTATTGTATTTCTACTTATTCTTAATTACTGTTTGTATTCTTTTTGAGTCTGAAATTAAAATAAATCAAAACTCTAGTCCATCGTTGTTCTTTAAAAAAATTATGACCACTATCGATTAAAAAGAAACCAAAAACTAGCATAGTGCATATTTTGCATACACTAGTTGCACATTTAATACATTTATGGTGCATTCATATATTGACAAATTTAAAGTGCATATAAATCTTATCCCTGATTATTACACAACCTGCGATTACATTTTGTTTTTAATCACTTACCATCAGTAGGCTGCACAACGTAATCATTCAAATTTGGCTCAGAATGTGAAAATTCTTTCTTGATTTCATTTAGAATGGGAACATCCGATAAAGGATCGACAAGAGCAGGTACTGAGATTTCATTTGATACTTCAGGTTTAACTTCTTCGTCCATCTTCAATTCTAAATTCGTACCTAAAACAATTAAACTTGACGCTTATTGCATTTATAATATGAACAGTGTATTTAATTTAAAAGTAGCCATAGGGCAAGATAATGAGCAAGCCAAGAACTTTATTCGCTGCTACTCTCATCGCCTCTCGTTACTAACACGAACTCTGCGGGATGTAGATGCATGGCGCGTAACCCCCTAGTTCAGCTAGCTTTTATCTCTTAATTAACTCGAATTTCCTCCAAATTACCTTTGGATTACCTCAGATTACCACACTAGCGAACAAAGAATTACCTCCGTGAATTAACACTCGGAAAATGGTGTTGTTAATCCAGTACACTGGTGTTGAAATTAATAGGGACATAAGCGTGAACACTTAATGTAAGGATATATTATGTAATAGAATCCTTTGTGTGTTGTTTGTTATTGTTTTCATCATTGTTCGACTACTTCAAATAAATGTTTTGTTTCTAGCTTGTTTCCTAAACGAACTTATAATTAAAAGTTATATAAGCTGTTTACCATTATTGCACAACCTATGCCTACATTTTCTATTTTTAGTCACTTACCAATAGCGTGCTCTACAAATCCACCCTCTAAATTCGGTTCCGAAAGTGAAGATTCTTTCTTAATTTCGTTTACACAGAAAACGTTAGATGTACAATCGACAATAGCAGGTAACGAGACTTCAGAGTTTACTTCTTCTTTCATTTTTAATTTTAAAATCCTACCAGGGTACATTTCCTGCATTTGTGTTACATGGGCAACCCATTTTTAAAGCAAACAACTAAAACACAAGAATTATCTACATACTTTAAAATTACTATCGCAAGTATTATTTACGATGAGCACAAACTATCGTACAAACCTGTGAAATATTAATAATTTTTTGTTGCACTTAGTTACACAATATAAAATAAACATTTAGGTTATGTAGACTGTAGACCTCTGCTCGTGAAATCATATTGTTCTATTTGATCTACTTTATGTACAGGTTGAGTCAATATATTGCAGAGATATGAAGGTAGGAGCGCAAAAAGTCACCAGTAAAAGGGAGGCAAGGTGGTATGTTCTATGGAATGATTTTATCAAAATTTAGGTTCCGAATCGCTGTAGAGTAAGCATAACTGCTACGATAAGCTCCTTCTTCTTGCTAGGCTCACTCGGCTGAACTGTGTTAAACGTTTTAGGTTTCTTTTTAATTGGGTAAGTTTCCTAATTGGATTGCGTTTCCTACAATTGCACTTGTATTGCTCTAAAATTGAAAAAAATATATTTACATATTTTGTTTTTCTGAATTTTTGATAATCGAAATATTTTTTTTATAAACTAGCATCAATGTTAAATTAATCACAGGCCCTTAAAAGTGCCGCCGGGCCAACTGCCCCACCTTATTATTTAAATTAACTTAACCTGGTGTTGAACCAACACACTTGAGAGGAGTGCAAGTACAAGTATGCAGTTCAAGTAGATGCTGAAGCGCCTCTTCACCTAATAAAACCAGATTTATAGTTGATTCATGAAATGAATAATAAATATTTTGTTTAATAATACGCCTAACGCACATTTTTCTGCATGCAGGCAGAGCGCGCGAACAGAATTTACAAAGTGCGCGTATTTCGACTGCACAGTCCAGCTGGCGTGACGTAAACCCTTCTGAAGTCACAAGCGCCGTTGCCAAGGTAACTATGATGCCATGCTGACCAATGTGAAAAACTGTACATATGACCTGCAACAACTTCAGATCGATCGTTTTGCACGAAAAGGAATTGTTTATTTTCTAAACAAAAAGAACTGTAATATGCCATTGTTAAAGATCAGGCAATAATAAATTGGTCCCTTTTACCAACATCAGAAATAAAATATATAATACATAAAGTTCTTGTAAACAAAAAAATTCTATATTGGATAACATATTCAAGCTCAGTTTATGGGCTAGCGGGTGGTCTAGTGGTTAAAGTCCCAGGCTTTGAAACTAGACTCCCAACGGCAGTAGGTTCGAGTCCTCTGCCCGGCGAAAATTTTTCTGAATAAGCTAAATCCAGCGGGTCCATGGATGGTGTGTGTGTGTGTGTGTGTGTGTGTGTGTGTGTGGTGTGTATGTTGAGTTGCATGTCTTTCAGGGGTGGAGCATGTTAGACCGGTGAATAGCGCTGAGCCCGAGTAAGGGGGTGGGATGGGAATCATAGTCGCGCTCACGTACGGCTTTATGGTTCTTTTTTGTAATTTTTGACCCAATACTTGACCTAACTAAAAAAACACAAATACAGTTGACGATTGCTTGGAAATTTATATATAAGCATTTTTGGTAATTCTAAACAACTTTCCTTTATAACTTTTTTAATTTTTCTTGAAATAAGGAAACTTTACTTGTGCATGCACCATTTCGAAACTATTTGAATTTCCCACTTTTATTTAAAAACGCTCTGTAGGGTCTTATAATAACTTTTTTGAAATATTTGTTGAATAGAAATCTAAATATTTAGAAATTCAACAGCTTTTATTAAAAAAATATTTAAACAGTATCTTTCCAGGAATGTTAAAATATGAACCAAAGAAGACAATAAATCACCAGCCCCAATCCTCTTACTTTGCATTTTATTTGATCGTTGTTTTGTATTTTTCTTTAAAAAACAATGTTTTTAGAATCATAGCATTCGATAGACCGCCTAGATCGACAACATTGTTTTAAAAAGCAGTTAAATTAAAATAATTTAGGTACCAATGGGATTGAACCCCACAACCACCTATGCACTGAAAGGCTATACACAAATTTGCCACCTACGCTGCCGAAAACATTGCAGAATAACGCTAAAACATGGAATGTAAATAACGTTATACCACATAGAAAGCTCATGCCGGCGCATATGCAGTAACAGGAGTGCGTAAATAATAATTTTTGATGTAGGGGCCCTACTATATCTAAGCAACTGTCATTCAACAACGACTAAAGCGCCGGTACCGGTCATCAACATTTTGCCGGTACAATCATCGTTAGATACGTAGTTTACCAGCTATTTTAATTTAGCCGGCAGTGACGTGTAGTTTATGTACGTGTTGCTTATTTTAACATCTGCTATCAACAACCGCCGTGGCCGAGTGGTAGAATTTGTACCCAGCGTTGTGAGACGTGGGTTGCTCGAGGTTCCAATCCTGTGCAGGTTACATTTTTTTAAATTCCAATACTTTTGGAAAATGTTGTATATGGGTTATCATTTAAGCATTTTCTCCTGGATGAATTTTCATATGTCGCTTTAAACTACTCTTGTTTACACATTTTAAATCACATACACTGCACTTCAAAAAAAACTCTGCTGTATGCGTCTTAATATGTCGTTTTAAGCTACCCCTCCGTACAGATCTATAATCGCATAGACTGCACTTAAAAGGATTCTCTCCTGTATGAATCTTCATATGTTGTTGTAAGCAACTCTTCTGTATACATCTATAATCACAAACACTGCACTTAAAAGGTTTCAATCCTGTATGAATCGTCATATGGTATTGTAAACTACTCTTGTGTATACATCTATAATCACATACACTACACTTAAAAGGTTTCTCTCCTGTATGAGTCTTCATATGTCGTTGTAAGCTACTCTTGTGTACACATCTATAATCGCATATACTGCACTTAAAACTTTTCTCTCCTGCATGCATCATCATGTGTTGTTGTACGCTACTCTTGTGTATACTTCTATAATCACATACTCTGCACTTAAAGGGTTTCTCTCCCGTATGAATCTTCATATGTCGTTGTAAGCTACCTTTCTGTACACATCTGTAATCACATATACTGCACTTCACTTTCACTCCTGTATGAATCTTCATATGTTGTTGTAAATATGCCTTGCATGAAAATGTTCTGCAGCAAACACCACACGTAAAGCTTTCAACTTGCGTAAACTCTTCTTTTGTTTGATCTGTAGCGCTCTGGTCTATTTCCGTTTTAATATCTAACTCCTCGCTAGTCAAAGGCTCATGTTTGATGTAAATATCATGATTAGCACGGTCGATACCACACTTCACATCAGGAAATTCTGAATTTATATGGATACCTAACGATTGACTGCTGGAGTTTTCATGTGTAACTGTAAGTAATAAAAGACTCCCATTAATAAAAATAGATTAACATATGTGTAAAACTAGCTACAGTCGATTTATTTACAAATTCGAAAACTGCCACATTGGTAAAGTAAGCAAAACATTAATCAAACTTGAAATAATTTTTAAGTTCTTGAAAAGAATCGCTTTATGTATTTACAAAAACAACTTTTTTTTTTCATAGTTTTACTCTGATAAGTAATAGTCATTTTCTAGTAATAATAGAAGTACTAAAAAAGAGCTTTTTTATAGTTATCTACAACAATGATCGCTAAGAGTATCTACAAACTCTCCCTTTATAACCTATTATACTTTACTCTTAATGCAGTATGCTAAAATGATATCATCGGTCGATAGGAACGTGATTTTAACATAACCAAATTGCAAGTGCTGTAAAGATTTGGGAGCCAGATCCCGCGGGCGCTCATATTAATAAACAGTTTTTGATCATTCATACTAGTGCAGTATAAATAACAGCTAAGCTAATCGTTAGTGGCGGACACTGAGACGAGGCAGGAATACAACATAGAATATCCAAAGGATGTCCATTTTCAGTAAATTTTGTTTATATATAATGATTACATTATTATTATTATTATTATATTCATGGACAAGCTATGGATGTGTAGTGGATTTCTAATGGATATCAATCTATGGACATCAAATTAATATTCAATCTTGAACATCCTACAGTAACGTTTTCAACCGTAACTTGCAGACTCATTACTGCCGGGACTCCGCGACCTTCTAGTTTGGTCCTTGACGGTTGAGCAAATTCAACGAATGTGGGTAAATATATTCAACCTTAGCAGCATTTATAATACTTCGGAAAAATCCGACTTGCACGGATTAAACAACCCGTGGTTACATTATATTGCTATGATATTTAGAGGTGTTTGATTTGACTGGGGTATTGTGGTTGCTGGAAAGCAATTTTTGGATTGTTTGTTGCAGTTCAATTTGCATTTGGAGATTTTTGAAGACTTGTAAGATTTTAATGTTCTGACTTATAATCTCAGGGTCGCGTATTTTTGCTAGAATTCCTGTTATAAATTCTAATAATTGTTATTTTTCGTATGGTACTGAAAGAAAAGAAAAACACAACAGATTGATACGAAGACTATTTATGTTATTTGTAATTATAATTTAAATTAGAATTGTTAAAAAGGTTTAGTTTATAAGAAGTTTTAGAGTTACTTGATTTGTGCGTCGATAAAAGTCAGTTAGGATGTCAGTGTCAAAATGACAAACGAATGCAAAAGGATACTGATGGACATGAGATTTAGTTGTTTGTAATTAAAATGAAAATCAAAGGAGGAAGAAAAAAGATATAAAAAATAAAAGAAATTTGTTTAATTAGTTACGGCTCGTCGGTGTAAATAAATACACAGAATTGAGATCCTCTGGAAGAAGAAAAGAGGAAAAACGGGTCTAAAAGTTATATAAAAGTAATAGCGAGAATAAAAGTGAAAAATACAAAGAAGTAATAACGAATTATATATAAAACCAGAAGAATTATAAATAAAAGGTGATCGAGGAAGTTTGTACGTTGGTGATGGTAGTAAAACCAAATTGGTAATAATATAAAAAGCACAAGAAGAAGATTCAGATTAAGAGAGAGTATTTGTTGTTGCTCGAGAGGCCAGCAGAGCGTTTTGCTAGAGCGAGGAATAAGAAGACGCTAAGATAAGTGTTTATTTGTTAAAAAAAGACGATAGTAGATAGTAAAATTTATTGATATTTCGGAAACCACATTTAGAAATTGAGTTAATTAATAAAATTATTATTTTGTAAAGTTGATATCTTTGTGTATTTATTTCTACTTAAAAATTAATTTAAACAATTTATTTTGCAAGCAAAATAACGACCCTGAGAAAGTTAAAAGAGTCTCATAGCAAGTTTAAATTTAATTGCGTGAATTGCAGACAGTTTAGGGATTGTATTCTAGTAATCACAAGACCAAGCATATCATTGCAATTAAAATTGGCGCCCAACGTGGGGCTCGTTGATGTACACCGTGGCATTTTGGTAAATGTTTGGTTACAGTTGTCAACATTAAGCTTATTTGATAAAGAACCCAAAATATAAAGAACTTTCTTATTTAAAAGAAAGAAGCTTAGTGGAGTAGAGAAAGTTGGGAGTAGCTAGCTATTTAGTTTTTTTTTCTTGTAGATTTAAAAGGGGTGATAATTTATTTAAAAAAAATGACAGAAGAAAATCGCAGAATGATGTTAAGAAGTTCTATAAGGAAGATTGATACAGAAGAATCAAATTCAGAAGGTGAAAATGAAGACCACATAAGAGAAGAGGTGGTAGCGGTCATAGAACAGCAGGTGCAAGAAGAGGTACAGGGAGAATTGCAAAATGAACCAGGAAAAGAAAAAGAAAAACCACAAGAAATAGATTTGAATACTATGATGCAAATGATAATGATAAGAATAGATGAGACTGCAAGAGAAACTGCTAAGAAAATGGAAGAAACTAAAGAGAGTATGGAGAAGAAAATCGATAATAATGCTAAAAAAATGGACAGTATGGACAAGAAAATGGAAAAATTGGACAATATGGAAAAGAAAATAGAAGAGACCGCAAGAGAAACTAAAGAGAGTATGGAAAAGAAAATCGAAGAAAGTGTGGAAGGCTTAAAAGCAAGCGTAGGAAGTTTGGAAGAGAAAATGCAGGTTTTCGAAAAGAAATTGGACGACAGTGTTAAACAGCAGATTCATAGTTTGGAGGACCGAATTGTTAAAAACATACAAGAAGTTACAGGTGAAACTGGGAGTAAATTGGAAAAATTAAATAATGAGGTGTTAAATGTAAAACAGGCTCAACTTAACACAACAGATAAATTAGAAGGAATACAAGAAGCTTTCGTAGCATTGGAAATTGAACATGGGCAAATCAAAGAAAAACAGGTAAAGATACAAAAGGAGCAGGATGAACTGGATGAAAAGCAATTGGAGTTTGAAAATAGAATAAATCGAAATGAGAATGAACTAACAATTGTTGGGGCTGTGATACAGGAAGAAAATGGAAACCATGATGAGGAACTTGAGATAACACAAGAAAAACTGGAGAATGTAAGTGTTAATGGTTCATCAGAGTATGCTAGCATGACAATAATGGGGGCACGTCAGTTAAAAGGGGTACAAAAATTGAAAGGAAACATTAATAAATACTTCATAATTTTTATGGTAAAAATGGACCAAAGTTATACGATTACTGTTGCGGGAATTAGAAATTATGGAAATAACAATCGGTTAAATTATAGAGAGAGAGGAAAGTAAAATGATGGTGATGTAAGTTCATACAGAACAATTTTTTTTTTTATAAAAATTTCGTTTACTTAAATAATTTATAATTGTTTGTTATTAACAACCACATATGGTCACCTAAGTTCATCTAAATTTTAGTAACAAATTTTATTTGGCATTAATTGACTCAGGCGCGCAAGCTTCTTTAGTCAAAGAAAAAATAATTTTGGAGAATAAAACTTTAACAGAAAAACATTTAATTAAAATAGGGAAGTTGGAGTTGTTATGAGCAACAAAGAAAAAAGTGTCTACTATTTCGAAAGCAGTGAATTTAGAAGTTACAATTGGAAATAAAAGTTATGTGACAAGATTTTTGGTCGTACCAGAGTTACAGTTAGATTTTATAATTGGCATAGATTTCATAGAACAAGAAGGGGTTAAAGTTGACGGCGAATATAAATGTATTATAATAAATAATGATAAAATAGAATGGACAAAAGATGGATTATATAATAATAATAATATTAAAATAAATAATTATGTCATAAGTGACTTTATAAAGGAGGAGCAGATTGGAATTCCTTGTTGGAGAACAAGAAGGGGTTAAAGATGACGGCGAATATGAATGTATTATAATAAATAATGATAAAATAGAATGGACAAAAGATGGTTTATATAATAATAATAATATTAAAATAAATAATTATGTCATAAGTGACTTTATAAAGGAGGAGCAGATAGGAATCCCTTGTTGGAAATATAAAGTACAATTAAATAACCTGGTACGTGAAAATATTGACCTCATAAATGAAAAACCGTGTGTAGCAAGAAATCACATACATAAACTTGAAGTAGACGACAAAGCTCCATTTAATGTTAAAGTTTATCCGATACCTTTTGCGTATAGAATACAAGTTAAAGAAGAAATAAATAAAATGTTGGCAGATAATATTATAGAATCATCCACAACTAGTTATGTGAACCCATTGGTGGTTGTTAAGAAGAAAAATGGTAGTCTTCGATTGTGTTTAGATGCTCGTAAAATAAACAATATTACCAAACCACAATATGAATCTCCGCAAACAATTGACAGTTTATTAGCAAGAATTAGTAATAAGAAAATTTTTTCGAAACTCGACCTCAAGAATTCTTTTTGGTTAATTCCGTTGGAAGAAAGTTCAAGGAAATATACAGGTTTCAATGTAGATGGAGAAATTTTCCAATTTAAAGTTGTACCTTTTGGATTATCAACGTCGTGTGCAGCGCTAGTGAGAGCTATGCAGAAGATATTAAATGAGTTTGAAGAATTTTGTGTGCATTATGTAGATGACATTCTTATTTTTAGTGAAACTGAAGAACAACATTTAAGATATTTAAGTATTATTTTAAAGAAAATGCAAGAAAATGGCTTGAAATTAAATATTGAAAAATGTGAATTTATGAAAGACCAAGTCCGATACTTGGGATATGAAATAAGTGATAATGGTGTGAAAATTAGTGATGAAAGGATCACTAGTATTAAAGAATTTCCCAGGCCAAAGAATTTGAAAACTTTACGTGGTTTTCTTGGAATGTTGAACTACTACAAGAAGTTTATACCGAAATATTCAGAATTAACGTTACCATTGGTAGAATTATTAAGGAAAAATGAAAAATGGAGTTGGACACAAGAAAGAGAAAAAGCATTTGAACAAATGAAAGAAAATTTCTACAACGAATTACGGTTAAGATACCCGAACTTCAAAGAAAAGTTTATTCTTCGAACAGATGCTTCAGACTTTGCAATTTCAGCTGAATTGGTGCAAATACAAAATTTATAGAAGAAGTTGGTGTGCCGAAGAAAATTTTAGCAGATAATGCGACGTATTTTAGGAACAATAGGTTTATAACATTCTGGAAGAATAGGAATATACAAGTTGGATTCTGTAGTATAAGACATCCTTGTGCGAATCCTGCAGAACGATATGTTAAAGAAGTTATAAAGTTTCTTAGAATTTCAACTCACAGAAGTCATGAACAATGGGTAAAATATGTGCCTCAAATACAAAAATTTATGAATGAAGTACCCAATTCAATAACAGAAGTGCCACCAATATTGTTGATGAAAAACATTTTACCAGAAAGACCTTGGAAAGGTGCGGAAGTAGTAGAAGATGTACGTGAGATCTTAGAACAAGCAAGAATCAAAAACAGCGCAGCATTGAACAAGTATGAAAGAAGGAAGAATAAAAATTTAAAAAGAAAGAAGTTTTATCAGATAGGTGATTTAGTAGTGGTTAAAAACTTAAAAGTTGCAAATAGGGCTGAAAAGATTTGTGCAAAACTACAATTGTCTTACATAGGGCCTTTCAAAATAAATAGGATTTTTGGGGAGAATACTTTTGAGTTAGCTGAGTTAGAGAGTGGAAGAATAAGAGGAAGATTTCATATTTCAATGATTTTTCCTTACAATATTAAAGAAGTTTAATGTTGAAATCGATGAAAACAAAATTTTCTTTATAAAACTTGTTTAGTTTAATATTCTAAAATTTTATTTTAATCTGGGGGCAAAAATGCTATGATATTTAGAGGTGTTTGATTTGACTGGGGTATTGTGGTTGCTGGAAAGCAATTTTTGGATTGTTTGTTGCAGTTCAATTTGCATTTGGAGATTTTTGAAGACTTGTAAGATTTTAATGTTCTGACTTATAATCTCAGGGTCGCGTATTTTTGCTAGAATTCCTGTTATAAATTCTAATAATTGTTATTTTTCATATGGTACTGAAAGAAAAGAAAAACACAACAGATTGATACGAAGACTATTTATGTTATTTGTAATTATAATTTAAATTAGAATTGTTAAAAAGGTTTAGTTTATAAGAAGTTTTAGAGTTACTTGATTTGTGCGTCGATAAAAGTCAGTTAGGATGTCAGTGTCAAAATGACAAACGAATGCAAAAGGATACTGATGGACATGAGATTTAGTTGTTTGTAATTAAAATGAAAATCAAAGGAGGAAGAAAAAAGATATAAAAAATAAAAGAAATTTGTTTAATTAGTTACGGCTCGTCGGTGTAAATAAATACACAGAATTGAGATCCTCTGGAAGAAGAAAAGAGGAAAAACGGGTCTAAAAGTTATATAAAAGTAATAGCGAGAATAAAAGTGAAAAATACAAAGAAGTAATAACGAATTATATATAAAACCAGAAGAATTATAAATAAAAGGTGATCGAGGAAGTTTGTACGTTGGTGATGGTAGTAAAACCAAATTGGTAATAATATAAAAAGCACAAGAAGAAGATTCAGATTAAGAGAGAGTATTTGTTGTTGCTCGAGAGGCCAGCAGAGCGTTTTGCTAGAGCGAGGAATAAGAAGACGCTAAGATAAGTGTTTATTTGTTAAAAAAAGACGATAGTAGATAGTAAAATTTATTGATATTTCGGAAACCACATTTAGAAATTGAGTTAATTAATAAAATTATTATTTTGTAAAGTTGATATCTTTGTGTATTTATTTCTACTTAAAAATTAATTTAAACAATTTATTTTGCAAGCAAAATAACGACCCTGAGAAAGTTAAAAGAGTCTCATAGCAAGTTTAAATTTAATTGCGTGAATTGCAGACAGTTTAGGGATTGTATTCTAGTAATCACAAGACCAAGCATATCATTGCAATATATTTTTAACAACTTACCAACATCATGTTCCATAGACGCACCATGTAAATTTAGTTCAGAAAGTGAAAATTCTTTCTTGATTTCATTTAGATCGGGAGCATCGCATGTGGAGTCGCCAAAAGCAGCTAAACAAAGTTTGGTTGTAGATTCAGGTTTTATTTCTTCCTCCTTCTTTAATTTTGAATTCATGTCAAGATATACACTTCCTGAAACAATTAAAATTTATTTTTATTATTAGGAGTTAGATTGCGACCAAACTTCTGGTTAGGAATACGCAGGATTTTGAAATTTAGAGATTACATTATAAAACGAAACATATGCTTTGTATAGGTTGTTTCATAAAATTGTAGCAATTGAATAATTTGTTTTTTAAGCCACTGTATTTCAAAAGGAGAAAAAGCAACCTCAAGAACAAGGTGGCATCTAAAATTGCAGGACAATGTTGGTATTAATTACATCAAGAGTAGTGCTGGTAATTTAAACTGATATATAGCAAGACACCATATTGTAAATTATAAAAAAACTCATAGCAAAATCGATGCTGTTCTACTTAGTAAAATTCCTGTTTTCACATAGCGGCAATTCATTTGATATAGAGCGGTGCTCATTTGCAAGTCCTTGTTCAAGTGGTAAATGATCATTGACCATTCATGTACCGGTACATTACTAATTACATAAATATTATAAAAACACTGAACATGCCTTACCTAGGCTGCCCACACTTCGTGTCGCATATCTCAAATGCATCATTCTTAAAAAACGTTTGTATCAAGTAAACATAACCTAGTACAGATTTATATTTTCTGTTTTTATTCACTTACCAACAGCATTCTCTATAAATCTACCATGTTCATTTGGTTCTAAGAATGAAAACTCTTTCTTGATTTCAATTAGAGGAAGAATAAGAGATGTGGGATCGACAAAATCAGGAAGCGAGGCTTTACGTTTTAATTCTTCTTCCATCTTCAATATTCTAATTTCGTAGTAGTAGGCATACAGTATACTTCCTAAAATATTTAAAATTTATGCTTATTGCTTTTATAACATACTACTGTACGACCGACTCACTTTTAAAGCAAAAATTCACAAAACTATAACACAACTATACAAAGGGTTAAATCCATTTGTTCACTCAAACAAATGGTAAGTACAATAACACAAATCCCAAGGCAAACCCACTACCTATAAATAAAAACTCGCCAATATGGCATGGTTCAACCCAGTCCAATCTACCAAATTATCTATAATCGACACAGTTCTCATTCAAATTTCGAAAGAAAGACTTTGTTTTAGGTATATCCAAAATTTACAATTAAATTTCTCGAGGATATTATGAGTATTGGTTAATGTTTAGTAAGCGAAAATATTTGGACTTTAAGCAGTTCGTGAGAATTTTATAGGTTATGTACAGTTTGTCATTTGAACTATTTTATTTACAGGATGTGCCAATAAATTAGAATGCCTAATTTTAAAAGGTAATATTTTATTTTTCTACATAATTTACATTTGTTTAAAACACAATTAATCTGGATCATTTGTAGAATGGTGTCTAGGTTTGCAGTTCTCGCGCAGATAAAATGCAAATATTTCCAAACATGTTTACTTGCATTGAAATCATAACATTTAAGCTAATATTCTGACCTAATCCGTAATGGTTATTCTTATTTATTTGGTGTCTAGAAATTACCCAGTTTACCTGTTATGTTGCAATCTACTTACTCCATATAATCGCAAAAATGTAGCTATATAACAGTATCAAAAGTAGGTTCACCTTATGCATTAATTCGAACCATATTTGTTGTTATTTCTAAGATTACCAACAGGCCAGGATAAATAGGTGCATTACTTATTAGGAATGCGGTATGTGCAGAGTGTTTAGTACAGGGTTCCCACTAACTATCAAGAATTAGAATCCATGACTTTTCCAGGATATCCATGACCAAAAATCATACTTATCTACAACTCTCGACAAAAAAAATCAATAAAATTAAGAGACGAAAAATAGTAACGTTTATGCGTTTTTTATCAATTCACAAAACAGTATATGGTGGTCTCACTTGCACCTAATCATAAACCATACTACGCCTTGGAATTTAACAAGGATAAGAAAAGTACCTCAATGATATTTTAAAAACCTTTAGCAGCAAAAGTTTTATAAGCGACAGTTTTAAAAATTCAATAGGAAAATTTTTAATTTTTTAAAATTATGTTAACACTACTGCAAGAAAAAAGTTTTTTTACTGTAAATCAAGAGAAAAATTAAGACTTTTGCCAAATTTTGCATAAAATCCATGACTTCCAGGTTAAAATTTTAATTCCCTGACTTTTCCATGACTTCCAGGTTATCCAGGGTCAGTGGGAACCCTGTAGTAAAAATGCCGCACCTACGTAACAACTCAATGTAGATGCTGCATTAATATTTAGGATTTTGTACATACTGCATTCTCTCTAAATGTAGCATACCTATTGTTTTTGATTACAAATGCTGAATATGCATTTGTTACTATAATCGAAATAAATTAGCATAATTTCAACATCGTAATAGAATTCTGATGAAACATTTGCTGTACATCCATACCCTTGCCACGATTGCTAGTTTGATGCAGCATATGTACAATAAACAACATTCGACGCGTGTTTCTGTTTCATGTTTGGTGGAGATACATCTTTTCTTTCATAGGAGGGCACAGTAATACAACAGACAATGATAATTTGAGCATAAACTGTTCCTCTGAAGGAGCATTTTGTACCAATAGGAGGAAAAGACAAACGGACAGCTTAACCAACAGTAATGATATCTGGTATTATTTAGATACCAACATTTATTTAGTTAGGTAGTAAGTACTTAATGAGTGATAGGCATTTTGAACAAGTTTGAAAGAGTAAAAGAGCAACTACATGAATATCTCACGTGTAGGAAGTATTATATTAGAAAACACTTAATCTACAAGTATGACAATTAAGGTTGTATTTATAACAAAATATAATTATAACCTATATTATTATTATTCTAAGTATTATACAGATTATTTAGAATGCACTATCTACTGCATCAAAAGGATTTTCTCGTATGTATTAAGAAATGTCGTTTTAGCTTACACCTTTCTATAGATCTATATTCACATAAACTACATTTGTGGGGTTTTTCACCTGTATGTGTTTTCGCATGCCGCTCTAGGTCTCTCTTCTGTAGAAATCTATAATCACATATGCTGCATTTGTAAGGTTTTTCCCCTGTGTGTATTTTCATATGATGTTGTAGCACACCCTTTTGTATACATTTGTAATTACATACATTGCATTGAAAAGGTTTTTCTCCTGTATGTGATTTGATATGAAGTTGTAGCGCATTTTTTCGAATACATTTATATTCACATATATTGCATTGAAAAGGTTTTTCCCCTGTATGTGTTTTGATATGTAGTTGTAAGGTAGTTTTTTGTATACATTTATATTCACATATAGTGCATTGAAAGGGTTTCTCTCCTGTATGTGATTTCATATGTAGTTTTAACGAACTATTTGTTGTACATTTAAAATCACATATACTGCAGCAGAAAGGTTTTTCTCCTGTATGTGCTTTGATATGTACTTGTAGCTTACTCTTTTGTATACATTTAAAATCACACATATTGCACTGAAAAGGTTTTTCTCCTGTATGTGATTTGATATGTAGTTTTAGCATATCCTTTCGTATACATTTATAAGCACATATATCGCATTGCAGTGGTTTTTCTCCTGTATGTATTTTAATGTGTCGCTGTAGCTGCCCCTTTTGTATACTTTTATAATCACATATATTGCATTGAAAAGGTTTTTCCCCTGAATGTGATTTGATATGTAGCTGCAGTGCATTTTTTCGTATACATTTATATTCACATATATTGCATTGAAAAGGTTTTTCCCCCGTATGTGTTTTGATATGCGGTTCTAGTGCAGCTTTCTGTATACATTTATAATCACATATATTACATTGAAAAGGTTTTTCTCCTGTATGTGATTTCATATGTAGTTTTAACGTACTACTTTGTATACATTTATACTCACATACATTGCACCGAAAAGGTTTTTCTCCTGTATGTGTTTTAATATGTAGTTGTAGCTTACTCTTTTCAATACATTTATAACCACATGTATTGCATTGAAAAGGTTTTTCTCCTATATGTA
Organism: Ctenicera cuprea; assembly: GCA_958336395.1. Classification (NCBI taxonomy): domain Eukaryota; kingdom Metazoa; phylum Arthropoda; class Insecta; order Coleoptera; family Elateridae; genus Ctenicera; species Ctenicera cuprea. Next base: position 5,896,310 of record OY284486.1, on the reverse strand, counting down.
TTTTCATATGCCGCTGTAAGTTCTTCTTATATTCAAATTTACTATTACATAAACCACAATAGAAGTATTTAAGCCGAGTACACGTTTTTATTGTTTGAGCGACACAACTCTCTTCAACTTCATTTTTTATATACAACTCTTCACCCACCAATGACTCATGCTTCATGCAGATCTCATCTTTACCACAAACGATACATGGAACATCTGGTTTTAATTGGCCGTCCAAAGATTGCATAGAGGTATCTTCATGTTTTACTGTAATTATTTAACACTCTATTAAATAATATTAATTTAGCATAAAAATACAATTAGCCAGTATTGGTTTGTTTCTGCATTATTAGTAATTGGTAAATTGTCATATCCGCAATAATATACAAAATTTGATTTTCTTTTATGAATTTAATGCATAGTTAATATAAAAAAATAGAAATAACATTTTTTGTGCCGAGTATACACATGGTGTTGATTTGGTTAAAAGTTATGATTCCAATAAAATTAGAAAACCGATCAATATCGCACTGATACAGTAAAAAAAAAAATTATCAGCGGGCAGTGGAAAAAAACATGTCCTTGATTAATTAAAAATTTTTAAATATAAAAACAGAAACATACTAAATGTCAAAATATATGTAAAAAAGTATAGTGCAAATTTATTGCTTTTTTTCGGAATACTTTATTACAAGATGGAATACTACGTATTCATGTCGGAGAGCTGCGGATGCCATCACACCAAATGTATGATCAATATAGGGGTATATCTGCAACCAACCGTGCTTCAGAAAGCAATGGTAAACCATTTAGTGGAACTTCTTCCCCTTTCGGCGGGTAAGGCCAGCCTCTTGCCAGGCATACGTGCAAAGCTAGCTCAAAAAAAAAAGAAACGTCCTATCTCCATTTTCTAGTTTTATTCATTTATTTATTAATATCACATGACAACCAGGTCGAATAGACCCACTGGGTGATCAGGCACCGCTCCATGGGCCACACACCCCTAAGAGAAAAAAAATATTTAATAACTACGAAATATCCCAAATTCCAAATTTGACATGATAAAAATATTTCACAATCAAGGGCCAGTTAAGGTTACAAATTAATGCTTGTGCAAATATATCTTTACAATCATTGTAGATATAGTGGGGAGTTTTGCGTTGCTTCTTTATTATTATCACCAAAAGCATTATGTTGCATTTCTAATATATAAACCTTACAAAAATAATTTTGACAAACATTACGCAACTGCTATAATCAAGTAAACTCCGTTTTTTTACTGCCCTGTTCACTAAAAGCTTTTTGCTTTCTCTAACTTAAATTGTAAAAACTTATGTAGAGGGCATATGTTATTTGTCATTATTACAAAATTTTAATCACTTACCAATACAATGCTCAAAAAAGTCACCATGTGAATGTGATTCCAAAAATGGAACTTCTTTCTTGATTTCGTTTGGTTGGGTTACATCTGATGTGGCATCTACCATTGCGTCCAACAAGATTTCACTTTTTACTTCAGGTTTTAATTCTTCGTCCATCTCCAATTTTAAATTCGTACCAGTATACATACTTCCTAAAACATTTCAAAATTTACGTTTATCATATCGGCGGCAGAGTGGCCGAGTGGTTAGGGCACTTGGCTGCTACGCGGAAGGTCTTGGGTTCAAACCCGAAGACTGGATGCCTGGAGGGCGGTCTACCCAGTCGCTTTTTAAAAATTGGGAACCAAACCCCTCAAGGGGCGAGGGAAGTAAGGCAGCCGTCTAAGGCGTGGTGCTTACCACACCACCCCGTACTTCATATAAGAAGTGCGAGGCGGCTGGGTATCGGAAGCAATGATACGGTGGCCCTGACCCACCGCATTGCAGGCCAAACTCCTCATTGGAGTGTAGTGCCACCGACTTTACTTTACCAGTATATATGCTTCCTAAAACATTTTAAAATTTACGTTTATTGCATTTTTACAAGGTTTTTTAAGAATACAGTAAAAAATCAGAGTTGTAACTTTACACTTAAAATATTATTTTCTACATTACACGAGAAAAGTGTGTAGAACATGTAGAATAATATGTAGAAAATGTATTTCAAATAAAACTGGTATAATTATCTACATAATATACATGTAAAGTATGTAAAAGATGTACCGATAGATTCTAGAAAAACACCTGCATAAAATTATTGTGTTTACATTACTATGTATATGAACGCCTGTGTGCATAGTAGGGGGGAGGAGAAGACCTGTAACTATTCAACGGTACTTTTCGTTATTCAAACGTACCGCACTGCAAAATGTTTTTAATTGTCAGCAGTTAAACGAGAAATCAGTTGGTTCCATAAAAATTGCACAATAAAATGCGCCCTATAAGTCGTTCCGTCTGGGGCAGAAGTATCGCTTGCTCCCAACATAATTCCGGCACTGGTGGCAATTATTTTACGTTTTTAGTTTTTTACTATTTTGAGTTTTTATTTATTAATATTATTTATTTTACTTTGGTGTAATCCCTTATCCAAATTCTTACGTAATATTGTTTTTTATGATGAACTAATTGATGACATTTGAGTAGATCTAATCCACTTGTTTGTAAGTAATTGGATAAAGGTGTAGTGTGGCTAAAAATTCGTAAGTAAATATGTGCCACTAATATTGTTTCATATTTTAAAAAAGATCTCTAAAATTTTGCGCTTTTGATCGAATTTCAGAGTTTACTTATTATTATTACTTAACCAAGCAGTAAAACCATTAAACTGACCTGACATATTTGCTGCACCGTCAGTTGCATTTGCTATGCATTGCTATATATCTAAATTATTAAGAAATAAAACATTTTTTAAAAGTTTTAAAAAACTTTGGCCAGTTGAACTTTCGCAGTTTACGACGGCAATTACTTTTTCATTAATTTTACCGTCAAAAACATCTTATAACAACATTGCATTGATCTTTCACCGAAACATCTTGGGTTGTATCAAGTTCTACTGAATACATGCCTGCATTTTGAATTTGGCCACAAATTTCTTTTTTAATCAATAAACCAATTGACTGTATTGTTACGAACCAAAATTAAATATTCAAAATTATTAAATAATTAAATACTTAAAGTCAAATATTCAAAGAATTCCATTAATATTTAGGTCTTGCTTATTTTAATAATTGCGCATATAATTATGTTGCAAGTGCTGATGTCAAAACTGCATTTCTGCAAGTGTCGACTTTGTCATACAAAATTAAGAAATATCAAATAAGTTTGCTAAGGGTTATTACAAAATATTGAGGTCGTGCTGATACGAATAAAATATAAAAAGCCAATCAAAGGTTGGCATGTAATAATTTTAATATAATTAAGTGGGAGGACACTGGGATCCTTGAAGGGGTATGACCAGTTTTGAGTTAGTTAGTCTGTGTCTGGCATTACTGGTGAAAAGTCCGATCAATTGGAAGATGGTGTCAGTACGCCTCATGTTATATATGTAAGTTGTTTTAATTTATTAAGTTAGTTTTAATGTATTACATTAATTTACATAAGTTAGCAGTAGTCATAATGTAGAATAGTTATAGGGATATTTATAAATAAATATTTATAATATAAAACTCTTGGGTTTCAAAAACTATCCTGCGATCCTGAAGGATGAGAATTATAATATTCTCATCAGTTACGTATCAAGCGTAACAAGTGGTGGAGGTTGCCGGATTATTAAGCATAACAAGTTTTATTAGGCTGCCTTGGGTCTAACACAAATGCCAAAAAATGAAACCCTTGATTTTTTAATTGGAAACGCTAATTGGGAATAAGTAGTATTTATTTTTAAATACAAGTAGGCATTTAACAAGCAGTTGCAAGGCCAATGTACTTGACACCCAGGAATTTTGCAGTTCAGCATTGTTGCTTCACTAGGTTAATTCCTGCAATATAATACGTTTAGGTAATCAGTTTGAACATATATATTAGCTATTAAAAAACAGAAACTGGGTCAATTTATTCGAATTATGAAAAAACAAACTCATAGGACAGAATAATTCTTTATTTAATATAATATTACAATAGATATTTAGATAAACTAGGATAGCATAGATATGAAGTTATTTAGGGTGTAAATTGTTTTTCTTTTGCAATTTTTGACAATTTTGTGATATAAAAAAAAATTTTAATGGCTGCTGATGTGGATGTGGCTGCGGACGGTAGTCCGATGTTACCCGGAGTAAGAGTTGACAAACTCTGCCATGTTCCAAGGTTCAGTTCTGATGACATTCACGGACACGTATGGATTTCTTAGCAATTCTACGATCATCACATGGAACATTGTGATGTCCATTATTATAATATATTTGTTGTTTCGACGTGGTACACCATTAGCTGCTGCTATTATTCCAACAGTTGAAGGCCACAACGGATCCAAATCAGTACATCATGAAGTCCTTATCGTTGTTACCTGCACAACATTTATTATGTTTATATGTTTTATTTTTGGGTACCTTCTACATAAAATTATAAATAAGTGCAAGAATAGAAAACCAAAAGAAGAAAAAGAAGATGAAAATAAGGGTACAGAAGAAAGACTATTTACTTCAAGACAAGAAGATTCTGAAGCTCGAGCGAAAGTTTCATTTAATGTAACAAAGTGTAATAAAGAAGAGAAAAACCAGAGGCAAGAAATCACAAACTCAGACCCAAGAAGCAGATGTGTTATCGAGTTGGAAAATAAAGAAGATTTATATTCACTAGTAAGAGGAAGTTCAGTTGAAGCAACCATGAATAAGATACCTTAGTGCAGTCCATACCTGTCACCTGTCAAACCAACAGTTCGGGCAGAAAAGGGCAACTGTTAAAGTTAAGTATTTTCTAATCTTACATTAAAGAGAATTCAATTATTACGGATCTACAACTTTGCTTGCAAGCATCTATCCTCGCTCCTTTTACTTAAACTTTCCTATTTTTCTATTTTTTATATTTATTAACCCACAATATTTGAAATCTCTTAATGTATAAAGCAAGTAAATTTTTATATATTTTTATGCTAAAGGTCTCTCATCATGCTTGCATTATAATAGTATCTTGCCAAGTACTTAACAAATGTGTTGTACTTCGCAAGCTTTCAAACCGCAATAATTGCTTATTACGTTGAACTTGAAAGAAGAGTATCGGTCTCTAAAAACGATTTTTAAATTGGTATCCCACGGTGCATAATACGCACGTGTGTGGGCTTGTAATTTGCACTAAATATGTGCTTTGAGATATAGTAAAGATATCGTAAAGATTATTGAGAGTTAATTTTATTAAAGTTCTGAGTTTAACGATTAATTAACGTAGTAAGAATTGTGCCTCTGAAAATTAATTAATTTGGAGAATATGAAAAAATGTGTTCAAGAATAGTTAGTTACATTATCAAGTGCAGTTGTTTAAAGTGAAAATAAAAGTAAATAGTCAAACAAAACTAACAACCAATATTAAATGAAAATGTATGTACCCAATGTTAAATTTTTTTTTTTTGAAAATTAAGTTAGTGTAATGCTACATTAAATACATTTCTTTTAAATAAGTTCTAACTTAGGATAAATATAGATTAGAAATTAAGTTTATATACGTACCTAATATTACGATTAAAGCTGGTATCGTTCAGTTTCATGTAACCACACCACAAGCCAAACCGAACCACCATAAGCAACGAGCAACGACCAGTTTTGTGAGACATGGCAAAGTCACCCACCAAGCGAGCCCTAGGTCCAGTGAAGGAAGTGCGATAATCTTAGGACCACAGTTGCAACACATTATACTCAGCTGATAGAAGCACATTTGATGGTTTCAATTCCTTTACCTGAAAAACTCCATGTATTAATTCTAATTATCCTGTCTAAATAATTATCCATCTATATGCATTTATTCCTTACTTGACAACAAATATATCCAATTCATCCACCATGTGGTCTGCAGCAAATTTACCACTAAAAACAGATTAATAATGTGCTGGCTATCGAATAATGAAATAAGTATTCGTGTTCTTACCAACAAACCGTGTTCCTGTAAAATTCACAGATGCAAGGGCAACAACACTCATCACCGAATTGATATTTTTACACTGTACATCGCACAAGAAGCATTTGAAGCAAACTAGTTTCGCCATTTTGTGAAGCGTCGCCAAATCACAGATATAGAGAACGTTTCGCGCAGCTATGAACTATTTAGTGTCATGCGTAGTGAAATCACAGCACTTAACGAAGGTGGCTGTGTCTCACGTAACGCTAACTGGTGTTTTGGAACATAAATAAAGGTGAACATTAAAATGGTGGTGTGGGACTATAAAACAATAAGTGAACAAACAATAAGTGAATAAGGTGTTAGATTATAAGGTATAACTGATAGAGACAATTTATTTTAATTTAAGTTGGTAGTTAAGTTTTCAATGTAAACCGGCTCAAACTTATAAACGTCGGGTCGACGTTTGCCGAAAGGGGGAATAATGTTACGAACCAAAATTAAATATTCAAAATTATTAAATAATTAAATACTTAAAGTCAAATATTCAAAGAATTCCATTAATATTTAGGTCTTGCTTATTTTAATAATTGCGCATATAATTATGTTGCAAGTGCTGATGTCAAAACTGCATTTCTGCAAGTGTCGACTTTGTCATACAAAATTAAGAAATATCAAATAAGTTTGCTAAGGGTTATTACAAAATATTGAGGTCGTGCTGATACGAATAAAATATAAAAAGCCAATCAAAGGTTGGCATGTAATAATTTTAATATAATTAAGTGGGAGGACACTGGGATCCTTGAAGGGGTATGACCAGTTTTGAGTTAGTTAGTCTGTGTCTGGCATTACTGGTGAAAAGTCCGATCAATTGGAAGATGGTGTCAGTACGCCTCATGTTATATATGTAAGTTGTTTTAATTTATTAAGTTAGTTTTAATGTATTACATTAATTTACATAAGTTAGCAGTAGTCATAATGTAGAATAGTTATAGGGATATTTATAAATAAATATTTATAATATAAAACTCTTGGGTTTCAAAAACTATCCTGCGATCCTGAAGGATGAGAATTATAATATTCTCATCAGTTACGTATCAAGCGTAACAGTATTACTACGACTACCGTTTTTTTTTTATAACAAGGGTAATAGATTTCCTCGTCCTCTTTTACCGGCTTCATGAGTAATTTTGCTTTTATTAATTATAATATCTAAATGTTCTTTAAATACTACATCATATTTACTTATTAATATAATAAGTTCTAAAAAATTACCATTGTCAAGTTTGGAATCATCTAATGTATATGCAGCCTCAAATTGTGTTCCCCGAAAACTTAAGCTGCGTTTTCCAATAAGTTTTACTATGTCTACCACTCTTTCTAAAATTTGATGTTTCTTTTTGACTTGGTCTTTTCTGATGGTCTTTTGTTTTGAAAATAACATGGTATTAATATCTTGCTTGTGCAAGTATAGAAAATAAGCTTCAGTACAGTGGGCATGCATTTTACTACCTTCATATTCCTTGATTCTTTGATGCACATGTTTCTAATCACTCATTCCCTCAATAAATGAATTACTTTCGTTTGTTTTTGCAAACGCTAGGCAAACAGAGCAATATAATTTATAATTTAATTCATTATAACTGAGCCAACATCGGTCTTGACCTTTTTCTTTATGGAATACTTTTTTTGTAAAAGGAAGATTAGTGAATGAAGACGGTTGCTTGGGATGCAATTTGAAAAATAGGACTATATCTGTAATAGCAGGCCTCACAAAAATGTTTAACGTTTCCTTCACTTCTTCTTCCTCATCAATCAGTTCATTTTCTGGCACTATAATTGTTGACAAAATTGAGATTGGAGCTGTTACTGTGTCTACAATTTCTTTTATTTCCTCTTCAACAAATTGAAAGGAGGTAGATGGTTGTGGTGATTGTGAGAAAGTCAGAGTCTCTGTTTCTGTAGTAGTTGTCTGTTCATCAGTTTGCTGAAAATATTTGGAAATTTTCACAGATTTTTTAGCATCTTTTGCTAATAATTTTCTTTATTTTTCGCGAAGTTTTTCTGCGCCTTTAATTATATAAACTAACGACACTAAAAACTATTGTTTAATAAACGCACTTTAAATGCACAAAACTAGCACTAAATTAAAAACTAACAACTTTGTCTTTTTAACTTAATAATTTTAAGTAAATATTATACAAGTATGTATTTGTTGTGGCCGGCCCATGTGATTCAAACGCATTCGTAAAAGGAACTGAAACTGAAGTAAAACAATTTTAAAATACCTAAAACGTTAGGCAAAACAGTGGTATGATTATGTTTGTGCTTGTAGTATAAACAAACCAAACACTGCGATCGGCCGGCCTCATAAATTAAGCTCCGAATTACATGAAATTCGTAGAATACGTAACATTATATTATGTCCAAGGCACAGTGCCACAATAGTATTATTGTATTGGAAACAACAGTCCCAACTTAAGTAGGTGGAATGGTTGTGGATATTATTTACGAGTGTTCTATTTTATTCAGCCGCAAGCAGAGCTGTTGGGCCAGAACTGTTATTTTAACGTTTTACTATTTTTCTTTTGCGACGGCAAAAAATCAAACGTAATGGCCGGCCCAGTGTGTGTCCGGCCCGACTTAGTATTAAAAGAATTTCTATAATGGTTACATTATTATATTCAATTTATTTATTTCTTTCTTTAATAAACCGGCCCAAAATGCATCGGCCCACCGGGATTTTTCCCGGTATCCCGGTAGGCCAGTCCGCCCCTGCAATCAAATATAATTTAGTTCTATTCATGCAATTTTGTTTCGAACACATTTTGTTGTTAAATAATCGATCTGCAGTATGGATATCCATTATTCACACATTGCGCTTTAAAATTTGGTTTTCATCATAGTGTCGCACTATGGATAATTTTTACGGAATATTTGGGACACCCAGTTGTATAGTACTATATAGACTACTTTATCACCATAAAACAACGTGTGGTGATATTTTCTGTTTTTAATCACTTACCAACAGCAAGTTCCAGCTCCAACCCACTATAAGAATTTGGTTCCGAAACAGAAAATTCTTCCGCTGCTTTTAGATGCCCAACATCAGATGTGGAATCAATAGCAGCTAGCGATATGTCGCTCGTGATTTCAGATTTAACTTTTCGTTCCATTTTTAATTTGTTCTAGTACAGATAATTCCGAAATCAGTTAAAATTTGTGTTTACTATATGTAATATGATACATACCTGACTCACTTTAACGGGAAAATTTAGAGTATTAGAAAACAAGAATGTTATATTCTAGAACCCCAACCCTTTGATGATATCGTGATTATAATTAATTGTATTTATACAATTATTATGAGAAGCAAAACATTGACACCTGCAATTTTGTAGGTTACGTTGTTACCAACTAACAGAGTCCGCTTACAATCAAATAATTGATCTCCATTTGAACTACTTCAGTTACAGGATGAGTCAACATGTTTGGAAATCACAAACTTGGAAAAAGGTTTATTTGCTTGCTTTTGTAGTTTGTTTTTCTAGATTGTATCTGTTGTCAATAATTTTCTTCGCAATATTAAAGTTTGTGTGACCTAAGAAAATGCATTTAACTAGAGAAAATTTCCGAGCCATGATTTTAAAAGTTCGCTGTCACTAACAGAATGTCTTGAAAGACTTCGCCCCTTTTCGTTCCTCTCCTGTTTGCTATTTTCTCATCCTCGAGGAACACTTTCTCCCACTTCCTCATCCATCCGCCATTCTCACCTCTACCACTCTCCTACCTCCCACTCAACCCATCTGCCGTTTATCTCTCGCCCCTTCTTTCTGTATGCTTGTGCCTGTGCCACCTGTCGGTTATGGTTAAGAACAGGTATATTTATTCATGTTTCAACTTTATTGTAGTTACCAATTTTGTTTGTACAAATCCAACTTTTTTTGTAATTACTTTCCATTTATGGTGTAAAAATATCTTTTTTTGTACGTTTCAACTTTATTGCAGTAATCTAATTTGTTTGTACAAATCAACTATTTTTTTGTAACGATTCTAAATTATATTACTTATAGGTGATTACCGATGCAACATACGTAAATAAGGCAATAGGATTATTTGTTTTTTATTACCGCTTTGTTAAAATGTAACTAGGTATTTTTATGCATATGATTGGTTTAAAAATCGTCACGTGACATACTTATTATTATATTCACGGGTGTGCACTTAAAAAAGTATTTAATTTGTATAATAAAAAAGAGCTTAAGCTACAAAAATGTAAGAGTTGAAGATTGTATTCATAACACAACATACTTAATAGAATTACATTGTTATTTATAGTACTATATAATTATTTCAAGAACTCCTTCGCAAAAGGTTATATTTACATGTGCAGTTAAAAAAGATTTTTATCTCCCTAATTATTGCGCAGTTCATTGAGGAAGTTATTCTACAATACAAGTTTACAAATGCTTATGTAAGCTATACTTTTATACACATCTATAATTACATATCTCTTAAATTCACCATTATTGGACTTTTGGAATGAGGTATCGATAAAAATATAATTACATACCCTGCATTTGAAAGGAAAGCTTTTCTCTGATATGTGTTATCATATGTATTATTAGATTACTCTGTATACATTTAAAATTACATAGTGTTTTCGAAAGGTTTGTCTCCAGCGTGTTTTCAACATCGTAACAAAACTCTGATGATGAAATTGCTATAGATCCATACTTTTGTCACAATTGATAGTTTGATGTGGCACATTACAATAAAAAAAACTTTAGCGATACGACTATCCAACCTGTACAAATTATTATATTAAAAACTTTAGCCTGATAGTAGAAGATTGTACTCAAGATATTTAAAAGTATAACCTATATTATTATTCTAAGTACTATATGCCACATGCTACATATAGAAAGATTTTTTCATGTATGTGTCTTGCAATGACGTTTTGAGTTACTCATTGCTATAGATTTATATTTACATACACTGCATCTGTAAAGTGTTTCTCCTGTGTGTGTTTTCATATGCCGTTGCATGTCACTCTTTTCTATACATTTATAATCACATACATTTTTCTCTGCGCAGCAAAATATTTTACCCGGCATCCTACGTAGCTTCTAGTAGTTGAGCTATCGAATGTGTTAATTTATCTTCAGTGCACTAACTTGACGTACCTAAAAAGCTGTAAGAGAAGAACAGAACCGATTGTTATCCCAATGTATGTGTTTTGATGTGTAGTTGTAGCTGCGCCTTTCGTATACATTTATAATCACATATATTGCATTGAAAAGGTTTTTCTCCCGTATGTGTTTTCACATGTCGTTGTAGGTCGCTCTTCCATATACATCTATATTCACATACACCACATTTGTAAGGTTTCTCTCCTGTATGTATTTTGATGTGTAGTTGTAGCTGCCGCTTTTGTATACATTTATAATCACATATATTACATTGTAAAGGTTTTGCTGCTGTATGTGTTTTGATGTGTTGTTGCAGGTGACCTTTCTGCATAAATCTATAATCACATACACCACATTTGTAAGGTTTTTCTCCTGTATGTGTTTTGATGTGTAGTTGTAGCTGCCCTTTTTGTATACATTTATAATCACATAAATTGCATTGAAAAGGTTTTTCCCCTGTATGTGTTTTGATGTGTTTCTGCAAGTGACTTTTTTGTGTACATCTATAATCACATACACCGCACTTGTAAGGCTTTTCTCCTGTATGTGTTCTCATATGACGTCGTAAGCCCTGCTTATATTGAAATTTACTGTTGCACAAACCACAATGTAAATATTTAATATGAGTAGATATTTTTACTGTTTGAGCAGGAGCACTCTCTTCAACTTCATTCTTTAAATGCAACTCCTCACTCTCCAATGGCTCAAGCTTGATGTGGATATCATTTTCACCACTCAGGATATCACATTTAGCATCAGGAACTTCTGATTTTATTTGGTTTTTCAAAGATTGAATGGTGGAATCTTCGTGTTTCACTGTAATAATTTACCACTGCATTGAATAAAATTAAATTAGCATAAACAAGGCATAACAGACCACCCACATACTATCTTTTACGGCTAAACTATTGAACCTATATGAATGAGATAAAAAATTTGTAGTATATAAATCGTAAGCGAGGTATTCAGTAAAAATATTTATACATTTTTTGGGGCTACTAGTTGCTTAGTTATTATTAAATAATTTATTTAAAGACTTATTTATATTAAACTTTTAAATAAATTGCCATCAAGTGATGTAAAAAAAATGTTTTTATTTGTAATATGAGAAATGTCTGTAGGTGTTTACTTATAGGTGGAAGTGTAATTTCAAACATTTGCTGTAGTGTTTATAATTTCTGAGGTCCCGAGTTAGCGCGGTTAGAATAACCGTTCGAGTGCGATCAGCAAAGTTAAGCATAGCTTTGCCTGGTCAGTAGTTGGATGGAAGTTGAGTCAACGCGGTACCTTGTGCTCTAGGAATGGCACGCAAATAGGTGGTCCCGGATGTCGCATTAACAACGCGGCAGTTGTTAGAGGGGTTGGAAGTTCCCTCAAAATACAGAGGTACGAAAAAACGGCTAATAGGAGTTTGGCATAAGCTGATGGAGCATGATGGTTTAAAAGTCGAAGGACTTCATCACCTCCTGGAAAATAGCGATAAAACCAATCCCTAGCCATGATTAACCCGACGCCCTAAGGACATAAAAGATGGCTAAAGAAGAAGAAGAAGTTTATAATTTCTGTACAAATTTCATTTTTAGTGGCATCGTCTCTTACCTGGGACCACTTATTTCTCTTGTACTTTTGGCCAGCCCAACGTACAGCACTTACTTATATGTTTTTAACTAAAATATTAAAAAAAAAATCTGTTAATCTAAAATTTTTCTGATCTGTTTTTTATTTGTTCATTGATCGTTTAAAGAACTTGAATCCTTAAAATCGTACGACCACACCATGGTCCAAGGCACAACACTCAGAGGTCAAAGGTACAAGGAAGTATTGTACCTTGGGCCAATTTATTGCATATAAAATGCATAATTACTAATAAATCTCCTTTTCAATGTAACCAGTCAAAAAAAACCTTGATGCTATCCTACGCTGATTAAACTTTGTGTCTATTGCTTTTTGAGGTAATATTAAATTTTTAAAGAAAGTGGCCCAAGGTACAAGACTCATTATTACAGAGTATTTGCTTATACTTTCTGTTTTTAGTCGCTTACCAAGCTCTGCAAAGTCACCATGTGAACATAGTTCAGGAAGTGTAACTTCTTTCTTGATTTCATTTGCTTTGATTGCATTTAACACAATTTCACTCGTTACTTCACGATTTAACTTTTCGTCCATCTCCAATTTCAAACTCATGCCAGTATGTATACTTTCTAAAAACATGTAAAATTTACATTTATTGCATTTTTAAAAGGTTTTTCATATATGTAGTAAAAACGATCTATAGCATTGTATCATGACAAAAACTCTTCGAGCTAAACGCAACAACGCAATTAAAATGTGCAAACACTGTTTCCACTTAGTTTTACAAAATTTTTGTGTTGCTTTATGTACGGTAACAGAAAAACGGGAACCATTAAAATTGTTAATAGACGGAAATCAACAACTATAAAAAACAAATGCTAACAATGGAAAAAAACACAATAAATAACAAACGAAAACTTCTAACATTGAGATATATTATTGTGCACGAATCACATTTGCCTACGATGTGTACAGTTGTCGCGTGTGAAATGATTATTGACAACAAAAGTAAAGACAAGAAAACTGGGTTTAAAGTACTTATTAGGTACAATTTTTATTGTTCCAAGTAAAATTTTATTGATGAAGTAAAGACGTGTTCTGTGGTTACTGCATCAGTTCTAAGATTTTATTAAATGTTACATCTTAAAATGCTTACATTTATAAGCTTGGAGAAAACTTTTATTAACCAACAGCAAGTTCTAGCTCCAACCCACTATAAAAATTTGGTTCCGAACAGAGAATTCTTTCTCGACTGCTTTTAGATGCTCAACATTAGTTGTCGAATCGATAATAGCAGGTATATGTCACTCATGATTTCAAATTTTGCTTTTCCTTCCATTTTCAATTTTAAATTCGTACTAGTAGATAATTCCTAAATTAGTTACCATTTATATGTTTATTACTATATGTATCTAATACCTACCAGTGACACTTATTCCCGAAAATTTAGAGAACTAGTGAGCAAGAATAGTATATTGCGTAGATCCCTTTAAAGTTTGATGATATTGTGATTATAATTAATTGTACTAATATAATTATAATAAGCAAAAGCATACACACTTGCAAATTTTGTAGGTTACCAACCATCAACTCGCAACATACTTACACTGCCCACTCAAATAAATGCTTATCCCATTTGAACTACTTCAATTACAGGATGAGTCAACATGTTTGGAAATTCATTTATATTGTTTTGTCAATCACTAAATAGTTATCCCATCTCTTCTGTCAAAACAGTGAAAATAGGCATGTTATTAATCTATTAACGACTTATTTATGAAAATTGTTCGTCTCTATCAGTTATCTCAAACAAACTGGTCGTTGCATTGAGTTAAAATTGCGAGAGCACAAGGCTGATTGCAAACACAGACGCATTACAAAATTTGCTGGTTTAACTGAGCATCTGATGGAAGTTGAGAATGCTTGAGAATTCGCCAGAGTACCTCATTTACTTTTCCCTCGTATCATATGTGAAGCAATTGAAATTGAAACAACATAATAACATAAACAGAGGATGGTTTTAGACTCAGTAAAGCTTGCATTCCAGTAGTTTATCCTTTGACTTATCCTTCTGCCTAACCCAGAACTACGCCGCTCTGCCCGACTGGCTCAAAGTGGTTTAAATACCTCCGCATCCCGGATTTGAAGTCAGTGCTCTAATCACTTTGAAGATGCAAGCTGCAATGTCTTGTAAGACGTTATTTTGTATGAGTTCACAAACAATTAACAGGCATAAACCGATAAAGTAATCTTGTCTTGATAATCAAGATACATTAAGATCAAATCCTTGACCGCCCCAAGGTTCAAGTAATCTAAGCACACGGCTCTGTCTAAGCAGGGCCCACGAAGAATCATGGTGAAAACTTTTAGAGCAAATGATTGTAAAGACAGACTCGCTACAAATCCGTCCTTTCCTGATTATGCTGGGTGTAATCTCCAAATGACGACGCGATCTAAGCAGAAAGTAAATTGTAATATTGACAGTTCAAGAAAACGCGAAAACCTCAAAGAATAAATTTTTCTTATTTTTTCAACGATGCATTTCAGTCGTGTGACATTTTAAATTACATCGCTTACATCGCTATAATTTCTGTCTGGATACTTATCGCTGCTATAATGCCCTAATTTTTTCATATCTAAAGCATTGCATTTTTCCTTTAGGTTTTATTAAGTCACTCTTATGTATACACATTTAAAATCACATACAGTGCTTTTAAAATGTTCGTTTCCAGATGTTTTCAACATCGTAATAGAATTCTGATAATAAATGTTTTTATGAATTCACACCTTTTGCCACAATTCATAGTTTGATGCAGCGCATTACAATAAAATAAACTTTAAAAGTGTTGTTCTGTTTCACGTTCGGTGTAGATACGTTTTTCTTTTATAGAGAACAGAGTAATACAACAGACAGTGATAATTTAAGTAATATGCTCCTCTGAAGAATTATTTTGTACCAATGGGATAGATTAAGTAGTTGTACAACTTAAAAAACCACAATGATATCAGGTATTATGAAATATAAGACTAAAAAGGAAGTTGAGTTTCGCAAGGCAAAGAAAGCGGACGCGGACGTGCGAGCGGCGATAAATAACTTCGTAAAACGAGTAATATCACGCAAAACACGCTGCGGATTAGTGATTAAGTAAGAAATAAAAAGTAATTAAAGGGGGACGAAGTGTAAGTATTAAAATTAAGTAAAACTACGTGAAATTAGTGCGTAAATAGTGGTCAAAGTGTAAATATAAGAGAAGGCACAAGGAGTAAAATATTATAAATTGAATAGTGAAACGATAAACAGCTGCGAGATAACGCGCAATATCTAAAGAATACACAAATAAACAGAGAACTGGACGGTGTCAGAAGGGAAAGAAGCGAAAAATACAAGAATATGGAAGACTTACTACAGGATATTCATAACAAACTGGAAAAAATGGATAAGCGTAATGAACGCATTGAAAATAAGATGGATGTATTATACGACGAAATACAGGAAATAAAGACAGCAAATGCAAAACTAAGAGAAGAAAACGAAGCTTTGAAAAAGCAAAACATAGAAATTGAGAAACGAATGGAGATAATGGAAAAAGAAATAAGAAAAAATAAAATTATTGTACAAGGAATTCAAGAAACGGAAAATGATTCTGATCTAAGTACCAAAGAAAACATAAGGAAAATGCTCACCGAAATAGGGATTGCAATAAATATGGAAAATGAAACAAGAGAAGTAAGAAGAATAGGGAAAAAAATGCAGAACAGAGATATACCAAGACCAATACTAATAGAATTTGCATCAGGGAGCAAGAAAATGGAAGTGCTAAAATCCGCAAAAAAGCTAAAAGATATCAGAAGACTACAGTAAGCAAATACAAGAACAAAGGAAACTACTGTTGCCACACATGAAAGAAGCTAGATCAAAAGGATATAAAGCAACCCTAAGACATAACAAACTCATAGTAAATGGCGAAAGCTACACTATTGAACAAATAGAAAAGCAAATCGACGAAAACGAAACAACCAGGAGTCTAAGAAATTATGGAAAAATCGAAAATACGAGAGAAGCAGAAAGTAGGAAAAATGGCAGAACGGTAAGCCAGAGATCGTCAGCAAATGGAAATGAAGAGCAAGAAAATATGGAGTAACCGAAGAAGAGTAGTTATTCAAGAACAAATTCAAAAAACTGATAAATATAGGAAAAGGGGACGGATCAAATGATGACGACAAACGCAAAGGAAAAAGGCAATGCAACAGAGATCTTGATAAAGCAAAACACAGGACAGATTCACGAAAGATCAGGCACAAAAACGTAGAAAAAGAAATAAAAAACAAAGAAAATAGTCGGGGAAATAAAGAAATCAAAATAGGAACGTGGAATGTAAGAAGCAGTATGGGGAAAGAAGAAGAACTAGTAGAAGAAATGATACAATATGACATAGAAATTCTCGGAATTACGGAAACAAAAAAGAAGGAAAAAGGGTTAAAGAAAATTCATAAAGGATATTGGTTATATTGGTCCGGAGTAGATGAGAATCAGAGAGCAAAGGAAGGAGTCGGATTAATAATCGCTCCTAATAAACTAAGAGATGTGATACAAGAAGAATACGTAAACGAAAGACTATTAACCGTAAAAATAAAGCTAGTAGACGAAGAAATATGGACAATAATTATAGCATATGGAGAAAATGAGGACGCAAGAGAAGATGATAAGGATAAATTCTTCGGTGAGTTACAAAAACAAATAGATAATGGAGAAGAAAATCCAATAATAATGGGAGATTTAAATGGACGTGTGGGTAATAAGAATAAAGGGAAAGAAGAGTATATGGGTAAGGAAGGAAAAGAGACATTAAATAACAATGGCGAAAGAATAATAGAAATATGTATTGAAAATAACTTAATCATAACAAACACAAAATTCAAACATAAGAATATACATAAATATACAAGAATATCAGAGAGCAGGAATGAGAAATCAATCATCGACTACTTTCTGGTGAGTAAAAATAAATGGCAAAGAATAAAGGATATAAAAGTCAAAAGAGAAGCGGAGATAGGAAGTGACCATTACTTAGTGATAATGAAAGTGAAAACACTAAAGCATGGAATAATAGACAAAAGAAGGAGAAAAATAAAGGAAAAAATAAAATGTTTTAAATTAAGAGAGGAAAAGCATCAAAAGAAATACCAAAAGCTACTAGATAAAAAATTAAAGGATAAAGGAAAAAACACAAACATAGAAGAAAAATGGGAATTCCTTAAGAAAAACATACTGGATGCATCGGAAGAGAGTTGCGGCAAATCGATAATAACAAACAAAAACACGAGAAAAACCGAATGGTGGACAGATGAAATACGGGAAAAAATAAAGACCAAAAAAGTGATGTGGAAAAAATACCTATGCCCAAAAAGAGATGAAGATTACGAGATATACAAGGAACAAAGAAAAGAAGTTAAAATAAAAATCCAAGAGGCTAAAAAGAATTCATGGGAGAAATTCGGTCATAAAATGACAGAAAATTATAGAGAGAATCAAAAATTATTTTATGGTACACTAAAACAACTAAGGAAAAGAAAGGAATATAATATGCTAAACATAAAAGATAAGGCCGGAAATATACTAACAAAAGAAGATGAAATAATGGAGCGATGGAGAGAATATTTTGAAGAGTTAACAAACGCGGATGCTCAAAACCAAGAGAAGAAAGAAGAGACAGAAAATGAAGAACAAGAAAGAGAAAGCATAAGCGAAGAAGAAATAGAATAGGCAATAAGAAAATTAAAACTGGGTAAAGCACCCGGACAAGACAAAATTACCCCAGAAATGATAAAACACATGGGAAGAGAGGGAATGCATAAACTAATGGAAATAATGAACGACGCATTAAAGAACGGAAAAATACCGAAGGACTGGAAAACAGATATCATTCTACCGATATATAAGAAAGGTGACAAAAGAAACTGTAATAACTATAGAGGTATAACACTCTCCAGCGTTCCAGGGAAGGTATTTGCAAGAATAATAGAAAAAAGAGTAAGAATCAAAGTAGAGTCAACGCTGGAAGACACGCAATGTGGCTTCAGGAAAAACAGAAGTGCACAAGATCTTATATTCATAAGACAAATAAGTGAAAAATTAATAAATAAGAATAGAGATATACATATATGCTTTATAGATTTGGAAAAAGCGTTTGATAGAATACGAAGGGAAGACATTTGGGAAGTACTACAGATAAGGGGAGTGAATAAAAATATCATAGAAATTATAAAAGACATGTACAAAGGAAATACAAACATAGTAAGAACAAATAATGAAGAATCCAAAGAATTTGAAACAAGACAAGGAGTTAAGCAGGGATGTGTATTAAGCCCACTGTTATTCTCAGCGGTACTAGATGGGGCTATAAAGAAAGCCAAGAAAAAGATGAACAAATTAACACTGGGATACTGGCAAATGAGACAAACACAGTTGACAGAACTGATGTTCGCAGATGACATGGCCTTGATAGCAGATACAAAGGAGAATTTACAACACAACCTTAAAATAATAGAGGAAGAACTAAAGAAAATAAATATGAAAATTAATATCGGAAAAACAAAAACAATGATAATCTCAAATACAAAGAAAACCCATGAAATAAAACTGGAAGGTAGGCAAATTGACAAGTAGAACATTTTAAATATTTAGGCGCAATAATAGAAGAAAATGGAAAACTGGATAAGGAACTAAATGATAGAATGGGAAAAGCGGGAAGAATATTCAATATAATAAAGACAACCTTTCTAGGAAAAAGAGAAGTGCCGAAAAAGATAAAAACCGAAGTCGTAAAAAAAGTGGTCAGGCCAACAATTACATATAGCAGTGAGACATGGTCACTAAATGAAAGACAAAAAACACGAATTAATGCAATGGAAATGAGATTTCTGAGGAAAATAGAAAACAAAACAAGGAAGGACAAAATAAGAAATGAAACATTCAGACAAAACCTACAAATAGAATCGATCAACGACAAAATCACAGAAGGGCAACTCAGATGGTTTGGTCATGTGTGTAGAATGACGGACGACAGACACAAAAACAGTGTTCGAAACGCGAGTGCCGGGGAAAAATAAAAAAGGAAGACCAAGAACAAGATGGATTGACAAAGTGAGAGAAGAAGCAGAGAAAAAAGGAATAACATGGGATGGAATACGTAATCTAACACAAGATAGAAAACAGTGGAGACAAAAATACAAGACTCAACCCCACCAGCCTTACACCTAAAGGTAGAAAGGCCTAGGACTAAGTAAGTAAGTAAGTAAGTAAGTAAGACTAATAAAAATGGTTTATTGAAAAGGTTACGATTATTTAAATACAACATTTGTTTAGTTAGTTAGTATTTATTGAGTAGGTATAACCAGACAGGGGAACTGTGATAAGTCATTTTGAACAACCTGTACAAAGTATTATATTAAAAAAGCATACCCTGATAGTAGAAGATTATATTTTGACAAAATATCAGTATAACCTATATTATTATTCTAAGCACTATATTCCGTATCTTACATTTAAAAAGTTTTTTTCATATATGTGTCTCACAATGTTGTTTTAGCTTACTCCATTCAATAGATCTTAGTCACATCCACTGCATCTGTAAGGTTTTTCTCCTGTATGCGTTTTTATATGCCGTTACAGATCACTCTCTTCTATATAGTTATAATCACATACACCACATTTTCAATGTTTTTCTCCTTTATGTATTTTGATGTGTTGTTGCAGCTGACTCTTTTGTATACATTCGTAATCACATATATTGCGTTGAAATGGTATTTATCCTGTATGTGTTTTAATGTGGTGCTGTAGGTGAATCTTCTGTATACATTTATAATCACAAACATCACATTTGTAAGGTTTTTCTCCTGTATGTGTTTTGATGTGTAGTTGTAGCTGCCCCTTTTGTGTACATTTATATGCACATTTATTGCATTGAAACGGTTTTTCTCTTGTATGTGTTTTGATATGTAGTTGTAGAGCACTCTTTCTTATACATTCATAATCACATATATTGCATCGAAAAGGTTTTTCTCCCGTATGTGTTTTCACATGGCATTTTAAGTGGCTCTTCTGTATAAATCTATAATCACATATACCACATTTGTAAGGTTTTTCTCCTGTATGTGTTTTAATATGTCGCTGCAGCTGCACCTTTTGTATAGATTTATAATCACATATATTGCATTGATAAGGTTCTTCACCCGTATGTGTTTTGATGTGTAGTTGTAGCTGCCTCTTTTGTATACACTTATATGCACATATATTGCATTGAAACGGTTTTTCTCCTGTATGTGTTTTCACATGGCAGTTTAAGTCGCTCTTTTGTATAAATCTATAATCACATATACCACATTTGTAAGGTTTTTCTCCTGTATGTCTTTTAATGTGTCGCTGTAGCTGCCCCTTTTGTACACATTTATAATCACATATATTGCATTGATAAGGTTTTTCACCTGTATGTGTTTTGATGTGTAGTTGTAGCTGCCCCTTTTGTATACATTTATATGCACATATATTGCATTGAAACGGTTTTTCTCCTGTATGTCTTTTGATGTGTTGTTGCAGCTGACTCTTCCCTATAAAGCTATAATCACATACACCGCACTTGTAAGGCTTTTCTCCTGTATGTGTTTTAATATGTCGCTGAAGCTGCACCTTTTGTATACATTTATAATCACATATATTGCATTGATAAGGTTCTTCACCCGTATGTGTTTTGATGTGTAGTTGTAGCTGCCGCTTTTGTATACACTTATATGCACATATATTGCATTGAAACGGTTTTTCTCCTGTATGTGTTTTCACATGGCAGTTTAAGTCGCTCTTTTGTATAAATCTATAATCACATATACCACATTTGTAAGGTTTTTCTCCTGTATGTCTTTTAATGTGTCGCTGTAGCTGCCCCTTTTGTACACATTTATAATCACATATATTGCATTGAAACGGTTTTTCTCCTGTATGTCTTTTGATGTGTTGTTGCAGCTGACTCTTCCCTATAAAGCTATAATCACATACACCGCACTTGTAAGGCTTTTCTCCTGTATGTGTTTTCATATGACGTAACCTCTGCTTATATTGAAATTTACTATTGCACAAACCACAGTATAAGTATTTAACATGAGTAGATATTTTTGTTGTTTGAGCAACAACACTCTCTTCAACTTCATTTTTTAAATGCAACTCCTCACCCACCAATGGTTCAAGCTTGATGTAGATATCATCTTTACCGCACACGATACCACATTTCACATCTGGAACTTCCGATTTTATTTGCGTGTCCGAAGATTGAATGGTGGCATCTTCATGTTTCACTGCAATTATTTAATACTCTATTAAATAATATTAAATTAACATGAAAATACAATTAGCCAGCACTGGCTTGTTTCTCCATTATTAACAATTGGTAAATTGTCATATCCGCAATAATACACAAAATTTTGATTTTCTTGTGCATAATATTTAATATGCAAAAATATAAATAACATTCTTTGTGTCCAGTATACACATGGTGTTGGTTTAGTTAGTTATGATTCCAAAACATTAGAAATCTGATCAATATCATTTTGACACAGAAAAAAGATTAATCAGGTGGCAGTGAAAAAACTACAAACCTTTAATTAGCAAAAAATATTTAAATGTCAGAAACAAACATACAGAAAGTCAAAATATATGTAAAAAAGTATTGTACAAATTTATTTATTGTTTTTTCCCAGATACTTTATTAGAAGATGAAATACTACGTCCTATTTCCATTTTCTAGTTTGTTTTAATTATTTATTAATACCGTATGTTCAAATAAAAAATACATAAGGGTTGGCCATGAGAAATAAAATTACTGTTTTTGCATGCTTTAGAATTTATATTAACTGTCATCACTTTGTTAGTGCATATAAAGTCCATATTTACTAATGAGTCTCCTTTTTAATGTAACTAGTCACAAAAATACTTTATGCTACCTTATGGTAATTAAACTTTGTGCCTATTGTTTTTTGAGATAATAGCAAATTTTTAAAAAACTGGCCCGAGGGGTAAATTGTGTTTAAAAATGTTGTACACTTACTTCCACATACTTCTACTTGTAGTTCAGCATACTTTCATGTTCTTTCACCAACTTCCACATACTTCCGCTTACCTCCATATACATCCACCATACTTCCACTTCCACATAATTTCACATACTTCCACTTACTTCCACGTACTACCACTTACTTCCACATACTTCCATGTATTTCCACCGTACTTCCACTACCTTGTACACCTACTTTAACTCGCAGTTTACCCCTCGACATGTCCCAAGGTATAAGACTCATTAATACACAATATGTGATCACAGTTTTTGTTTTTAGTCACTTACCAACACCAAGCTCCGTAAAGTCACCATGTGAATGAACTTCAGAAAGTGAAACTTCTTTCTTGATTTCGTTTGGTTGGATTACATCTGATGTTGAAGTGACTAACACGATTTCACTCGTTACTTCAGGTTTTAATTCTTTGTCCATCTCCAGTTTCAAATTCGTACCAGTATGCATACTTCCTAAGAGGTTTAAAATTTGTTTATTGCATTTTTACAAGGTATCTCGTAGGTGTTTCAAAAATGCATGTAAAAAATTCTGAAGCGCATTCCTGACGTCAAAATAAAAAAAAAGATTCCTACAAACATGGGACAGAAAACCCTCGTTTCCAACATACATATGTTAAAGGATCATAAAAAAATTAACATTTTCCTACTCTCTCAAAAAACAGTTTGTTATAATTTTACGATATTTGGTAGAATGTTATTTATAGTGGAAAAAACAAATACAAATACAAATAGTTTGCCTAGTTCGTTTGTGTTGCTCTTCTGAAATTATTGCCATTTTATACATTAAGGAAAATTTTTCATATGGGGAAATGACTGACATGCACGTTCTTACGGAAATTCTCCATAGGGGAGAAGATTGTATCATGAAGCCTTTTCAGATCGTCACCTTCCTGATAGAAGAACTTTTGAAAACATTGATCAGAAATTGCGACAGAGAAGAACATTATTTTTCTGTATGTGATTCTTCCTCTGTAATTATTTCAATCCTTGGTTAGGTTCCTTTCAATGTGTTAACGCTGACCAAGAAAGACCAAGATCAGCAAAAAAAACGGAACTAGAGAAGGCTTGTTTACACAAAGTAGAAAGAAATCCAATCCAGTTAGTACTAGAGAAATTCTACATCATTTGAAAACATCCAATGCCACAGCTCTCGAAACAGCTACTTCATCCGTATGATCCCTACTGAAAATCACCTCAGTTGCCTCATAAAACCTCATACAAAATGAACCTGGTTGTTTCAAAAACCGCATAAAACCACATACAACCTGATGAAAACATTATCAGGTTATATGAGGTTTCTATATATATTTTCAGTAGGGATGTGCAACGTGTACAAGCACTTTCTCAAGCAACAGATTATGTTCCATAAGTTAGCTTTTGTCGTTGGTTCATTTGGAAAGGTGCTGCTGATATTAATTTCAGAAATGGGATACTGGATGAAGCAGGTTTTAGGAGGGACGGTATTGTGAAATTTCACAACGCAATCCACATGCAATCATTGTAGCGCGTCATCAACAGCAATTTAGTTTGAATGTTTAGGCAGGTATTGTTGCTGATAAGTTATACGACCTTTTCTTGCCACAAAGACCAAATGGGGAAACATACCGTGCATTTTTACAAAATAATCTGCCAGCTTTGCTATAAGAGTATGGTTTGTGCACGATGGAGCGCTGCCACATTTTAGACAAACTATCAGAAACCATTTGACTATCACATTTCGAGTTCCTAACGTTGATGAACTTAAGAGCAAGAATTATTAATAGCTGCGATTAGATTCGAAATACGCCAGGTGAACGGGATTCGGCAATGATTGCAACGAAGAGTTCACAGATGTATTGAGATGGGGGGAGGGAGGAGAATTTTACACACTATAAAAATGAAATATATCCATAAGCTATTTTGTTCAATTAAATACTTTATAATAAATTATTTTTTTTATTGTTACATGCATACCCTCAATTTTATTGAAAACTAGTTCTAGAAGTGCTAGAAATGCGCAATAAGAGTACCTTTTTTGTGTATTTGTTACAGCTCTTTCAGAATATCTTATTAGTTTTTCAGCAATTCCACACAGAAGTTTTTTCTGTACAAAAAATCCCTCATAAATCCCCGTAGCACCGCCCCTGTTGCAGATATAAAGACAAGCTCTATGCCAGATTATTGGTTACGAGCCACTATAACATTCTACCAAATATGGTAAGATTATAACCAACTGTTTCTTGGGAAAGTAGGAAAAAGTTAATTTTTTGATAAACCTTCAACACCCTGCAGCTCGGAAACGAAGCGTTTCCGCAACCATGTTTATAAGAACTTTTTTTCTTATTTTGACGTCAGGAATTTCAGAATTTTTGACATGCATTTTTGAAACACCCAAACCGTTAAAAACGATCCAAAGCGTTGTATTACGATAATAACTATTCAAGCAAACTGCACGAAACAAATTGAAAGTTGCAAATGCTGTTTGCACTTACACCGTTTCACAAAATTTTGCTGAACTTTATGCATGATAACAGATAAACGAGAACATTTAAAATTGTTAATAAAAAGAAATTTAACCACTATAAAAAACAAATTCTGGCAATGATCCAAATCACACCGAATAACGAACAAAAACGTCAAATTTTGTAATATTTTTAAAATTAACGGTTTAATACTGCATGTGAAACAAATTTGCTTAGGAATTGTACAGTTGCTACATGTTAAACCAGTTTTACAACAAAAACAGATTTAAAATTTGGGTTTAAAGCAAGCATTAGCTACAATTTTCATTTTTTAGAGCAAATATTCCTAAATAGTCCTGTAGTTACTGCGTTGGTTCTTGGATATACATAAATATTCCATCTTAAAATTCTTACATTAATAAGCTTCTTTCCAAAAGACCACACTTTAGAGAAAAATTTTATCATAATGTTAAATTCAGTTTCCCTCATAGTATCGTGCTATGGCTAACTTTTACGGAACATTTAAGACACCCAGTTTGTATAGTACTATAACCTAGTTTATCAACATGAGACAACCTGCAATTACATTTTCTGTTTTTAATCACTTACCAACAGCAAGTTGCAGCTCCAACCCACTATAAGAATTTGGTTCCGAAATTGAAAATTCTTTTTTGCCAGTTCTTAGAAGCTAAGCTCTAAGTCTGATGTGCACTCGACAACAGCAGCTAATGATATCTCACTCGTGATTTCAGATTTTACTTTTCCTTCAATTTTCAACTGCTACTAGCATGGATACTTCCTAAATCAGTTAAAATTGATGTGTTTATTACATGTCTATGAAACCTATCTATGACTCACTTTTAACTCGTGAACAAGAATATTATATTTTGTATAATCTTTTGAAGTTTGATGATATTGGGTTATAATCAATTGTATTAATATATAGAAAGCAAAACCATTACCACTTCCGAACTTTTAGGTTATGTAATTTTAGTAATACCCTTTGTGACATTTGAACTACTTCAGCTACAGCATGAGTCAATATGTTTGAAAATACATCTTTTACTGTTTCTGTGTTATTTACTAAATTGTTAATAAAGTTTGCTCGACTTAACGATTATTCAAATTTAGAACTGCTTATTCAACGGTAACACAAAATAAGACTTTTTTTAATATAACCTACATTTATTATTCATTTCAGAAATGAATTTCATATATCAGAAATTAAGTCCTCAATGTTGAATGAAAAATCACACATAATGAAGCAATATTATTTTAATTTTGCTACCCTAAAATGGCTTACCAAACAAGTGTAAAAGCAAATTACGAATGCAGTAATTCCATATGTATAAAATAATGCCTAATTGTACAGCAATTCTAAAAATTTCATGGATGTCAAGAACAACGAATAACGAAGTAATGCGGAGAGTAGGAAAAGAAAAAGAATTAGTAAAAACCATTAAAATGAGAAAAACTGCATACTTCGGTCACATCTTAAGAAATGATAAATATAAACTGCTTCAAACTATAATCAGAGGAAGAATACAGGGAAAGAGACCAGTAGGAAGAAAGAGATTATCCTGGCTTCGTAATATTCGCAAATGGACGGGTAGGACCGCTGCACAATTATTCCGATTAGCTGAAGACCGCGAGCAATTCAGACGAGTGGTAGCCAACCTCTGATTACGGAGAAGGCCTACTAGAAGAAGAGTACAGCAATAATAATTTGAACTCAAAATGTCCCTCTGAAGGATGTTTTCCACAACTGTAATAGACTAAGTGGTACCAAGAACTGTTACCATAATTACATGGGGTATAATTATAAAATTAAAGATTTTACTAAAATTATTTATGTTTATTTAGATAAACATATTCGTTTAGTTAGTTAAAGTATTAAATTTTTATAAAATGCAATTCGCATTTTAAATATACAAGTTCAAACGGAATACTTGCACGAACAGTTTAATTCATAATAAACCATTCAACCTGTACAAGTATTATTTCAAAAAAGCTGAAACTACAGTAATGTAATAATAGAAGCTTGTATTTAACACACTATTATGAATAACATAAAAATACAATTAGCCAGTATTGGTTCAGTATTGGTTTGTTTCTGCATTATTAGTAATTGGTAAATTGGCATATCCGCAATAATATAGAAAATTTAGATTTTCGTTTATGAATTTATTGCTTAGTTAATATAAAAAAATAGAAATAACATTTTTTGTGCTGAGTATGCACATGGTGTTGATTTGGTTAAGAGTTATGATTCCAGTTAAATTAGAAAACCGATCAATATCGCACTGATACAGTAAACAAAAAATAAACAGAGAGCAGTGGAAAAAAACATGTCCTTGATTAATTAAAAATTTTTTAATATCAAACAGTAACACACTAAATGTCAAAATATATGTAGAAAAGTATAGTGCCAATTTCCATGAGCCACACGCCCGTAAGAGAAAAAAAAATTTAGTAACTACAAAATATCTCAAATTCCAAATTTGACATGATATAAATATTTCACAATCAAGGGCCAGTTAAGGTTACAAATTAATGCTTGCGCAAATATATCTTTACAATCATTGTAAATATAGTGGGGAGTTTTGCGTTACTGCTTTATTATTATCACCAAAAGCGTTATGTTGCATTTCTAATACAAATACTTCACAAAAATAATTTTGACAAACATTACGCAACTGCTATAATCAAATAAACTCCGTTTTTTTACTGACCTGTTCACTAAAAGCTTATTGTTTTCTCTAACTTACAATTGTAAAAACTTATGTAGAGGGCATATGTTATTTGTCACTATTACAAAATTTTAATCACTTACCAACACAATGCTCAAAAAAGTCACCATGTGAACGTGGTTCCAAAAATGGAACTTCTTTCTTGATTTCGTTTGGTTGGGTTACATCTGATATGGCATCTACCATTGCGTCCAACAAGATTTCACTTTTTACTTCAGGTTTTAATTCTTCGTCTATCTCCAATTTTAAATTCGTACCAGTATACATACTTCCTAAAACATTTCAAAATTTACGTTTATTGCATTTTTACAAGGTTTTTTAAGAATACAGTAAAAAATCAGAGTTGTAACTTTACACGTAGAATATTATTTTCTTACATTACACGAGAAAAGTGTGTAGAATATGTAGAAAATGTACGTCAAATAAAACTGATATAATTATCTACATAATATACATGTAAAGTATGTAAAATATGTACCGATGATTCTAGAAAAACACCTGCATAAAATTATTGTGTTTACATTACTATGTAGATGAACGCGTGTGTGCATAATGTTTTTAACTGTCAGCAGTTATTAAACGAGAAATCAGTTGGCTCCATAAAAATTGCACAATAAAATGCGCCCTTTAAGTCGTTCCGTCTGGGGCAGAAGTATCGCTTGCCCCCACCATAGTTCCGGCACTGGTGGCAATTATTTTACGTTTTTAGTTTTTTACTATTTTGAGTTTTTATTTATCAATATTATTTATTTTACTTTTACTATTCTTACGTAATATTGTTTTTTATGATGAGGCTATCTTTTATCTCGACCGCACAGTTAACCGGCAAAACTGTAGATATTGGTCTCCTGAAAATCCACACTGAAAAATTGAAAGTCATAGCCAGTTTCCACAAAAACTTAACGTTTGGGCTGGCATTCCAGGTAATCGTATTGCAATGATATGCTTGGTCTTGTGACTACTAGAATACAATCCCTAAACTGTCTGCAATTCACGCAATTAAATTCAAATTTGCTATGAGACTCTTCTAATTTTCTCAGGGTCGTTATTAGCTTGTAAATAAGTTATTTAATTTAATTTTAAATAGAAATAAACACACACAACGATATCAACTTTACAAAATAAGTTTTTATTTATTAAATGAATTTCAAAATGTGGTTTCCGAAATATTAAATGAGCTTTTATTAATTACTATCGTCCTTTTTTATTAAAATTAGAACACTTATCTTAGCGTCTTGTTATTAGGACATTCCTCGCTCTAGCAAAACGCTGAGTGTCCAACCTCTATTTCGTTCTGCTGGCCTCTCGAGCAACAAATAATACTCGCCCTTAATCCAAATCTTCTTCTGATCTGTTTTATATTATTTCCAATTTACTTTTACCATCATCACAAACGAAGAAACTTCCTCGATCGCCTTTTACTTGTAATACTTCTGTATTTTTTACAATTCGTAGATAATCACTTATATTTTCTTCTTTTATATTGAAAATCAGTTTACATTACGTTTTGAACTTGTTCTTTCTGTTTTCATCCAGAGGATATCCAAATCTCTGTCTTTTTTTTCCAAAGACGAGCCGTACTAATTAAAACAAATTCTCTCTTTTCTTTATCTTTTGTCTTCCTCCTTTGATCCCCATTTTTTAAAACAAACACATAAATCTCATGTCCAAGAGTATCCTTTTATATGTTTGTCACAATGACACTGACATCCTAACTGACATTAGTCGACGCACAAATCAAGTAACTCTAAAACTTCTTATAAACTAAACCTTTTTTAACAATTCTGAATTAAATTATAATTACAATTAACATAAATAGACTTCGTATCAATCTGTTGTTTTTCTTTTCTTTCAGTAAAAACAAACCATATGAAAAATAACAATTATTAGAATTTATAACAGGAATTCTAGCAAAAATACGCAACCCTGAGTTTATAAGTTGGAATATTAAAATCTTACAAGTCTTCATAAATCTCCAAATGCAAATTGAACTGCAGCAAGCATTCCAAAAATTGCCTTCCAGCAACCACAATACCCCAGTCAAATCAAACACCTCTAAATATCATAGCAGTATATTGGGCCCATTTTTCTTTGAAGGTGCATTAGCAGGTGAAAGATATCTTGAATTTTTAAGAGAAGAATTAGTCCCTGCACTTGCGGTGCTTTCCCATATGACGGAAATCCAGATCTGCCCATTAACACGATATGGTACCAGCAAAACGGAGCGCCACCCCATTTTGCAGTGATCGTTCGCGAATATTTAAAGCAAGTATTTACTAACCAAAGGATTGGTCCCAGAGAAACTATCGAATGATCCTCTAGATCTCCGGATCTCACTCCCCACACCAACTACCATTGACAAACTGAAGGATAGATTCGCAATGAAATTCGCGCAATTCAACCTGATACGATTGGTAAGGTTCTGCATGAGTTTCAGTGGCGGATAGGATATTGCTAAGAAATGATTTGAGGTCACTTCAAACATTTACTTTAATTTTCTTGTTTCCCTATCTACTTAGTTATTGATCATTTGTTCAGAAACCTTAATTGTTTTAATTTTTTGTCGTTGATTCGATTAAATTTTGTTGATTTTCAAAACCGTCTTTGTTTTTCCAGCGGTTCCTTAATAAACGATTGGTCTACCCGAATAATTTCGACATTTTCGTACTCATAAAATTCTGCTCTATCTAAATCCATGAAGGAAGATTAGAGTTGCAATTAAAAATATTACCGATGACGTCACAGCTCAAAAAACACGATCACAAAATGTCAATATAACGGAAAAAAATGATATTTTAAAAAATAAGGTTGACTTGTCCAAGGATTTTCTGTGAAAACCCTTCTACAATGTTTTATCAAATTTATTCCAATTAGATGGATTATAATGGTTTCTTAAGGCTTTATAATAATTAAAATTAAATCCGATATGGCAACTCAATTTTAAGTAATAAAGCGTTAAGCCCAAAATTTATAACAAATCGTTTTTAGGTTTGAAAGATTTTGTTTTCAAACATGTCTAACTTACGCTTCTGGATTTTTCTGAAAGCTTATTTTGTCGATGAATTTTGGATATATTCCATATATTTCAAAGCGCATCGAAATCAGACCCTTTGTGTGGGAGATATGAGGCGCACACGCATACACTCACCCATAGACAAGCAATTTTTAAAACCACTTTTTGGAGAAAATGAAAAATTTTCATATAATCAATACTTCCCTGTAACACTGAATTAATAGGAAAGTAAAAAATTAAAGTGTGAGAAAGTTGGTAAAGTTTAAATCTGCCTAAATGGTTAAAATTGTTCCTAGTGATGGATATTATGATGACAATCAAATATAATTTAGTTCTATTCACCCAATTTTTTTCTGAACACATTCTACTCATTGATCACGCACAATCGTTCGAAGCTCACTTCGGATGACCTCGGGTTCTGCTTAAATACCCTTAAATAATCGCTTTGCAGCATGGATATCTATTATTCACATGATCTGTTTTTAAATTTGGTTTTCATCATTGTGTCACGCTGTGGATAATTTTTACGGAATATTTCAGACACCCAGTTGTATAGTACTATATAGACTACTTTATTACCATAAGACAACGTGTGGTGACATTTTCTGTTTTTCACTTACCAACAGCAAGGTCCAGCTCCAACCCACTAAAAGAATTTGGTTCCGAAACAGAAAATTCTTCCGCTGCTTTTAGATGCCTAACATCAGATGTAAAATCAATAGCAGCTACCGATATGTCGCTCGTGATTGCAGATTTAACTTTTCCTTCCATTTTCAATTTGTTCTAGTACAGATAATCCCAAAATTGTGTTTACTATATGTATATGATACATACCTCTCACTTTAACGCGAAAATTTAGAGAATTAGAAAACAAGAATGTTATATTCTTTAGAACCCCAACCCTTTGATGATTATAATTACTTGTATTTATACAATTATTATGAGAAGCAAAACATCTACACCTGGGAATTTGTAGGTTACGTTGTTACCAAACGCCAAGGTGCGAACTCAAATAATTGATCACTCCATCATTTGAACTACTTTAGTTACAGAATGAGTCAACATGTTTGGAAATCACAAACTTAGAAAAAGGTTTATTTGCTTGCTTTTGTAGTTCGTTTTTCTAGATTGTATCTGTTGTCAATAATTTTCTTCGCAATGTTAAAGTTTGTGTGACCTAAGAAAATGCATTTAACTAGAGAAAATTTCCGAGCCATGATTTTAAAAGTTCGCCGTCACTAACAGAATGTATTGAAAGACTTCGCCCCTTTTCGTTCCTCTCCTGTTTGCTTTCTTCTCATCCTCCCCTAACCTTTTCTCCCACTTCCTCATCCCTCGGCCATTCTCACCTCTACCACTCTCCTACCTCCCGCTCACCCCCTCTAGCGTTTATCTCGCGCCCTTCTTTCTGTATGCTCGTGCGTGTGCCAACTGTCGGTTATGGTTAAGAACAGGTATATTTATTTATGTTTCAACTTTATTGTAGTTTACCAATTTTGTTTGGCAGATGAGACATAATTTTTTTTGTATGCTTCAACTTTATTGTAGTGGTAATCTATTTTGTCTGTACAAATCCAACTTTTTTAATAATTACTTTCCATTTATTGTGTAAAAATATCATTATTTGTACGTTTCAACTTTATTGCAGTAATCTAATGTGTTTGTACAAATCAACTATTTTTTGTAAAGACTCTAAATTATATTATAGGTGGTTACCGATGCAACATACGTAAATAAGGCAATAGGATTATTTGTTTTTTATTACCGCTTTGTTAAAATGTAACTAGGTATTTTTATGCATATGATTGGTTTAAAAATCGTCACGTGACATACTTATATTCACGGGTGTGTACTTAAAAAAGTATTTAATTTGTATAATAAAAAAGAGCTTAAGCTACAAAAATGTAAGAGTTGAAGATTGTATTCATAACACAACATACTTAATAGAATTACATTTTTATTTATAGTACTATATAATTATTTCAAGAACTCCTTCGCAAAAGGTTATATTTACATGTGCAGTTAAAAATAATTTTTATCTCCTTAATTATTGCGCAGTACATTGAGGAAGTTATTCTACAATACAAGTTTACAAATGCTTATGTAAGCTATACTTTTATACGCATCTATAATTACATATCTCTTAAATTCACCATTATTGGACTTTTGGAATGAGGTATTGATAAAAATATAATTACATACCCTGCATTAGAAAGGAAGGCTTTTCTCTGATGTGTGTTATCATATGTATTATTAGATTACCCTTCTGTATACATTTAAAATTACATAGTGTTTTCGAAAGGTTTGTCTCCAGTGTGTTTTCAACATCGTAACAAAACTCTGATGATGAAATTGCTATAGATCCATACTTTTGTCACAATTGGTAGTTTGATGTAGCACATTACAATAAAAAAAAAAGTTTTGCGATACGACTATCCAACCTGTACAAATTATTATATTAAAAACTTTAGCCTTAGTAGAAGATTGTACTCAAGACAAAATAAAAGTATAACCTATATTATTATTCTAAGTACTATATGCCATATACTACATATAGAAAGATTTTTTCATGTATGTGTCTTGCAATGATGTTTTGAGTTACTCCTTTCTATAGATTTATATTTACATACACTGCATTTGTAAAGTGTTTCTCCTGTGTGTGTTTTCATATGCCGTTGCAGGTCACTCTTTTCTATACATTTATAATCACATACATTTTTCTCTGTGCGGCAAAATATTTTACCCCGCATCCTACCTAGCTTCTATTAGTTGAGCTATCGAATGTGTTAATTTATCTTCAGTGCACTAACTTGACGTACCTAAAAAGCTGTAAGACAAGAATAGAACCCTTATCCCGCCGGATACCAGTTAACCGATTGTTATCCCAATGTATGTGTTCTGATGTGTAGTTGTAGCTGCGCCTTTCGTATACATTTATAATCACATAAATTGCATTGAAAAGGTTTTTCTCCCGTATGTGTTTTCACATGCCGTTGTAGGTCGCTCTTCCATATACATCTATATTCACATACACCACATTTGTAAGATTTCTCTGCTGTATGTATTTTGATGTGTAGTTGTAGCTGCCCTTTTTGTATACATTTATAATCACATATATTGCATTGAAAAGGTTTTTCTCCCGTATGTGTTTTCACATGCCGTTGTAGGTCGCTCTTCCATATACATCTATATTCACATACACCACATTTGTAAGGTTTCTCTCCTGTATGTATTTTAATGTGTAGTTGTAGCTGCCGCTTTCGTATACATTTATAATCACATAAATTGCATTGAAAAGGTTTTTCTCCCGTATGTGTTTTCACATGCCGTTGTAGGTCGCTCTTCCATATACATCTATATTCACATACACCACATTTGTAAGGTTTCTCTCCTGTATGTATTTTGATGTGTAGTTGTAGCTGCCGCTTTTGTATACATTTATAATCACATATATTGCATTGAAAAGGTTTTTCTGCTGTATGTGTTTTGATGTGTTGTTGCAGGTGACCTTTCTGCATAAATCTATAATCACATACACCACATTTGTAAGGTTTCTCTCCTGTATGTGTTTTGATGTGTAGTTGTAGCTGCCCTTTTTGTATACATTTATAATCACATATATTGCATTGAAAAGGTTTTTCTCCTGTATGTGTTTTGATGTGTTTCTGCAAGTGACTTTTTTGTGTACATCTATAATCACATACACCGCACTTGTAAGGCTTTTCTCCTGTATGTGTTCTCATATGACGTAGTAAGCTCTGCTTATATTGAAATTTACTGTTGCACAAACCACAATGTAAATATTTAACATGAGTAGATATTTTTACTGTTTGAGCAGGAGCACTCTCTTCAACTTCATTCTTTAAATGCAACTCCTCACTCTCCAATTGCTCAAGCTTGATATGGATATCATTTTCACCACTCAGGATATCACATTTAGCATCAGGAACTTCTGATTTTATATGGTTTTTCAAAGATTGAATGGTGGAACCTTCGTGTTTCACTGTAATTATTTACCACTGCATTGAATAAAATTAAATTAGCATAAACAAGGTATAAAAGACCACCCACATACTATCTTTTACGGCTAAACTATTGAACCTATATGAATGAGATAAAAAACTTGTAGTATATAAATCGTACGCAAGGTATTCAGTAAAAATACTTATACATTTTTGGGGGCTACTAGTTGCTTGGTTATTATTAAATAATTTATTTTTTCTACTTCCATGTTTAAAATGCCGTTTATCGCATATGTTTCCGTGACGCTAAGTGACCTTTTAAACACACCTCGAAAAGCTGTGACTTTGTGCGTTTTAGTCACGGGCTGAAGTTAGTTCTAGGTTTTTAATGTGCGCTTTAGTCACGGGCTGAAGTTAGCTCTAGGTTTTTAATCGCAAGAATCAATTGAAAATCAACTGAAAATCAAGTTAGTCATCCCTTGTCATCAATCTGTCAAAATAATTAATATTGCTTAAGATAATAAAATAATTTCCAAATTTTAGTATTTTTGTGATGGTCGTAGAAAAAGTATAGTATGCAATTCGTTTTAGAAACTTTTCTAGATACTCGTTTTAATAAACACTCGCTCCGCTCGTGCCTAATAAAACTCGTGACTAAAATGCCGTTTCTAAAACTTGTTGCATAATATACTATAAAGACTTATTTATATTAAATTTTTAAATAAATTGCCATCAAGTGATGTAAAAAAAATGTTTTTATTTGTAATATGAGAAATGTCTGTAGGTGTTTACTTATAGGTGGAAGTGTAATTTCAAACATTTGCTGTAGTGTTTATAATTTCTGAGGTCCCGACTTGGCGCGGTTAGAATAACCGTTCGAGTGCGATCAGCAAAGTTAGGCATAGCTTTGCCTGGTCAGTACTTGGATGGAAGTCGAGTCAACGCGGTACCTTGTGCTCTCGGAATAGCACGCAAATAGGTAGTCCCAGATATCGCATTAACAACACGGCAGTCGTTAGAGGGGTTGGAAGTTCCCTCAAAATACAGAGGTACGAAAAAACGGCTAATAGTAGTTTGGCATAAGCTGATGGAGCATGATGGTTTAAAAGTCGAAGGACTCCATCACCTCCTGGAATATAGCGATAAAACCAATCCCTAGCCATGATTACCCCGATGCCCTAAGGGCATAAAAGATGGCTAAAGAGGAAGAAGAAGAAGAAGTTTATAATTTCTGTACAAATTTCATTTTTTAATGGCATCGTTTCTTGTACTTTTGGCCAGCCCAACGTACAGCACTTACTTATATGTTTTTAACTAAAATATTAAAAGAAAAATCTGTTAATCTAACATTTTTCTGGTCTGTTTTTTATTTGTTCATTGATCGTTTAAAGAACTTGAATCCTTAAAATCGTACGACCACACCATGGTTCAAGGCACAACACTCCGAGGTCAAAGGTACAAGGGGGTATTGTACCTTGGGCCAATTTATGTTTATTTCAATATTGCATATAAAATGCATAATTACTAATAAATCTCCTTTTTAATGTAACCAGTCAAAAAAACCTTGATGCTATCCTACGCTGATTAAACTTTGTGCCTATTGCTTTTTGAGGTAATATTAAATTTTAAAAAAAAATGGCCCAAGGTTCAAGACCCACTATTAGAGAGTATTTGCTTACACTTCCTGTTTTTAGTCGCTTACCAAGCTCTGCAAAGTCACCATGTGAACATAGTTCAGGAAGTGTAACTTCTTTCTTGATTTCATTTGCTTTGATTGCATCTAACACAATTTCCCTCGTTACTTCACAAATTAATTTTTCGTCCATCTCCAATTTCAAACTCATGCCAGTATGTATACTTTCTAAAAACATGTAAAATTTACATTTATTGCATTTTTAAAAGGTTTTTCATATATGTAGTAAAAACGATCTATAGCATTGTATCATGACAAAAACTCTTCGAGCTAAACGCAACAACGCAATTAAAATGTGCAAACACTGTTTCCACTTAGTTTTACAAAATTTTTGTGTTGCTTTATGTAGGGTAACAGAAAAACGGGAACCATTAAAATTGTTAGACGGAAATCAACAACTATAAAAAACAAATGCTAACAATGGAAAAGTCACAATAAATAACAAACACGGAAACTTCTAACTTGGGATATATTATTGTGCACGAATCACATTTGCCTACGATGTGTACAGTTATCGCGTGTGAAACGATTATTGACAACAAAAGTAAAGACAAGAAAACTGGGTTTAAAGTACTTATTAGGTACAATTTTTATTGTTCCAAGTAAAATTTTATTGATGAAGTAAAGACGTGTTCTGTGGTTATTGCATCAGTTCTAAGATTTTATGAAATGTTACATCTTAAAATGCTTACATTTATAAGCTTGGAGAAAACTTTTATTAACCAACAGCAAGTTCTAGCTCCAACCCACTATAAAAATTTGGTTCCGAACAGAGAATTCTTTCTCGACTGCTTTTAGATGTTCAACATTAGTTGTCGAATCGATAATAGCAGGTATATGTCACTCATGATTTCAAATTTTGCTTTTCCTTCCACTTTCAATTTTAAATTCGTACTAGTAGATAATTCCTAAATTAGTTACCATTTATATGTTATGTTTATTACTACATGTATCTGATACCTACCAGTGATTCACTTCATTCCCGAAAATTTAGAGAACTAGTAAGCAAGAATAGTATATTGCGTAGAACCCTTTAAAGATTGATGATATTGTGATTATAATTAATTGTACTAATATAATTATAATAAGCAAAAACATTCACACTTGCAAAATTTTGTAGGTTAGCAACCATCAACTCGCAACATACTTACACTGTCCACTCAAATAAATGCTTATCCCATTTGAACTAATTCAATTACCGGATGAGTAAACATATTTGGAAATACATTTATATTGTTTTGTCAGTCACTAAATATTTATCCCATCTCTTCTGTAGTCGCTTACGTTCTCCTTGAAAAAAGCATAACATATTTAATATTAACCCTTGCACTTATTCATTATGCCTCGGCCCTTTTTGAAAAGAAGCACACACCACCAATGGCAACACAACAAATTATTATAATAATGTTATCTATTGTAACAGTCAAAATAGTCATGTTATTAATCTATTACCGACTTCTTTATGAAAATTGTTTGTCTCCATCAGTAACCTCGAACAAACTGGTCCTTGCATTGAGTTAAAATTGCAAGAGCACAAGGGTAATTGCAAACACAGACGAATTACAAAATCTGCTGGTTTAACTGAGCATCAGATGGATGTTGAGAATGCTTAAGTACCTCATTACTTTTCCCTCGTATCATATGTGAAGCAATTGAAATTGAGAAACAACATAACATAAACAGAGGATGGTTTTCGACTCAGTAAAGCTTGGATTCCAGTAGTTTATCCTTTCACTTATCCTTCTGCCTAACCCAGAACTCCACCGCTCTGCCCGACTGGCTCCAAGTGGTTTAAATACCTCCGCATCCCGGATTTGAATTCAGTGCTCTAATCACTTTGAAGATGCAAGCTGCAATGAGTAGGGCCCGTAGCCCGGAAACCCGTAGGCTGGAAAGGACGTAGGCCGGAATCCACACCGCCATGTTGATATAATGCAGCAGTATCAACGCGGTGTGCATTTTATGTAATAGGCAACCTACTCTACAGCTGTGATCCAAGAAATATTTACGAATAACTTGAAGGGGCTGTTGACCCGAGTTGTGAAATTCTATAAAGTAAAAGTACCTGTAATGCTATATAAGAAATATAATACCTAACAAAGTCTTTGATAATAATAGAGTTCCAAACTTTGCCGATTTATTTTAAATTTCATATTGAGAATTTACCTACGAAATAATTGATTTAATATTTTTGCAAAACTAAATGTATGAAATTTGCCGATCATTTTATTTAAATAAATTTTTTTATTGTTTTTTTTTTGTTATTGTTAACCCGCGTAATGTCATCAAATTAAAAACACTAAAACTATCAAAATGCAAGTTTAAATTAGTGTATGTTAAAAGTTGATCGATTTTTTACGATTCTAGTAAAAATCTGTTTTCAAATATTGCGAAGTGTAATGCTGGTTGCATAAGACTGAAAAATTATCGCGTATCTAATATTTTTAAATTAAAATGTTTCAAAATAGGCTGGTACTTGAATCCCGCAAATAGGATCACTAACAAAACTGAAAATCTCGTATAGCAGCGGTTTTATAAGTTCTTTTTTCTGATGATTTAAAAAATGGGAATTTACAAACAATTTCGAGTTTATAAAATCGAAATTTAATTAATATATTTTAATTATTTTAAAATATGCTTATTAAAATACGACTTCCTGATTTCCGTATACGATTAGGTTAGGTTAGGTTATAATAATATAGCAATTCAACTAGCCCTGAATTTATCGGCATAATCAAAATATAAGCTTTGTAATAAACTCACTGCCAACGATGAACACTATAAAAAATGCAAGTTTATCTTATATTTAGATAAGTTATATTGTATTTATAACATTTCTGTGTTTTTATGAGTTTTGCTTTCCTTTTTGAATTTTTTTAGGTTCTTCCCTAGAGAATTATTCCGGGGACTTTTTTCTGTGACCTTTTTCCAAGAGATTTTTTTTTGATACTTTTTTCCAAGAGAGTTTCTTTCCGGGAGACTATTTCCCGGGGACTTTTTTTCCCGAGATTCTTTACAGGGGACTTCTTTCCGTGACTCTTTTTCCAGAGACCTCTTTTCCTAGATTAGAAGTTACGCAATTTTTATAACGCAACATTAATCTAATTTAACGGTCTTTGAATCTTATGTAGTTGCCGAGATCCCCATACTGTGGAAATTAAACTAGGCACCCGTATGCGTGCATTTTAAACCGAATTTAAAAACATACACAATATAGATAATTACGATAATTTAGTGAAGTACGTATACGTAGAGAATACTTCAAATCAACTATTTCCATAAATTGCGAATATTTTCGAAATTGTTGCCTAACAAAAAACAAATATTCGAAAAGATTTGCCCGAACTTCCTGACTAATTTTACCGTGAATAGTCGCATTTCCAAAGAGCTATTTTATCTCGAATGAAAAGTCGACACTAACTGTCATATTAGTCATATATTTTGTAAAAAGAATGTTTAAATTGCAATGATAGCCTAGCTCAAACGCTTCTAAAGTAAACCGTTATTACGTTTTATTATAACAAATAGGATATGAAATAGCTGAATTGGAATATGGATTGGAGTATTGAGTATTTAACAGTTGGCTACTAATTACACCCAGCCTATAAGTTCAAGGAGAAGTGCTCTTTTCAATTTATAAATAAATAAAAGTAAGTAGAAACATTTGAAAAAAGATAAAATAAAATAAAATAAATGAAAATACTATGAAATTTGGTATCACTTTAGAGGCTTCTCTGTTGCTAATCAAAGTAGTCAATTTTTTCTTAAAATGGATGTATATTTTTGAATTATGCATTGTTGCTATATTTTACTTATTTTTGTATAACAAAGTAGATTTCAGTTTTGTAATAACATAAGACAATTTCAAATATTTTCTTGGAAGCTTTTACAGGGACCGAAGGTCGTAACAACATTTGTAATTTTTGGGTGAGAAAGTGTAAGTTTGCTATTTTTATTATCTAAATTTATTGCCCGATTGACAGGTCCTTTGTAAATTTTATTACTACCCATCTGGAGTGCAGCAACCCTTAGCAAATACCTTCTAACAAGTACTTTTTTGGTATTAAACATATTTATTTTTAAATGTCAATGTATTAAATTATAATAATTTGTAATAGTTATACACCAATTTTCGTCGTTATCTCTGTAACTTTATAAAAAACGTTCTAACTTTAAAAAAATTATCAAACAGATTTAGGAGCTTTATTTCAAAAATGTCATCGTAACAGGATGTACCTACAAGTTTACAAGCAGGATTATAGGTGCTATGGGGTAAATTTACTGTATAAGTGATTAGAAACCAATATCAAAATAGCCGGATTTAAAATGATGAGAAATCCTTTTGCAGTTAAATAAATG
Organism: Ctenicera cuprea; assembly: GCA_958336395.1. Classification (NCBI taxonomy): domain Eukaryota; kingdom Metazoa; phylum Arthropoda; class Insecta; order Coleoptera; family Elateridae; genus Ctenicera; species Ctenicera cuprea. The sequence continues at coordinate 5,855,259 of OY284486.1, read as the reverse complement.
CATTGCATCTTATGCAGCATTAAAACTTTGACAGCGATTATCTGGAAACCCTCTTTTTTGTAACATGGACTTTTATTTATAACTCGCTGTTAAGGTTAAGCCTGAGACGCGTAAAAAAATTCATTTTTTGACCAAAGTAACTTTTGTGCGGAATTTAATTGCGGTTCTATGGTCTAAAGAAAATTGAGATATTCGCATAATTAGAATAGTAGCGACCGGCACTTGGACGCGACCGCTGCACCACCAATATTTGTCCATGTTTGATACGTGTTCTTTGCTAGATCCTAGATTTAGTAATAGCGTTAATGAGAACACAAAAAATTGGGAATGCATTATTTATAATTGTCAGAAAAACGGGTTGTTGTATCTAACAATGATAATCAAGCAAAACAAGTAGAAAAGGAATTCCAGCGCAAGAAGTACCTGGCGATAAATATCTATCTGAAACCAAAAGATATTTCGATGAAACTCCCTTAAATAAAAATAGCGATGTGTATGAATGGTGGAAAGACAAACAAAGCAAGTACCCAAAATTATCTAAGATAGCCAAGAAATATTTATCGATACCTGCTACTTCTGCTCCATCAGAAAGAGTATTTCCTACAGCTGGAAACATAGTAACAAACAAAAGAAATTGTTTGTAACCTGAAAACGTCGATATCCTTGTTTTTTTATATGAAAATAAAAAGCAATATTAAGGAGTTTTCAGAAAAAACGAGTTGAAAAATAATTATGATGTTAATGACCATAATAATAGTCATCAGAAAACAAAACAAATGCATCTTAAGGCAAATCGTAAACTTTTTCACAGAACTCTCTAGCTTCAAAATGGCGGCCGCTACAGTTTTTTGAAAATCTGGACTTTAACGCCCATTTACTCAAAAAGTAGTTGTCTGACCGGGATCAACTACTACTTGTTTGAGAGCCCTTTATAGGTAGTATAAGATGAAATCAAATTAATTTCGAAAATCTGAAAAAGTGCTTAATTGTTGTGTTGCGTAGTTTTAAAAATAAAATTAATTAACAGTTCCATATAATACGCCTGAAATAATTAATCTGTTTTTGTAAAGTCAAATAAACCTTAAAGATTTCTGTACCTTTAATAAATAGATAAATAGTACAATTCAAGAAAGGCTACGACCGATGCGCGAGCTACTGGAGGTGCCCTTTATGCCATTCTGAGGGTTTACAGTTAAAGTATTTAAGTAGGAAGTCTTAGTTGTAAAAAAGGTAATATAGTAAACCTGCAACTAGGGAACTAAATTCCGAATTCATATTTAAGTATAAAATTAGAAATTGAGAAAAAAAGGATTCCCTGCAAGTAATATCATATGGGAAAATACGTAGATGAGTTAAACAATCAAAACAGCTTAACCAATTTTGTAATTGTCATGAACATAAATACAAAATAAATTAAAAAGTGGTACTTTTCAGATGCTACTACCAAATATGTAATACATATATTTATATTAGAAGATTGTAAAATCGTAAAATAAATACCGATTATAGATTCGAAGACTTGCATAATTCTGAAATTGGAAGACTAATCTCACTTCTCCTATCAATTTCTTCTATATTATCCGATGCCCCACTTGTGTTTTTTGATTAGTTGTAAGTTGTGTATGTAAAATTTTTAATTAACATTTTTCTCGTTTAATTTTTCAAATTTTAATTGCAGTGATAAGCCTACTATATACACCCTAGATGCTCAGATGCCCCACTTGTGTTTTTTGATTAGTTGTAAGTTGTCTATGTACAATTTTTAATTAACATTTTTCTCGTTTAATTTTTCAAATTTTGATTGCAGTGATAAGCCTTCTATATACACCCTAGACGCTCAGATGCCCCACTTATGTTTTTTGATTAGTTGTAAGTTGTGTATGTACAATTTTTAATTAACATTTTTCTTGTTTGTTTAATTTTTCAAATTTTAATTGCAGTGATAAGCCTACTATATACACCCTAGACGCTCCGATGCTCCACTTGTGTTTTTTGATAGTCATTAGTTATGTAGGTATGTATCAGTCTTTAATTTTATTTTATGACTGATTATTTCTCTCCTATGTATGTACCTATCGTCGTAAATAGCATTTTTAATTTCTTTTAACTTTTTTAAATTACTGTTATAGCATTCAGCCCACTTGTCACATGCATTCATGTCTTGTTTTTTGTACTTTATGCATGTATAATCTTAAATTAATTTTTTTTATTTTTATTGTAACAATATTTAATTACAGTTACAGTGTTGTGTATACATCTCACCAAGAGCCTCATCAGACTGTGCCAGATATCCTCCAGCTCCAGGCGCGCATAACAAAACTGCTAAACGTGAAACCAAAAGAATTAGAATTATTTTTCTTTGGTTAAATTTATGTACTGTAAATTGTTCATTTCTATTCTCGACCTTGTTTATATTATAGTATATACCATCCCAATTATGATCCATTAAATAGTTCCCAGCTTGTACCTTGTAGTACGTATATTATAATATGATAAATAGGTACATTCCATTTTCTCTGTAAAATAATTTTTTTTTAATTTGCAGATTTTGTCATTTTAAACTTTTAATTTAGTTTCTCACATTTCTACAGTTGCTATTCATTGTCGAATTATTTACTATAAACTCACATTGTTAAGTAATTTTGTATGTGTTAGGTGTGTGTATACTAATGTATGTACATATATGATAAAAATGATATGTCAATAAATACTACTTCAAAGTTTATTTATTTTTTATTTAAAAATCAATAACACTTAAGTAATAATAATAAAGTTATCACAGGTATGTATTTAGTTTCAAAATTGTGATAATGAGTAAGTAGCTACTTTAATAGAAACTGTATCTACATCTTCAGATTAAACATTCATAGGTAAATACTAAAGGTCAGTCATCATTGTTTAAACTATGAAAATTGAAAAAAGAAACTGAGTGCTATAATTTTATTATTGCTCAAAAAAGTACTCCCATTATGAGCAAATATGGACATCAACTAATTCAACACTTAAGTATATAATCAAACACCAAAGGGTTTGAATGTAGATAATAAATTGTAATGGTTTATACTTGACATTTTTAGCCACATTTGTATTTATTTGTATAGGACAAGCTGATGTATATTTCAAGAAAATAAATAATATTATTTGCTCTAGAATATATGATATTATAGATTGACTTTACTTCATACCTACACTACAGTTAGACAAAAACAGGCTGCATTTTTATGTTTTACTACCTACTTGTTTTAATTCTTAGGTGTAAAATTGTTTTTAAAAGCGTTTTAATTGTAAATACAGACAGATAACAATTAATAAACAGGCTAAACAACTGACTGAACATTAGATTGGCAATTAATTTAAGTAAACTTAACATAATAAAGCGTTACCTATACCAATAATTTATTTCAAAAAATTTTTAAATGCCTACTATATTAACTGCTAAATTTGGGAATAACTTATTATTTAACAGTTTTTCAATCATACCTACAAATATCAAAATTTATAAAATTATTAGAACAATCAACGCAATAATTTATAAAATAAATTATGTCTAATGATAAATTCCAATTAAAACTCCAATAATTAATTAGCTGATGTCTACGAAGTGATAATAATAAACCTCTACAATAATACACGTTTGCTGTTTTGGTTGCATAAGTCTAAAACTTAGGGTTTGTACTCTTACAACTGCATTTCTAAACTAATTGAGAGCCACTGGACTAACGACCTTGATTCCGGGCTACGGGTTTCCGGCCTACGGGTTTCCAGCCTACGGGGTGTTTCGGCTGCAATGTCTTGTCAAACATTATTTGGTATGAGTTCACAAACAACTGACAGGCATAAACCGATAAAGTATTCAAACAAGATACATTAAGATCAAATCCTTGTCCACCCCAAGGTTCAAGTAATCTAAGCACACGGCCCTGTCTAAGCAGGGCCCACAAATAACCATGGCTAAAACTTTTAGAGCAAATGATTGTAAAGGCCGACTCGCTACAAATCGGTCCTTACCTGATTATGGTGGGTGTAATCTCCAAATGACGACGCGATCTAAGCAGAAAGTAAATTGTAATAATAGTAGTTCAAGAAAACGCGAAGACCTCAAAGAATAAATTTTTCTTATTTTTTGAACGATGCATTTCAGTCGTGTGACATTTTAAATTACATCGCTATAATTTCTGTCTGGATACTTATCGCTGCTATAATGCCCTAATTTTTTCATATCTAAAGCATTGCATTTTTCCTTTAGGTTTTACTAAGTCACTCTTATGTATACACATTTAAAATCATATACAGTGTTTTTTAAATGTTTGTCTCCAATGTTTTCAACATCGTAATAGAATTCTGATAATAAATTTTCTTATGAATTCACACCTTTTGCCACAATTCATAGTTTGATACAGCACATTACAATAAAATAAACTTTAAACGTGTTGTTCTGTTTCGCGTTCGGTGTAGATACGTCTTTCTTTTATAGAGAGCAGAGTAATACAACAGACGATAATTTAAGTAATATGCTCCTCTGAAGAAGTTGTTTGTACCAATGGGAAAGATTAAGTAGTTGTACAACTTAAAAAACCACAATGATATCAGGTATTATGAAATATAAGACTAAAAATAGTTTATTGAAAAGGTTACGTTTATTTAAATACAACATTTGTTTAGTCAGTTAGTATTTATTGAGTAAGTATAACCAGACAGTGGAGATGTGATAGTCATTTTGAACAGCTATGAAAGTGCAACTACATGACTAACCAACCTGTACAAAGTATTATATTAAAAAAGCATACTCTGATAGTAGAAGATTATATTTTGACAAAATATCAGTATAACCTATATTCTTATTCTAAGTATCTATATTCCATATCTTACATTTAAAAATTTTTTTTCATATATGTGTCTCACAATGTCGTTTTAGCTTACTGCATTCTATAGATCTTAGTCACATACACTGCACCTATAAGGTTTTTCTCCTGTATGTGTTTTTATATGCCGTTACAGATCACTATCTTCTATATATTTATAATCACATACACCACATTTTCAATGTTTTTCTCCTATGTGTATTTTGATGTGTTGTTGTAGCTGACTCTTTTGTATACATTCGTAATCACATATATTGCGTTGAAATGGTTTTTATCCTGTATGTGTTTTGATGTGGTGCTGTAGGTGAATCTTCTGTATACATTTATAATCACAAACATCACATTTGTAAGGTTTTTCTCCTGTATGTGTTTTGATGTGTAGTTGCAGCTGCCCCTTTTGTATACATTTATATGCACATATATTGCATTGAAACGGTTTTTCTCTTGTATGTGTTTTGATATGTAGTTGTGGAGCACTCTTTCTTATACATTCATAACCACATATATTGCATCGAAAAGGTTTTTCTCCTATATGTGTTTTCACATGGCATTTTAAGTGGCTCTTCTGTAAAAATCTATAATGACATATACCACATTTGTAAGGTTTTTTTTCTCCTGTATGTGTTTTAATGTGTCGCTGTAGCTGCCCCTTTTGTACACATTTATAATCACATATATTGCATCGAAAAGGTTTTTCTCCCGTATGTGTTTTCACATGGCATTTTAAGTGGCTCTTCTGTATAAATCTATAATCACATATATCACATTTGTAAGGTTTTTCTCCTGTATGTGTTTTAATGTGTCGCTGTAGTTGCCCCTTTTGTACACATTTATAATCACATATATTGCATCGAAAAGGTTTTTCTCCCGTATGTGTTTTCACATGGCATTTTAAGTGGCTCTTCTGTAAAAATCTATAATCACATATATCACATTTGTAAGGTTTTTTTTTTCCTGTATGTGTTTTAATGTGTCGCTGTAGCTGCCCCTTTTGTACACATTTATAATCACATATATTGCATCGAAAAGGTTTTTCTCCCGTATGTGTTTTCACATGGCATTTTAAGTGGCTCTTCTGTAAAAATCTATAATCACATATACCACATGTGTAAGGTTTTTCTCCTATATGTGTTTGAATGTGTTGTTGCAGCTGACTCTTCCATATAAAGCTATAATCACATACACCGCACTTGTAAGGCTTTTCTCCTGTATGTGTTTTCATATGACGTTGTAACCTCTGCTTATATTGACAATTACTATTGCACAAACCACAATATAAATATTCAACATGAGTAGATATTTTTACTGTTTGAACACTCTCTCCAACTTCATTTTTTAAATGGAACTCCTCACCCACCAATGGTTCAAGCTTGATGTAGATATCATCTTTACCGCACACGATACCACATTTCACATCTGGAACTTCCGATTTTATTTGCGTGTCCGGAGATTGAATGGTGGCATCTTCATGTTTCACTGCAATTATTTAATACTCTATTAAATAATATTAAATTAACATGAAAATACAATTAGCCAGCACTGGCTTGTTTCTCCATTATTAACAATTGGTAAATTGTCATATCCGCAATAATACACAAAATTTTGATTTTCTTGTGCATAATATTTAATATGCAAAAATATAAATAACATTCTTTGTGTGCAGTATACACATGGTGTTGGTTTAGTTAGTTATGATTCCAAAACATTAGAAATCTGATCAATATCATTTTGACACAGAAAAAAGATTAATCAGGTGGCAGTGAAAAAACTACAAGTCCTTGATTAGCTAAAAATATTTAAATGTCAAAACAAACATACAGAAAGTCAAAATATATGTAAAAAAGTATTGTACAAATTTATTTATTGTTTTTTCCCAGATACTTTATTAGAAGATGGAATACTACGTCCTATTTCCATTTTCTAGTTTGTTTTAATTATTTATTAATACCGTATGTTCAAATAAAAAATACATAAGGGTTGGCCATGAGAAATAAAATTACTGTTTTTGCATGCTTTAGAATTTATATTAACTGTCATTACTTTGTTAGTGCATATAAAGGCCATATTTACTAATGAGTCTCCTTTTTAATGTAACTAGTCACAAAAATACTTTATGCTACCTTATGGTAATTAAACTTTGTGCCTATTGTTTTTTGAGATAATAGCAAATTTTAAAAAAACGTGGCCCGAGGGGTAAATTGTGTTTAAAAATGTTGTACACTTACTTCCACATACTTCTACTTGTAGTTCAGCATACTTTCATGTTCTTTCACCAACTTCCACATACTTCCGCTTACCTCCATATACATCCACCATACTTCCCCTTCCACATACTTTCACTTACTTCCACATACTTCCATGTATTTCCACCGTACTTCCACTACCTTGTACACCTACTTTAACTCGCAGTTTACCCCTCGACATGTCCCAAGGTATAAGACTCATTAATACACAATATGTGATCACAGTTTTTGTTTTTAGTCACTTACCAACACCAAGCTCCGTAAAGTCACCATGTGAATGAACTTCAGAAAGTGAAACTTCTTTCTTGATTTCGTTTGGTTGGATTACATCTGATGTTGAAGTGACTAACACGATTTCACTCGTTACTTCAGGTTTTAATTCTTTGTCCATCTCCAGTTTCAAATTCGTACCAGTATGCATACTTCCTAAGAGGTTTAAAATTTGTTTATTGCATTTTTACAAGGTATCTCATGGGTGTTTCGAAAATGCATGTCAAAAATTCTGAAGCGCATTCCTGACGTCAAAATAAAAAAAAAGATTCCTACAAACATGGGACAGGAAACCCTCGTTTCCAACATACATATGTTAAAGGATCATAAAAAAATTAACATTTTCCTACTCTCTCAAAAAACAGTTTGTTATAATTTTACGATATTTGGTAGAATGTTATTTATAGTGGAAAAAACAAATACAAATACAAATAGTTTGCCTAGTTCGTTTGTGTTGCTCTTCTGAAATTATTGCCATTTTATACATTAAGGAAAATTTTTCATATGGGGAAATGACTGACATGCACGTTCTTACGGAAATTCTCCATAGGGGAGAAGATTGTATCATGAAGCCTTTTCAGATCGTCACCTTCCTGATAGAAGAACTTTTGAAAACATTGATCAGAAATTGCGACAGAGAAGAACATTATTTTTCTGTATGTGATTCTTCCTCTGTAATTATTTCAATCCTTGGTTAGGTTCCTTTCAATGTGTTAACGCTGACCAAGAAAGACCAAGATCAGCAAAAAAAACGGAACTAGAGAAGGCTTGTTTACACAAAGTAGAAAGAAATCCAATCCAGTTAGTACTAGAGAAATTCTACATCATTTGAAAACATCCAATGCCACAGCTCTCGAAACAGCTACTTCATCCGTATGATCCCTACTGAAAATCACCTCAGTTGCCTCATAAAACCTCATACAAAATGAACCTGGTTGTTTCAAAAACCGCATAAAACCACATACAACCTGATGAAAACATTATCAGGTTATATGAGGTTTCTATATATATTTTCAGTAGGGATGTGCAACGTGTACAAGCACTTTCTCAAGCAACAGATTATGTTCCATAAGTTAGCTTTTGTCGTTGGTTCATTTGGAAAGGTGCTGCTGATATTAATTTCAGAAATGGGATACTGGATGAAGCAGGTTTTAGGAGGGACGGTATTGTGAAATTTCACAACTCAATCCACATGCAATCATTGTATCGCGTCATCAACAGCAATTTAGTTTAAATGTTTGGGCAGGTATTGTTGCTGATAAGTTAATACGACGTTTTCTTGCCACAAAGACCAAATGGGGAAACATACCGTGCATTTAACAAAATAATCTGCCAGCTTTACTATAAGTGTATGGTTTGTGCACGATGGAGCGCTGCCACATTTTAGACAAACTATCAGGAACCATTTGACTATCACATTCGATCAAAGATGGATCGGAAGAGCAAGTCGTGGCCAACCCGTTCCCCAGACTTGAATCCTCTAGATTTTTACTTATGGAGACACCTGAAGTCAAGAATTATTAATAGCTGCGATTAGATTCGAAATACGCCAGGTGAACGGGATTCGGCAATTATTGCAACGAAGAGTTCACAGATGTATTGAGATGGGGGGAGGGAGGAGAATTTTACACACTTACTATAAAAATGAAATATATCCATAAGCTATTTTGTTCAATTAAATACTTTATAATAAATTACTTTTTTTATTGTTACATGCATACCCTCAATTTTATTGAAAACTAGTTCTAGAAGTGCTAGAGATGCGCAATAAGAGTACCTTTTTTGTGTATTTGTTACAGCTCTTTCAGAATATCTTATCAGTTTTTCAGCAATTCCACACAGAAGTTTTTTCTGTACAAAAAATCCCTCATAAATCCCCGTAGCACCGCCCCTGTTGCAGATATAAAGACAAGCTCTATGCCAGATTATTGGTTACGAGCCACTATAACATTCTACCAAATATGGTAAGATTATAACCAACTGTTTCTTGGGAAAGTAGGAAAAAGTTAATTTTTTGATAAACCTTCAACACCCTGCAGCTCGGAAACGAAGCGTTTCCGCAACCATGTTTATAAGAACTTTTTTTCTTATTTTGACGTCACGAATTTCAGAATTTTTGACATGCATTTTTGAAACACCCAAACCGTTAAAAACGATCCAAAGCGTTGTATTACGATAATAACTATTCAAGCAAACTGCACGAAACAAATTGAAAGTTGCAAATGCTGTTTGCACTTACACCTTTTCACAAAATTTTGCTGAACTTTATGCATGATAACAGATAAACGAGAACATTTAAAATTGTTAATAAAAAGAAATTTAACCACTATAAAAAACAAATGCTGGCAATGATCCAAATCACACCGAATAACGAACAAAAACGTCAAATTTTGCAATATTTTTAAAATTAACGGTTTTACTGCATGTGAAACAAATTTTCTTAGGATTTGTACAGTTGCTACATGTTAAACCAGTTTTACAACAAAAAAAGATTTGAAATTTGGGTTTAAAGCAAGCATTAGGTACAATTTTCATTTTTTAGAGCAAATATTCCTAAATAGTCCTATAGTTACTGCGTCGGTTCTTGGATATACATAAATATTCCATCTTAAAATTCTTACATTAATAAGCTTCTTTCCAAAAGACCACACTTTAGAGAAAAATTTTATCATAATGTTAAATTCAGATTCCCTCATATCGTGCTATGGCTAACTTTTACGGAACATTTAGGACACCCGGTTTGTATAGCACTATAGCCTAGTTTATCAACATGAGACAACCTGCAATTACATTTTCTGTTTTTAATCACTTACCAACAGCAAGTTCCAACTTTTTTACTTTTCCTTCAATTTTCAACTGCTACTAGTATCCTAAATCAGTTAAAATTGATGTGTTTATTACATGTCTATGAAACCTATCTATGACTCACTTTTAACTCGTGAACAAGAATATTATATTTTGTATAACCTTTTGAAGTTTGATGATATTGGATTATAATCAATTGTATTAATACATAGAAACCAAAACCATTAACACTTCCGAACTTTTAGGTTATGTAATTTTAGTAATACCCTTTGTGACATTTGAACTACTTTAGCTACAGCATGAGTCAATAGTGGATATTTATAAAAAGAAGTATTACCTTTTGCTTGGAAAAAATGAAGCAATTGCTTCAGGTTATATGCATAAAAAAATGAAGGAAAAGGTTTTGCTTCGAGGCAAGAGGTTGCGCTTCAAAATAAAAGGTTTCACTTTTTTCGTATTTATAAAAAGAAGCATTTGCTTCAGAACTGAAGGATTTGCTTCTAAAAAAACGTATCTAGTCAACAGTAACTTTTTTTGCGAGAACCTCACGTTTTTCACTAGTTAGCCAGCCAGCATACAGCGTGTATGGTGAAGGTGGTGTATGGTTAGGTGTACTAAAGTTAGTGGTTTTGACGTGTTAAAGTCTGGAAGTGTTTGTATAAGTTGAACTTTCAAATTTGGGTGGGTGGTTACAGTGGTGTGTTTGCTATGGCTCATATGGTGCATTTACGTGCAAGGAAATATTATAAACCAAGACATACACCTCGTGAATCAGATTTGAAACGTTATTGAGATTTGAAGAAATCAATGTGGTGTGGTTGGCAGGCCACATTCTGGGAGAGGATACAGAAACTCGTGAAGCAGCCCTGTCACCTGTGCACAAAATGAAAGTATTTCTGCGTTATTGTGCGGACCCTGGATTCCAGAGCGGAATTGGTGAAGAATTGGGATGTACGCAACCCACAGTGTCCAGAATATTTCATGAGGTGCTTGAGCGTGTTGCAGAAAAGGCCGGCGAATGGATTTGGTTTCCAACAACAAAAAATCAAATCATGCAGGGCAAGGAGAAATGGTTGACCAAGTTCCATTTCCCAACAGCGATTGGAGTTGTTGACTGCACGCATATTCGTATTGAAAAGCCAGCCCAATTTGGAGACGAATATGTCAATAGAAAAGGATTTACCAGTATTAATGTGCAGGCCATATGCGACGCGAATTATGCTGTAACCAGTATTGATGCAAGATGGCCTGGATCAGTTCATGATTCTCGCATATGGAAGAATTCAGCAGTGCGTGAAGTCATGAAAAGGACACCAAACACTGTCCTGCTAGGGGACAGTGGGTATGGCATAATGCCATGTCTCCATGACTCTTTATCCCAACCCCCAAGAGGAATATCAGAAAGCCTTCAACAGGCTGTTTACATCAGAGCGAGTTGTTGTGATTGAGCATACATTTGGACAACTGAAACGGGGATTCCCTATTCTGAAGTATGGATGCAGAGTAAAATATCCCAGTATTCCAAAAATTATAATTGCATGTGCCGTGTTACACAACATAGCCAAGTAGGTACCTAGGAGATACAGATATTGAAGGTGAAGAAGAGGAAGAACAGAACTTGCCACATAGACAGGAAATGAACGAGGAAGCTGTTCGCACACAAAGGCAAAGACGGCGAGAAAAACTGGCTCGTCTTATTTATAATAAGAACGTTAGTGAGTATCACAACTGTATATTTACACACACGTTCGCTTTAAAATGACCACAAAAATGAATAACTAATCTATTTCTTATAGGACCTTGAATAAAGGGAGAAGTACCGACTCGACAATGGAAAACTGTACACAACTTACATCTACCTAGTATATAATATAATCATTTAATATCCTGCATTACAATTAAATACTGTATTTTGTATCTTTTGAAATAAAACTGCTTTTAGTTACATACATACTTCATTATTAAAGACTAGCTGAACTCGTGGGCCACGCCCCACGCAAGCATTTGTTGTTCCATTTTTCTCTTCGAAAAGCCATTCAAAAACGAAAACATACGAAATCTCATACAAAAATACCATACAAAATCATCATTTGGATTTTCCGAATTTTCCGGTGCATTTTCCCAAAATTGTCTTTCATACAAACCTTGTCCTGACAATTACAAACACAACAAAAAAAAAATTAGCCAAATTGGTTGAGCCATTCTCAACTGATGATGTACCAAACATGCGGCAATTGATTTTTATTTATATATAAATAGAAGATAGATAGATTACAGTAAGTTTTATCTCCCATGACAGCATACATGTTCGAAGGTTCTTTGTTGGATGTCTCTGCCAACTTCTGGTGCTTAGCGGAGAAATATTCTTGCTGGAGACGAGAAGTCTTCAGTTGCTCAATTAAAACCAATCGTTGAAGCTGGGTAGTCGTCAACTGTCTCGTCTCATCAGATTCTTCTGGTCTTGCGTCAACCACTGTACGTTTTGGTTTCGGTGGTAATTTTTTTGGAGCAACCTCTTGAACCAGTGACATAAACGATCGCTGTCTGTTATCGCGAATCTTCTGTACCCTTTACCTCATTTTTCTGAAGTATTTGCTTGCAAGGAAAAAGTAAAGATTATGAATACGAATTGAAGCAAAACCTTTTACTTCTACCTTTTACTTCTTGGCGCTACCTTTTACTTCAAAGTAAATGCTTTATTTTTATAAATACCCACTAAATATGTTTGAAAATACGTCTTTTACTGTTTCTGCGTTATTTACTAAATTGTTAATAAAGTTTGCTCGACTTAACGATTATTCAAATTTAGAACTGCTTATTCAACGGTAACACAAAATAAGACTTTCTTTTAATATAACCTACATTTATTATTCATTTCAGAAATGAATTTCATAAATCAGAAATTAAGTCCTCAATGTTGAATGAAAAATCACACATAATGAAGCAATATTATTTTAATTTTGCTACCCTAAAATGGCTTACCAAACACAAGTGCAAAAGCAAATTACGAATGCAGTAATTCCATATATATAAAATAATGCCTAATTGTACAGCAATAATAATTTGAACTCAAAATGTCCCTCTGAAGGATGTTTTCCACAACTGTAATAGATTAAGTGGTAGGTACCAAGAACTGTTACCATAATTACATGGGGTATAATTAATATAAAATTAAAGATTTTACTAAAATTATTTATGTTTATTTAGATAAACATATTCGTTTAGTTAGTTAAAGTATTAAATTTTTATAAAATGCAATTCGCATTTTAAATATACAAGTTCAAACAGAATACTTGCACGAACAGTTTAATTCATAATAAACCATTCAACCTGTACAAGTATTATTTCAAAAAAGCTGAAACTACAGTAATGTAATAATAGAAGCTTGTATTTAACACACTATGATGAATAACATATTTTTATTATCATTACAATATGATTATTTCGAAAACTCTTTCACAAAAGTTATTATTAAAGTATTATTACAATTTGTGCACTTTGTGTATACCTCTATATCCGCATATATTGCATAGCAATAGTTTTTTTTCCTGTAGAAACCTATAATCACATATGCTGCATTTATAGGGTTTTTCCCCTGTGTGGATTTTCATATGATGTTGTAGCACACCCTTTTGCAACATTTATAATCACATATATTGCATTGAAAAGGTTTTTCTCCTGTACGTGATTTAATATGTAGTTGTAGCGCATTTTTCGTATACATTTATATTCACATACATTGCATTGAAAAGGTTTCTCTCCTGTATGTGATTTCATATGTAGTTTTAACGAACTATTTGTTGTACATTTAAAATCACATATACTGCAGCGAAAGGGTTTTTCTCCTGTATGTATTTTAATGTGTCGCTGTAGCTGCCTCTTTTGTATACATTTAAAATCGCATATATTGCACTGAAAAGGTTTTTCTCCTGTATGTGATTTGATATGTAGTTTTAGCATATCCTTTCGTATACATTTATAAGCACATATATTGCATTGCAGTGGTTTTTCTCCTGTATGTACTTTAATGTGTCGCTGTAGCTGCCTCTTTTGTATACTTTTATAATCACATATATTGCATTGAAAACGTTTTTCTCCTGAATGTGATTTGATATGTAGTTGTAGTGCATTTTTTCGTATACATTTATATTCACATATATTGCATTGAAAAGGTTTTTCCCCTGTATGTGTTTTGAAATGTTGTTGTAGCGCAGCTTTTTGTATACATTTATAATCACCTATATAGCATTGAAAAGGTTTTTCTCCTGTATGTGATTTCATATGCAGTTTTAGCATAGTCTTTCGTATACATTTATAAGCACACATATTGCATTGCAGTGGTTTTTCTCCTGTATGTATTTTAATGTATCGCTGTAGCTGCCCCTTTTGTATACTTTTATAATCACATATATTGCACTGAAAAGGTTTTACTCCTGAATGTGAACCCTACTGAAAATCACCTCAGTTGCCTCATAAAACCTCATACAAAATGAACCTGGTTGTTTCAAAAACCGCATAAAACCACATACAACCTGATGAAAACATTATCAGGTTATATGAGGTTTCGATATATATTTTCAGTAGGGAAATGATATGTAGTTGTAGTGCATTTTTTCGTATACATTTATATTCACATATATTGCATTGAAAAGGTTTTTCCCCTGTATGTGTTTTAATATGTTGTTGTAGCGCAGCTTTTTGTATACATTTATAATCACATATATTGCTTTTACTGTTTTACTGTAATTATTTAACACTCTATTAAATAATATTAAATTAGCATAAAAATACAATTAGGCAGTATTGGTTCAGTATTGGTTTGTTTCTGCATTATTAGTAATTGGTAAATTGTCATATCGGCAATAATATACAAAATTTTGATTTTCTTTTATGAATTTAATGCATATTTAATATAAAAAAACAGAAATAACATTTTTTGCGATGGTATACACATGGTGTTGATTTGGTTAAAAGTTATGATTCCAGTTAAATTAGAAAACCGATCAATATCGCACTGATACAGTAAAAAACAAATAAACAGAGAGCAGTGGAAAAAACATGTCCTTGATTAATTAAAAATTTTTAAATATCAAACAGAAACACACTAAATGTCAAAATATATGTAGAAAAGTATAGAGCAAATTTGTTTTTTTTTCGGAATACTTTATTACAAGATGGAATACTACGTATTCATGTAGGAGAGCTGCGGATGCCATCACATCAAATGTATAACCAATATAGGGGTATATCTGCAGCCAACCATGCTTCAGAAGGCAATGGTAAACCATTTAGTGGAACTTCTTCCCCTTTCGGCGGGTAAGGCCAGCCTCTTGCCAGGCATACGTGCAAAGCTAGCTCAAAAAAAACGAAACGTCCTATCTCCATTTTCTAGTTTTATTCATTTATTTATTAATATCACATGACAACCAGGTTGAATAGACCCACTGGGTGATCAGGCACCGCTCCATGAGCCACACACCCGTAAGAGAAAAAAAATATTTAATAACTATGAAATATCTCAAATTCCAAATTTGACATGATATAAATATTTCACAATCAAGGGCCAGTTAAGGTTACAAATTAATGCTTGCGCAAATATATCTTTACAATCATTGTAAATATAGTGGGGAGTTTTGCGTTACTGCTTTATTATTATCACCAAAAGCGTTATGTTGCATTTCTAATACAAATACTTCACAAAAATAATTTTGACAAACATTACGCAACTGCTATAATCAAATAAACTTCGTTTTTTTACTGCCCTGTTCACTAAAAGCTTGTTTTCTCTAACTTACAATTGTAAAAACTTATGTAGAGGGCATATGTTATTTGTCATTATTACCAAATTTTAATCACTTACCAACACAATGCTCAAAAAAGTCACCATGTGAATGTGGTTCCAAAAATGGAACTTCTTTCTTGATTTCGTTTGGTTGGGTTACATCTGATGTGGCATCTACCATTGCGTCCAACAAGATGTCACTTTTTACTTCAGGTTTTAATTCTTCGTCTATCTCCAATTTTAAATTCGTACCAGTATACATACTTCCTAAAACATTTCAAAATTTACGTTTATTGCATTTTTACAAGGTTTTTTTAAGAATACAGTAAAAAATAAGAGTTGTAACTTTACACGTAGAATATTATTTTCTTACATTACACGAGAAAAGTGTGTAGAATATGTAGAATAATATGTAGAAAATGTACGTCAAATAAAACTGGTATAATTATCTACATAATATACATGTAAAGTATGTAAAATATGTACCGATGATTCTAGAAAAACACCTGCATAAAATTATTATGTTTACATTACTATGTAGATGAACGCGTGTGTGCATAGTAGTGGGGGGGGGGGGGGGGGGGGGGCGAGACCTGTAACTATTCAACGGTACGAACGCGCCGCCGTTTCGTTATCAAACGTACCGCACTGCAAAATGTTTTTAATTGTCAGCAGTTATTAAACGAGAAATCAGTTGGCTCCATAAAAATTGCACAATAAAATGCGCCCTTTAAGTCGTTCCGTCTGGGGCAGAAGTATCGCTTGCCCCCACCATAATTCCGGCACTGGTGGCAATTATTTTACGTTTTTAGTTTTTTACTATTTTGAGTTTTTATTTATCAATATTATTTATTTTACTTTTACTATTCTTACGTAATATTGTTTTTTATGATGAGGCTATCTTTTATCTCGACCGCACAGTTAACCGGAAAAACTGTAGATATTGGTCTCCTGAAAATCCACACTGAAGAATTGAAAGTCATAGCCAGTTTCCACAAAAACTTAACGTTTGGGCTGGCATTCCAGGTAATCGTATATTGGGCCCATTTTTCTTTGAAGGTGCATTAGCAGGTGAAAGATATCTTGAATTTTTAAGAGAAGAATTAGTCCCTGCACTTGCGGTGCTTTCCCATATGACGGAAATCCAGATCTGCCCATTAACACGATATGGTACCAGCAAGACGGAGCGCCACCCCATTTTGCAGTGATCGTTCGCGAATATTTAAAGCAAGTATTTACTAACCAAAGGATCGGTCCCAGAGAAACTATCGAATGATCCTCTAGATCTCCGGATCTCACTCCCCACACCAACTACCATTGACGAACTGAAGGGTAGATTCGCAATGAAATTCGCGCAATTCAACCTGATACGATTGGTAAGGTTCTGCACGAGTTTCAGTGGCGGACAGGATATTGCTAAGAAATGATTTGAGGTCACTTCAAACATTTACTTTAATTTTCTTGTTTCCCTATCTACTTAGTTATTGATCATTTGTTCAGAAACCTTAATTGTTTTAATTTTTTGTCGTTGATTCGATTAAATTTTGTTGAATTTCAAAACCGTCTTTTTTTTCCAGCGGTTCCTTAATAAACGATTGGTCTACCCGAATAATTTAACATGCATTTATGAAACTTTAGGACTGATTATGTCGAAAACTTTCCTCTACATTTCTACAAGGTCAAACGTTTTCGACATTTTCGTACTCATAAAATTCTGCTCTATCTAAATCCATGAAGGAAGATTAGGGTTGCAATTAAAAAAAATACCGTTGACGCCACAGCTCAAAAAACACGATCACAAAATGTCAATATAGCGGAAAAAAATGATATTTTAAAAAATAAGGTTGACTTGTCCAAGGATTTTCTGTGAAAACCCTTCTACAATGTTTTATCAAATTTATTCCAATTAGATGGATTATAATGGTTTCTTAAGGCTTTATAATAATTAAATTTAAATCCGATATGGCAACTCGGGTTTAAGTAATAAGGCGTTAAGCCCAAAATTTAAAAAAAAATCGTTTCTAGATTTGAAAGATTTTGTTTTCGAACATGTCTAACTTCCGCTTCTGGATTTTTCTGAAAGCTTATTTTGTCAATGAATTTTGGATATATTCCATATATTCCAAAGCGCATCGAAATCAGACCTTTTGTGTGGGAGATATGAGGTGCATACGCATACACTCACCCATAGACACGCAATTTTTAAAACCACTTTTTGGAGAAAATGAAAATTTTCATATAATCAACACTGAATTAATAGGAAAGTAAAAAATTAAAGTGTGAGAAAGTTGGTAAAGTTTAAATCTGCCTAAATGGTTAAAATTGTTCCTAGTGATGGATATTATGATGACATTCAAATATAATACAGTCTTTGAAGCTTTCGTGCTTTCTCGAACTGTCAATATTACAATTTACTTTCGGCTTAGACCGCGTCGTCATTTGGCAATTACACCCAGCATAATCAGGTAAGGACCGACCTGTAGCTTGTCTGCCTTTACAAGCACCTTTTACAGTTGGAATGGCAACTTGTATGAACAGGTTGAAGGAGCGGCTATGGGTTCACCGCTATCACCTGTTATTGCAAAACATATACATGGAATACTTTGAAACCAAAGCTTTGGCAGAAGCTGATCTTAAACCTAAGTCATGGTTTAGATATGTAGACGATACTTTCATCATTTGGTTTCACGGACGCCAAACACTAGAACAATTTCTAGTACACCTAAACTCAATTCATAATATCTAATTCACAATGGAAGTAGAGGAAAATGGCAGTATTCCATTCTTAGACGTACATGTCACACGTAAACCAGATGGTAGCTTGGGGCACGCAGTTTACAGAAAGAAAACACATGCAGACAGGTATTTAAATGCAAATTCGCATCATCACCCGATGCAGAAAGCAACTGTGCTAAAAACTCTAACAACCAGAGCAGTCCGAATATCAGATGCAGAACACCTACAACAAGAGAAAACTCACCTCTTGATGTCGTTACAACAAAACGGTTATACAGCCACAGAAATTCACAGAGCAATCCGCAATGCGGAACAGCCCAAGGCTAAGGAGGAACTCGCACCTCCGGAAGGCTTAGCTTTTTTACCTTACAGTAAAGGCATTACTGATAAGATTGGGCATGTTCTAAGAAGGTACAGCATAAAGACAGTCTTTAGGACTAATGAAACTTTGCGAAACGGTTTCAGATCCGCAAAGGATCAAATTTAAAATCAGCCGGGATCTACAACATCCCTTGCTCTTGTGGCTCTAACTACATCGGACAAACTGGACGTTCCATTGAGTTAAGATTGCGAGAGCACAAAGGTGATTGCAAACACAAACGCATCACAAAATCTGCGGTAGCTGAACATACTGGTTTAACTGGACATAAGATGGACTTTGACAATGCTCGGGTACTCGCCAGAGTACCTCATTACTTCTCTCGTATCATACGTGAAGCAATTGAAATTGAGAAACAGCCTGACAACATAAACAGGGAGGATGGTTTTAGACTCAGTAAAGCTTGGACTCCGGTAGTTTATCCTCTTAGGATTCCCAAGCATCATCGATCTCACGATCACGCTCCACCGGATCCGTCTTTGCCCAACGGTGACAGCCAACCAGAACTCCGCCGTTCTGCTCGACTGGCTCAATGAGGTTTAAATACCTCCGCTTCCCGGATTTGAATTTAGTGTTCTATTCACTCTGAAGATGCAAGCTGCAATGTCTTGCGAAACGTTAGTTTGTATGGGTTCACAAACAGCTAACAGGCATAAGCCGATTAAATATTATTGTCTTGGCAAAATACATTAAGATCAAATCCTTGTCCGCCCCAAGGTTTAAATAAACTAAGCACACGGCCCTGTTTAGGCAGGCAGGGCCTAAGAACAAATATTGCTCAGACTTCTAGAGCACATCCTTGTCCGCCCCAAGGTTTAAATAAACTAAGCACACGGCCCTGTTTAGGCAGGCAGGGCCAACGAACAAATATTGCTCAGACTTCTAGAGCAAATGCTTGTAAAGGCAGACAAGCTACAGGTCGGTCCTTACCTGATTATGCTGGGTGTAGTTCCCAAATGACGACGCGGTCTAAGCCGAAAGTAAATTGTAATATTGACAATCAAATATAATTTAATGAGTATCTGTATATAAAATACTTAATCACTTTAACAATTTCTATTTATTTAAACCTTATACGTATTTCAGCATGTTAACATGCCATTGTCAAAGGTTATATGAAGGTAAACAGTTAGCGTTGTTATAGCAATAGAACTTTTTTACTTATCTTGGTAATCGTCTGCAGATGACTTGATTTCTTATTCCAAAATGTCTAGTAGAGGAGAATTTAACAGATCAATTTGCTCATTCATTAACGGTACAGTTTTTAAATGTTTGTGAATTTCAAAAGCTTCTAGTATATCTAATTTACGTTTATCATCACAAAAGTGTAAACATTTTATGGTGTTATTAGATGTCATTGAATGATTTTGTTCTAGTAAGTGTTTAGCGTAGTTGGATTTATGTGGGTGTTTGTATTTGTAACAACGTACGTGTTCTTTATACCTAATATCAAAATTTCTAATAGTCTGGCCTATATAAACCGAATTACAATGCGAACAATTTAATTTGTAAATGCCTGATTTTAACAAATCGTCTGTTTTTGATTTTGCATTAAACAAAGTATTTAAGATGTTCCTAGTTGTTTTAAAGCTTACTTTATATTTATTTGTTTTGTTTATAATTTTAGCAATTTGTTCTGATTTCTCACCAAAATATGGGATCGAAGCATATTTAATTGTATCGAACGAAGTTAGGATATTCGGATAAATTTTTTGAATGGCTAATTTATAATCTTTTTCTTTAATTAATGTATCAATAAGTTTAGTATTATAACCATTACTGTAAGCAATTTGTTTAATAATTGATAAATAAATATAATTTAGTTCTATTCATGCAATTTTTTTCTGAACACATTCTACTCATTGATCACGCACAATCGTTTCGAGCTCGCTTCGGATGACCTCGGGTTCTGCTTAAATACCGTTAAATAATCGCTTTGCAGCATGGATATCTATTATTCACATGATCTGTTTTTAAATTTGGTTTTCATCATTGTGTCACGCTGTGGATAATTTTTACGGAATATTTCAAACACCCAGTTGTATAGTACTATATAGACTACTTTATTACCATAAGACAAGGTGTGGTGACATTTTCTGTTTTTCACTTACCAACAGCAAGGTCCAGCTCCAACCCACTAAAAGAATTTGGTTCCGAAACAGAAAATTCTTCTGCTGCTTTTAGATGCCTAAGATCAAATGTGAAATCAATAGCAGCTAGCGATATGTCGCTCGTGATTGCAGATTTAACTTTTCCTTCCATTTTCAATTTGTTCTAGTACAGATAATTCCGAAATTTGTGTTTACTATATGTATATGATACATACCTCTCACTTTAACGCGAAAATTTAGAGAACAAGAATGTTATATTCTTTAGAACCCCAACCCTTTGATGATTATAATTACTTGTATTTATACAATTATTATAAGCAAAACATCCACAATTGCGATTTTGTAGGTTACGTTGTTACCAACCGACAAAGTCCGCAACTCAAATAATTGATCACTCCATTTGAACTACTTTAGTTACAGAATGAGTCAACATGTTTGGCAATCACAAACTTAGAAAAAGGTTTATTTGCTTGCTGTTGTAGTTTGTTTTTCTAGATTGTATCTGTTGTCAATAATTTTCTTCGCAATGTTAAAGTTTGTGTGACCTAAGAAAATGCATTTAACTAGAGAAAATTTCCGAGCCATGATTTTAAAAGTTCGCAGTCACTAACAGAATGTATTGAAAGACTTCGCCCCTTTTCGTTCCTCTCCTGTTTGCTTTCTTCTCATCCTCCCCTAACCTTTTCTCCCACTTCCTCATCCCTCTGCCATTCTCACCTCTACCACTCTCCTACCTCCCGCTCATCCCTCTAGCGTTTATCTCGCCCCCTTCTTTCTGTATGCTCCTGCGTGTGCCAACTTGCGGTTATGGTTAAGAACAGGTATATTTATTTATGTTTCAACTTTATTGTAGTTTACCAATTTTGTTTGGCACATGAGACATAATTGTTTTGTATGCTTCAACTTTATTGTAGATAGATAGATAGATAGATAATCGTTTATTTAGCACTAACAGCTATACAACTTCGTAAAACACTTATTATAAAACAAAAAATTTTTTTTATGTAATATACTTATAACTAATTAAACACCACTCTAGTATTACCCTATACATATAAACGATAAAAATATATAATCTAAAATACAAAAAAAAATAAAAAGAAATTGAACTATTTGTATGTATACTCAGTACAAGTTTATTATGACGAGTCTTTAAAACTATCGCTAACTTGCATTTTGTTTTACAAGTAACAATCTGGTTTCTTTTTTAAATTGAGCAACCGTTTTGCATTCTTTGATACTGGTTGGAAGATGATTATACTCATTAATACCCCTAAAGAATATAGAATTTTGTGTAGATCTTTTATTCTTAGCCTCTAAATAAAAATTATTTTTATTTCTAGTTTCATAACCATGCACTTCATGACATGACACTAACACTTCAGAAAAATACTGCGGGAACAAACCAAGTTTAATTTTGTGTATAAAAATACAGGCTTGTAGTTTGACAAGTGTTCTAATATCTATCCAATTAAGTTTTTGTAGCATATAATCAATAGGAGTATACCTGTTGCATTATAAAATTATTCGCATTGCCCTATTCTGTAACACCTGTAACCTACTTAACTCGTTTTGGTTTGCCATAAACAAGATCGAAGCTGAGTATATAATATGTGGAAGCACAATAGAGTTATAAATTGTAAGTCTCGTTTTGTTCGACACAAAACTACTACATCTATGTAATATTCCCAACTTTCTCGCAATCTTTTTGCAAACATAATTAATATGTTCCTTAAATTTTAACTGTTTATCAACTATAAAACCTAAATACTTAAACTGGTCAACCAATTCAATTTCTTGTTTCTCAATTACAATTTTTAACTGATCGCTTTCACATAATCTATACTGTAATTCACTTGCTATAACCATTGCCTTAGTTTTATTTGCATTCAGCTTCAATTTATTTAATCTTAGCCAGTCATTCACATTGTTAAGTTCTTTGTTTATAATTTCAATGTTAGTTTTAAAATTCTTCGCTTCCATATAAATTATCGTGTCATCTGCAAA
The DNA here is from genome assembly GCA_958336395.1 of Ctenicera cuprea. Taxonomy (NCBI): domain Eukaryota; kingdom Metazoa; phylum Arthropoda; class Insecta; order Coleoptera; family Elateridae; genus Ctenicera; species Ctenicera cuprea. The sequence goes on along the minus strand of OY284486.1, from coordinate 5,832,064 downwards.
CACATGCATTTTACATTTAGTAAGAGCTAACTCGATGTCATTTATATACAATATAAATAATAATGGTCCCAAGACACTACCCTGCGGTACACCCAGCTTTATATCCCTATCCGAAGAAATTATATCATTACATTTAACTCTTTGTTTCCTATCCTTTAAGTAATTTTCAATCCATAATAAAACAAGACCATCAATACCGTAATTATGCAGCTTTCGTAGCAACCTCTCCCTGTCAACTGTTTCGAAGGCTCTTTTGAGATCCAGAAATACCACGTGTACTGCCATATTACTGTCTATCGCATTTTTCCATTTATTTAGTAGATACTGGAATGCAGTTTCGCAACTGTATCCCTCCCTAAAACCTGACTGATTTTTAATTAAAATATTATTATCAATTATAAACTTTAGTAGTTGTATATATACTGCTTTCTCTAGGACCTTTTCAACTGTTGGCAACATATTTACAGGTCTAAATTCATCAGCACTTTTTGTATTGCTCACTTTTCTAATAGGAATTATAGTAGATAGTTTAAGTTTTTTAGGTATGACGCCTGTTTCCAATGAAGTGTTTACTATATTAATTAATATATTAGCAAGTTCATTATAATTTTCTTTTAGTAAAATCATGTGCATTTCATCAGGGCTGCTTTTATTAGGCATTCCAAAAATTAGTTTTTGCAGTTCATCAACCGATAATAATTTGAAATTTTCAAGTTTCGTATCGCAACATTTAAAAGGAAAAAGCCTTAGCACAGGTACAATAGTAGTAACTATTCTATTTGTACTATTAATATAGAAATTGTTAAATTCCTCTACTATTTCAGTCCCCACATCAGTCTTTTTGTTTTCGAAAATAATTTCTCCAAAATTTGCAGTATCTGACTTAGATATTAATGTTTTTAACGTTTTCCACATACGATTGGGATCATGTTTACAATCATCAATAGTCAGTTCATAATATGCTTTCTTTTCTTTCTTGACTAACTGCACAGTTCTATTTCGTAATAATTTATATCCTTCCCAATTCTGTCTATTTTTATCAATCAAGAATTTCTTATAACTTGAATCCCTCTCTTTTATTGCCTTTAGTATGTCAACATTAAACCACTTATTGCAGTTTCCCGACCTTATTACTACTTCTTTTTTTGGTATTACGTAATCTACTATTTGCATAAACCCATTATAAAATTCATCATATTTTCTATCTATATTATCTGCTCTAAAATTAAAATTAAAAGTTAGTGCAGCTAATTGTTGCCTCAATAATTGCCTATCATACTGTTTCGGTCTAACTACTATTGTATTGCACTTACGAGTTTCCCTCTTACCAAATTCAATCTTAATTATCTTATGATCGGTAATAAGAGTATCTAATACTGAACAGGTGAAATGTTTACTGCTATTACTTATTACTAAATCAACAATAGTGCTACTTAGATCAGTTACACGAGTGAAATCGTTAATTAGTTGTTTACAACCCTCATCATTTACTATTTGTTTTATGCGATTTGAATAACAACTGTCACTACTCCAATCAATATTAAAGTCTCCTATAAGTAGTAAGTGTCCTTTATAGTGGTCAATTAAATCAGCTAAGTAGTTTTCAAAAAAATTAAGAAACTGTACACAGGAACCACTTGGTGAACGATACACACATCCCAAGATGACAATTTCTTTATTAATTAACACTTCAATAACTGTGAACCAGTATTCTTTTGGCACTGCATACCTTTCTCTAATTTTAAAATTAATACCAGATTTAACATAAATTATAACGCCTCCAGTATATCTACTATCAGAATCGCACCTCACCAGCTCGTAACCTTTAGCGCCTATTTCCCAGTCTTCAACATCATCTGTCGTTCTTGCTTCGGATACACACAATAATTCAGGCTTTTTGGTAGCTAATAACTGTATAATCTCATCTTTATTTGCTATAATACTCCTACCATTAAGCGAAAGTAACAAGTTTCTGTCCCTTACTACATCAGCTGCCCTTTCTTTTGTTTGTGATTGCTATTCAAGGTCTTCATACTCCACCCTCTTTCTTTGTTGCGCCATTTTCGTTTTCAATACTTCACAATTTACATCATACGCTCTATGATTAAAGGTATACTTCAAATCATACTTCTGGTTAATTGTGAAACAATTAATGCACTTATGATTATCGTTATTGTTGCAATCTTTAGTTTCATGTCTTCCATCTCCGCAGTATCCACAAGCAACATTATTCCTGCAGTTGACTGCTTTATGGTAAAAACCACAACACTTATAGCAGCGCATTACATTGACATATTCAAATACTTTGCAGATAGCCCATTCAATCTTTAGCATTCCTCTTTTCATTACTTCATTAAAACTTGTTACATCTAACTCAACAATTGCATTATATGTATATTTCCCTTTATAGACTGCTTTAACCTCTAGTTTTGTATTTTCTTCACCAATATAATTATTTTGATTAATTATACAAGAAATTAGTTGATCCTTTTCAATTGCATCCTGTATACCAGTTATTTTAATCTTCGGGTTGTACTTCTTCGGAACTACTGTGCCAAGTTGGTTGCCTAACTTTTGATCTATTTGTTCACGAAGCGTATTTAGGTCTTTTTTATTATTACAAACAATAGCTACCCTACCTTCATTAATTCTCTTAAAACTGTTAATTCCAATTTTCAATTCAGCAGGGTTTAGTGTTTCTTTGACCACCCTTTCCACTATGTTTGGGTCTTTTGTGTTACCCATTTTCGATTTTATTATAAGCACATCGCCCTTGGTTACGTTCGATCCTTTTACTAATTCTGAATACGTTGGAATAACTTCCTTTGCTTCCCTACTTATAATTAGTTGCTTAACTTTATCTATTTCTTCCAATATTTGTTTATTAGGTATCATAACCTCACTTTCATCGTGGTTGTAACACGCATCACAAAACCATTTAATTCCTTTACATCCTCTTATCACTTTTAATTGTGTTTTTGTAATACTTACACACTTTAAATGAAAGCTACTTTGACACGCGCCATTACACTTTATATTATCCTCTTTTTCGAGTTCCGATTCGCTAAGAGACACACGCGCCCTCCGCCATGTTACAAAAAGTAGTAGTAATCTAATTTGTTTGTACAAATCAACTATTTTTTGTAAATACTCTAAATTATATTATGGGTGGTTACCAATGCAACATACGTAAATAAGGCAATAGGAAGGATTATTTGTTTTTTTATTATCGAGTTGTTAAAATGTAACTAGGTATTTTTATGCATACGATTGGTTTAAAAATCGTCACGTGACATACTTACGACTTATATTCACGGGTGTGTACTTATAAAAGTATTTAATTTGTATAAAAAAAAAGGACCTTAAGCTACAAAAATGTAAGAGTTGAAGATTGCATTCATAACACAACATACCTAATACAATTACATTTTTATTTATAGTACTATATAATTATTTCAAGAACTCCTTCGCAAAAGGTTATACTTACATGTGCAGTTAAAAATGATTTTTATCTCCTTAATTATTGTGCAGTACATTGAGGAAGTTATTCTACAATACAAGTTTACAAATGCTTATGTAAGCTATACTTTTATACGCATCTATAATTACAAATCTCTTAAATTCACCATTATTGGACTTTTGGAATGAGGTATTGATAAAAATATAATTACATACCCTGCATTAGAAAGGAAGGCTTTTCTCTGATGTGTGTTATCATATGTATTATTAGATTACCCTTCTGTATACATTTAAAATTACATCGTGTTTTCGAAAGGTTTGTCTCCAGCGTGTTTTCAACATCGTAACAAAACTCTCATGATGAAATTGCTATAGATCCATACTTTTGTCACAATTGATGTAGCACATTACAATAAAAAAAAAAGTTTTGCGATACGACTATTCAACCTGTAAAAATTATTATATTAAAAACTTTAGCCTTAGTAGAAGATTGTACTCAAGACAAAATAAAAGTATAACCTATATTATTATTCTAAGTACTATATGCCATATACTACATATAGAAAGATTTTTTCATGTATGTGTCTTGCAATGACGTTTTGAGTTACTCCTTTCTATAGATTTTTTATATTCACATACACTGCATCTGTAAAGTGTTTCTTCTGTGTGTGTTTTCATATGCCGTTGCAGGTCTTTCTTTTCTATACATTTATAATCACATACATTTTTCTCTGTGCGGCAAAATATTTTACCCCGCATAAATCCTACATAGCCTCTAGTAGTTGAGCTATCGAAAATGTTAATTTATCTTCAGTGCACTAACTTGACGTACCTAAAAAGCTGTAGGAGAAGAATAGAACCCTTATCCCGCCAGATACCAGTTAACCGATTGTTATCCCAATGTATGTGTTTTGATGTGTAGTTGTAGCTGCGCCTTTCGTATACATTTATAATCACATATATTGCATTGAAAAGGTTTTTCTCCCGTATGTGTTTTCACATGTCGTTGTAGGTCGCTCTTCCATATACATCTATATTCATATACACCACATTTGTAAGGTTTCTCTCCTGTATGTATTTTGATGTGTAGTTGTAGCTGCCGCTTTTGTATACATTTATAATCACATATATTACATTGAAAAGGTTTTTCTCCTGTATGTGTTTTGATGTGTAGTTGTAGCTGCCCTTTTTGTATACATTTATAATCACATATATTGCATTGAAAAGGTTTTTCTCCTGTATGTGTTTTGATGTGTTTCTGCAAGTGACTTTTTTGTGTACATCTATAATCACATACACCGCACTTGTAAGACTTTTCTCCTGTATGTGTTCTCATATGACGTTGTAAGCCCTGCTTATATTGAAATTTACTGTTGCACAAACCACAATGTAAATATTTAACATGAGTAGATATTTTTACTCATTGAGCAGGAGCACTCTCTTCAACTTCATTCTTTAAATGCAACTCCTCACTCTCCAATGGCTCAAGCTTGATATGGATATCATTTTCACCACTCAGGATATCACATTTAGCATCAGGAACTTCCGATTTTATTTGGTTTTTCAAAGATTGAATGGTGGAATCTTCGTGTTTCACTGTAATTATTTACCACTGCATTGAATAAAATTAAATTAGCATAAACAAGGTATAACAGACCACCCACATACTATCTTTTACGGCTAAACTATTAAACCTATACGAATGAGATAAAAAATTTGTAGTATATAAATCGTACGCGAGGTATTCAGTAAAAATATTTATACATTTTTTGGGGCTTTTAGTTGCTTGGTTATTATTAAATAATTTATTTAAAGACTTATTTATATTAAATTTTTAAATAAATTGCCATCAAATGATGTAAAAAAATGTTTTTATTTGTAATATGAGAAATGTCTGTAGGTGTTTACTTATGGGTGGTAGTGTAATTTCAAACATTTGCTGTAGTGTTTATAATTTCTGAGGTCCCGAGTTGGCGCGGTTAGAATAACCATTCGAGTGCGATCAGCAAAGTTAAGCATAGCTTAGTCAGTAGTTGGATGGAGGTCGAGTCAACGCGGTACCTCTCGGAATGACACGCAAATAGGTGGTCCCGGATGCCGCATTAACAACGCGGCCGTCGTTAGAGGGTTTGGAAGTCCCCTCAAAATACAGAGGTACGAAAAAACGGCTAATAGGAGTTTGGCATAAGCTGATGGAGCGTGACGGTTTAAAAGTCGAAGGACTCCATCACCTCCTGGAATATAGCGATTAAACCGATCCCTAGCCATGATTAACTCGACGCCCTAAGGGCATAAAAGATGGCTAAAGAAGAAGAAGAAGAAGAAGAAGAAGTTTATAATTTCTATACAAATTTCATTATTTAGTGGCATCGTCTCTTACCTGGGGCCACTTATTTCTCTTGTACTTTTGGCCAGCCCAACGTACAGTACTTACTTATGTTTTTAACTAAAATATTAAAAGAAAAATCTGTTAATCTACAATTTTTCTGGTCTGATTTTTATTTGTTCATTGATTGTTTAGTTAATCGCCAAGCCTCGGACGCCGGATGGTCAAAATAGAAGACGAAATAAGCTACGAAAACGGATTTTGAATATTGGTACGTGGAACGTGCGTGGCATAGCAAACAAAATAAAAGAATTGGTGGTGGAAGTAAAAGAACTAAGTATGGATATAGTGTGCATCACCGAAACCAAAAAGAAGGGTCAAGGCAGTGAAATTATTGATGACTATATACATGTATGGTCAGGCGTGCACAAATCCCAGAGAGCAAGAGCGGGGGTATCTGTCCTACTAAAAAAGAAATACGGGAACAAAATTAAAGACATTGAGTACGTATCGGAAAGATGTATAAAAGCTGTAGTGGAAATATTGAACAGTGAAGTAGTTATACTAGCAGTATATGCCCCTACGGATGACGCCAACGATGATGTGAAAGATGAATTTTATTGGACACTGAGCGATCAGCTTGATAAAATAAAGAAAAAACAACAACTAATTTTGGCAGGCGACCTAAACGCGAGAGTAGCCTCCAGAAAGAATGACGAAGTAGTGGGCCAACACGGAGAGGAAGTCTTAAACGATAGTGGGGAGAGACTAATAAGCCTGTGCAAACAGTATGAACTCAGAATTTGTAACACATTCTTCAAACACAAGAAAATACACCAATACACGTGGGAAAGACCATCACTGAACCAAAAGTCAATCATCGACTATGTTATTATAGAACAGAACTCACTGTTAAAAGTGAATGATGCAAGGGTAAAAAGGGGAGCCAATTGTGGCTCGGACCATTATATGGTAACTACCAAAATCCTGTTTCCCTATGCCAACAATACAACTAAGGAAGATAACCCAAAAGAAAACGGCAATGATGTCTCTCCGTCCAAGTGCGACACACCTAAATATAATCTCCAGCTGCTGCACCAAGAAAGCATTCGGAACCTATATGAAAAAAGACTAAGTGCAATGATGAATAAAATAGAACCAAATGATGACGTTGAACTTGAATATCAAAACCTATCAACAGCTATCCACCAAGCAGCGAAGGAGGCCTTAGGGGAAGTAACTCCCAACAAGAAGCCAAACCAATGGTGGTGGAATGAAGACATAGAAAAAGCAATACAAGACAAAAAACGAGCGTACAACAACTGGTTGACAGATCAAACAGTAGAAAATTGGCGAGAATATAAAAGATCGAACAGAGTAGTCAAACAGAACATAAACCAACAAAAAAACAACTCGTGGGAAAGGAAATGCCAACAGATAGACAGCTTAATAGGAGGTGCTCAATCAACAGAGGTATGGAGATGCCTTAAAAATATGAAAACCAACCATACTTCAAAAGGAGTTACCACAATCACACTGGATGAGTGGGCGTCCCATTATCAATCGTTACTTGCAGAACATCGAGAACAATACTCAACTATCGAGAACCTCGACATCGAAGATGCGGAAAATAACCATTTGACCCTGTCAGAAAATGACCTAAAAGTTGCAATTATGTCAATGAAGAATGGTAGAGCCCCGGGTCCTGGAGGAATATGCGCCGAACTAATTAAATGTGGTGGAAACGGACTAACTTATAGATTGTTAAACCTAATGAATAACTGCCTACAACAATACAAGATCCCAGAGCAGTGGAAAATCTCACACATAATTTCACTATATAAAAAAGGTGGTCGCAAAGACAAAAATAACTACAGAGGCTTAAGTATAAACAGTACAATTAGTAGAATATTTGGGAAAATCCTGAATAATAAACTAAAACAAATGGCAGAGCCGAGAATCGGCGAAGAACAGAGTGGATTCATTTCAGGAAGATCAGGCACTGACAACCTTTTCATAATACAGCAGTTAACGGAGAAAAGACGGAGCGTAGGCGAGGAGACTCATCTAGCGTTTATAGATCTGGAAAAAGCCTACGACACAATACCTCGTAGAAAACTCTGGGAAGCATTAGAGAAGTTTGGCATTGATAGACGAATGATAAACATGATCAGAATTTTGTATGAAAGTAACGAAGCATATGTAAAACAGAATGGAAAGCTGTCACGTGCCCTATATCCATCTAAAGGCCTGAGGCAGGGATGTAGTTTATCACCCCTCCTTTTCAATATCTATATCGAATGTGCTCTGAATGAATGGAAAAGGAGCTGTATTGGTATGGGCATACCCATCGGTGAACATACTTTATTTACGTTGAGTTTTGCCGACGACCAAGTGGTTATTGCCCAGGATGCCTTCGACTTGGAGTTTATGCTCCGCAGACTATACCAAGCATATGATAGATGGGGTCTTAAAATCAACGTTAAGAAGACGAAATTCTTGGCAGTTAATTCCGATGCGATGTTTCAAATTCTAATAGACGATGACATGTCTGTGAAACAAGTCGACCAATTTAAATACCTAGGGGCAACTATTACAAAAGATGGGTTGGGCTCTGCTGAAATCAGAAGTAGAATTGAGCAGAGTAAAAAAATTATAGGATGTCTAAACCCTATTTGGTGGGACACACATATATCACATCAAACAAAGAAACATATAGGCAAATCCCTAGTTGAATCGGTGTTATGCTATGGGTCAGAAGTATGGACAATTAACGCCGAAAATAGACGGAAAATAAGGACAGTAGAAATGGACTACCTCAGAAGAAGTGCACGTGTGTCGCGGTTAGATCACGTTACCAATGTAGAAATTAGAAGACGCATGCAGGCCGAAGAAAATGTAATAGACAGAATCGAGAGAAGATAGCAATGAAAATTAATATAAACCTAAAAAGTATGCGGTATGTTTATCCCTGAGTGTTATAGTAAACAGAAGTTTAGTTGCAAGCTAAGTCATACGCTTTCACAAAATAACAAAAATAAATTGTTTTAGGAAGTTTGGTTACCCGATTTAAATGAAATCAAGAAAGAATTTTTACTTTCTGAGCTAAATTCACACGGTGGGTCTGTGGAGCATGATTGTGGTAAGTAATTAAAAATATATAATGTAACCACAGGTTCTTTTAACCGTTTATCTGTGCACATCAGATTTTCCGCAATTATTTCGAATGCCGGTACTGCTAATGACGAGTATATTTCCTTACCTACTTTCCGTTTGAAAACCGCACTAGCTGGATATTCTCCCATGCCAGAGATGATCACTCATGTTCTAGTAAGCAAATTTAGGTTAATACGCCGATATGTCTATACTCGTCAATGTTGGAAAAAAGGCCAAAACCTAAAAGTTAAACATTTCTATGCTAGTTAAATGGTAAATATGTACTAACAGATCTAAATGACGCTCTTGAATAATGCAATAGTAATGGATAATTCTTGTCATCAAATTACTCACTTTTTGTACAGTGAGTGACCTCCCTACTGAAAATCACCTCAGTTGCCTCATAAAACCTCATACAAAATGAACCTGGTTGTTTCAAAAACCGCATAAAACCACATACAACCTGATGAAAACATTATCAGGTTATATGAGGTTTCTATATATATTTTCAGTAGGGCTTTATTACTATTGGCTGTTACCAAACCACCGGTATGTGTATTCGAAAGAAACTGTAATGTTATAATCAGTAACATCAAGAACTTAAAATTTTTTAACATTTTTTCTACTTACCAATCTATCAGTTTCCCAATTTCTTAAGAATGCAGAAATAACCCGCTGCTAGCTAGTTTTACATTTATGTTAATCTATTTTTATTAATACAAATTTTTTATTAGTTACAGCGACACACGAAAACGCAAGCAGTCAATCATTAGGAATCCAAATAAATTCCGAAATTTCTGATTTAAAGTGTGGTGTCGAATGTGGTAAAGATGATATTTACATCAAACATGAACCTTTGGCTAGTGAGGAGTTGCAAAATGATACTGACCAAAATGCTACGGGTGAAACCGAAACAGAGATTCCGAAAGTTGCAAACTTTTATTGTGATGTGTGCTACAGGAAATTTGTATGCAAGAGGTACTTGCAACAACATACGAAGATTCATACAGGAGTGAAACCTCATAAGTGCAGTATATGTGATTATAGATGTGTAGAGAAGGGTAGGTTACATCGACATATGAAGACCCATACAGGAGAGAAACCTATGAAGTGCAGTTTATGTGATTATAGATGTGTAACCAAAAGTAACTTACAAATACATATGAAGACTCATACAGCAGATAAACCTTTTAACTGTAGTATATGTGATTATAGATGTAAACATGAGGGTAACTTGCAACGACATATGAAGATTCATACAAGAGAAAAACCTTTGAAGTGCAGTGTATGTGACTATAGTTGTGTAACCAAGGCTAGCTTAAATCTACATATGAAGTTTCATACAGGAGAGAAACCTTTTAAGTGCAGTGTATGTGCCTATAAATCTATATATAAAAATAACTTTAAACGGCACATGCAGATTCATACAGGAGAAAAATCGTTGAAGTGCAGTATATGTGATTATAGATGTAATCACAAGAGTACCTTACAAAATCATGTGACTACTCATACAGTAGTGAAATCTTTTAAATGCAATGTATGTGATTTTATATGTGTACGGAAGGATAGCTTACTACGACATATGAAGACTCATACAGAAAAAAAAACCTCTCAAACGCAATGTATGTGATTATAAATGTGTACAGAATGTGTAATGTACGTTATTATAGATGTATGTGGAAGAGCGACTTACGACGACATAACAGCACACACAGGAAAAAAATCACATCAATGCAATAAATGTAGTTTTAAATTTAATTAATAACAGTAACTTACTAAAGCATATGAAAACTCATGGTGAAGATTAACATTCTTAATGTAATGTACATAATTATAAAATAAAAACGGTTTGTAGTTGCACATAGTATTATTATAAACTATTACAAAGGAGTAAACAATAATATAATACAGATAATGAATATGTATGTTGTTCATTATTGGGTGTTATAAAATACAATCCCATGTTGTGACAATTTACAGGTCAAGCTATTTTAAGTAGTAGTACGTACAGGTTGGATTTGTATAATTTATTTTTCATTCTGTTTATCTTATTTTTCTTTTTGTTGTAGACATTAAATACTTTAACTAACTAAACAAATATTTGATTCGGATGTTATATCTGTAGTTTCTTATTATTTCATGTAAAATTGTTGGATTAATATTATTTATTATTTATAAGTTTAGAAACAGTGTAAAAGATTTAGGTTTAAGGCAGATAGTTACTGAAGCTACTAGAGTTACTAACGATAGTAAGACAATGATCGACTTAGTATTAACAAATGATACAAATTTAAGTGCAATAGTGTTAAATAGTCCTAAGATCACGGATCATAGCATAGTTCAAATAAGTCTATCTTTAATTAAAACAAAGAATGTTGGCTGTTATCGGATCAAGATAAAAGATGCAGACAAGTGTAGAGACCTGTTAAGAGATTTAAATTTTAATTATAAGGAGACTGATATAGATGTTAAATACAATGAAATTTTTGGCAAAATATTTAAAATATATGATACAGTAAGACCTAAACGACAGTCTGATGACAAGGCGTGCAATAATTACTGGTTTAATGGAGACGTATTAAATGCCATACAGGAAAGGGATGTCAAATACAAAAGGTTTAAATTAACTGGAGATATTATAGATTGGAATGGTTATAAAAGTAGTAGAAATAATGTTGTTAGAGCAATAAGACAGGCTAAATGTGACTATTATGAAACTAAAATAGATAACTGCAAAAATGATACAAAAGAAATGTGGAAAACTCTCAAAACTTTTATTTCCAACAGCAACCAAGAGAACTATGATAAAATAACATTTAATGAAAATAGGATAATAAGTAACAGAACAGAAATAGTGGAGGAATTTAATGAATTTTATATTAATAGTATTAAAGAGGTGATAAAAGCAATACCCCAAAGTAAACACGAGTTTCAAATAGAACAAAGAACAGAGTACCTTGGTAATTTTATGTTATTAAATAGGCTGGATTTAGATAGAATAGTGTGTAGTTTAGCAGATAAGAACAGCCCAGATGAAATAGGAACACGTTTTATTAAGCAATTTATAAACGAATTAGCAGACCCTATAATGCATATAGTTAACTATAGTTTAGAAACGGGAATAGTTCCTCAATTACTGAAAGTAGCTACAATTGTTCCAATAAGGAAAGTTAAGGGTACAGTAAAAGCAGCAGAGTTTAGACCAATAAATATGTTACCGGCGATAGAAAAAGTATTAGAACGAGCAGTGTATGAACAATTGCGGGATTTTATAGAAACTAACAAGATAATAGACACTTTTCAATCAGGGTTTAGGGAAGGTATTAGTTGTGAAGCAGCAGTGCAATATGTACTGAACGACTGGAAAGAAAGTGTAGACAAAGGATGGAAAGTGGCAGTCATATTTCTAGATCTGCAACGTGCATTTGAAACAGTTAGCAGAACCAAATTAATTGAAAAATTAATAAAATATGGGTTTAGGGATACAGTAATTAAATGGATTAAGGACTACTTAAAAGATAGGACGCAAAGAGTCAAATGTGGACAAACTATTTCAAAAGAGAGTTATATTGAGGTGGGAGTGCCGCAAGGTAGTATCCTGGGTCCACTATTATTTATACTCTACGTAAATGATATGGGGAGAATATTAAAAGACTGTAAGTATCATATGTTTGCAGATGATACTATCATTTATTTATCAATGAAAGATGAAGGGGAATTGGCAAACACACTAAATAAGGAGATGGCACGAGTTTGTGAATGGTTTAATGCAAACGAACTAAAGATTAATTTGGGCAAAACAAAAAGTATGTGGATAGGAAATACACAGGGATTGAACTTAGAAATAAAAATTGGAAATGAAATAATTGACGAGGTAGAAAAGGTAAAATACCTGGGAATTATTATTGACAACAAATTAAAATTTAAATTTCACATAGATTACATTTGTGGGAAAATAGCAAAAAAACTAGGAGTGCTAGCAAGAGCAGGAAAATTTCTTTCAACTTGGAGTAAGAAAGTGATTTATAATACTATAATATTGCCACATTTTATGTATGGTGGCACAATTTTACATCTAGCTAACCAAGGTGAGTTGAATAGATTACAAAAGCTTCAGAATAGAGGAATGAGAATAATCTTAAATAAAAATAGATATACAAGCATTGCTGAAATGTTAGAAAGACTAGAGTGGTTAAATGTCAGGCAGCTATTAGAGTATCAAGTATTAATATTCATTAAAAAAATGGAACTGAACCTGGTACCTGATTATTTCAAAAATGTATTAACTAAAAATAAAGATATTCATAAGTATAGTACAAGAAATGAGGAGAAATACTACTTAAATCCAAAGAACAAAAGTATTGCTCAGAAGGGGATACTGTTTAGAGGGGTTAAGAGTTATAATTCTTTAAGCAAAGATATTAAAGATTGTAATACTATAAGAACATTTAAGATAAAGTTAAGGAATTACTTAAAAATTGCAGAGTAGATAAATAGATAAATATAGTTAATAGTAGTTAAGTTGTAGTAATAGGTATTAGTTAATTATTTTTGTATTGTAGAAACCTAAGCATATATGTAAACATTAGCGTTTTTAAGCTAAATAAAAGGAGTATTATTATTATTATTATTATTTATAAAAATATTAAGAATTAAATCACATTTTTACTATTTTAATTTTTTACAACTTTGTTTTAGTTGTTACTAAAATTTGTCAAAATAGAATATGCAAGCATTCATGTTTATTTATTTACTTGATTAGCAACACCCCTATATAGTGTGTTGTGTAAACATCACCCTACCTTAATTTCTTTCACTTTAATTAGTAAACTATCTGTTAATTGAATCTGAATTATTTCTGTAAATAATACACAACTTACAGACTTTTATTTGTTTAATTATTAATGTTTTTGCAATATTTTGATGCTAGCCCCAATTAAATATTTCTATGGAATTTATCGATGTATAAATCATTATGCTTAGTCTAGGATGGTATTCGGACCTAAATTTTGCAATATTCAATGCATGCCAGAGTTTAGATCGTCATCATTTATTTTGTAAAAATTCATTTGGCGATATAATGTTTAAAAACTTGCACCAAATTAAAAGAATCAAAATTCGAAATATTTGTCTGAATTGTTTTCACTGACGTCAGATACACCAGAATAATACTAATTACGAGATGACTCCAGAAATTTTACTTTGGAGAAAGAGAACTACAGATTTACAATAGTTTTTCTACAAGATACATACATGACTGCTACAAAGAAATGTGTGTAATAGTGCTATTTTGTAGTTCGTCAAAGTCAGTTTTTGTGACATTTCACAAATTCAACCATTTCAACGTTAATACAAACAATTAAATCTAATTTTTTAGTAGTGAAACTTAATTTTTAGGTATGCCGCAAGCTTGTTGTGCGGTGGGTAGTAAAAATTGCAGGCAGAAGGGAGACGGTTTGTAGTTTTTTAAGTAAGTGTCAAAAAATTAGGTTAATTATGCGGGTTTGACACAATGATAGCATAGTTTTTTAAAATATGTAATACTATTATCACTGCTATTGATATTAACTGGTAGAGCAGCGGTTGAGGCCGGGGCTTCGGTGCTGCTCTACTAAATGTGCCATGTTCGAGTCCTGGCCTCGCTATGGGTGTTGTGTCTGTCTTTGACTGTTAGATGGGGGCTAATAACTACAGCAGTTAATGATCGCGTAGTGCATGCACCCAAAAAAAGCATTTCTCTTGTCAAACGAAGAACTTTTAAACAAATGGATTGAAACTGTAAACAGACAAGAATTTAAACCTACACAATGTATGGTTTTTTGCAGCAATCATTTTACACCAAATAATTATTTACTACGTCTTAGAACAAGTGTTCCACGTTTCAGAAGTTACGTAGTTTCATCTGTATTCTCATAATCCTCATAAGATTTATACAGAAAGCAAGATATGTTACCAGTAGAACTTCCAGAACGAGAACCTTTGATGTCTACCTTCAAGGAACAAGCCCCCACTGAACCTTTTGATGTAGAAATAGAACATACGCAGTATATGGATATATGCAATAACAGTTAATTACAACAATGTACAACCAGCCGATCCACGTCTTAGAAACAATGCAGTTTCATGTGAATTTTCATATGCCTCAGAAGAATTGTATAGAATGCAAAATACGTTACCAGTGGAATAATACTTATTATTTGCCAAGTTAATATAATCGCGCTACAATGCATCTTAATTTGACATTTTAACCTTCTACATAATATCCGCCCGGCACCACTTATTTCATTGTTCAGATGCTGGAGTTGTATCTAAACCTACATTATGATCGAATGTATACGAAGTTAAGTGACCTTTCTGTATCATGATTTGTACTCCTTTTCATGTTTCTATGTCGACTTATCCTGTACATGAAGTAGTTCAAATGGTGCTGCATATTTACTGATGCAGAGCTCTGCATAACCAACGCTCTTATTGAATACAGCGCATAGTGCAACGCAACCACGCATAACCTAGAAAAGCCTAAATATTTGTGTAATGTGTATAAAATCTGTGCTGCTGTTTGTACGTACATTAGTTTGCACTTTTTAAATGCAGTAAATAATATTTTTAATTTAATATCATCAGGTGGTTGTATTATTAAAGTATGTAGAATATAGAGCGGTCTTATATTTTCATATTTTCGCGTTAAAAATGGAATCGCCCTATAATACCGGAAATGCATGAAACATTTATGAAGTTTAAGGAAGATTGTATGCTGCAAGGAGTGAGTTTAAAATCAAAGATGGAGAAAGTAAACCCTGAAGTCACTATTGACGTCTCGTTAACTGCTAGTGTCGATTCCACATCTGATGTTTCCTGTGTGTGGGGAAATCTCAAGGTAATCAATGATAATCTGAGGTAATCAAGGTAATTTGCAGGCAATCTGGAGTAATCTGAAGCAATGATTCTACGACGCCACCTGCCTTGCTCGTGGCTCTCGTCAAATATACGCCTAACTGTCATAAGTGGGAAAAAGTTGCTGACAATTGTTTATTTTATCTGGTCTTCGGTTTTTGACTATGTTTCAGTGCACGTCCCTGTTTAGTAAGTACCAGGTTTAGATAAATAAATGAAGTCTTGACTTTCTATGAATACGCTTGATGACTAACTAACATCTACTTACCTTAGAAACTTATTCAATGATTCTATATTTGGTATCAAATATCGAATTATGATTCGATATGTGTATAACCATGCCGCACTTCATGTGAAACTTCCGTGGTGAAAAAGCCGCAGCGAAAGGTCGGCTGCAAACTGTCTCATTCTCTAACAAATACATCTATAGAATATCTAGTCATTAACAATAGTTTGAACAAAATTCAAGGAAATTAACTACCATCTAGGCTTCTGGGTTGGAGCTGCGTCATCGGTGCATGAACTGCCGACGTTTTGTCCAGTTGTGTTCCATATCACAAAGTGACCACAGCCCTAAAGATGTCCCGTGCAACCGAGGACGAAACGTTGGCAGTTCATGCACCGATGACGCGGCTCCAACCCGGAAGTCTAGATCTTATTAACAATGGCCGCGGAAGCCTGCAACTTAGAAATTAACTACCATTAAATGCAATGATTTATAGACAGAATATTTTCACGATGGTTGCTTGCCTTATTGGTAATTGGCGTTAATCAAGGGGCAATCTTAGGTCATCAAGGCAATCTTGGCAGGGGTAATCTTTTGCACGCTCTTTTGGCTCGTGGTGTTCTCCTCGGTATTAACAATTAATTTAGCAATAAATTACAACCTCGATCTCATTGTGCCCACAATAAATACCAATTAACTCATTGTTTTTCAAGCGTAATTTTGTTTTGGGGCCAAATTATCCATTTGAAAAATCGTTTGTCAAACTTAAAAATCTGTTAAAGTTAACAATCGTTAATGTGTTATTTGTTATTGTTTTCAGCATTGCTTGGCTGTTTTAAATCATTTTCTATTCCTTATTGTTTCCGTACCTGACTTATAATTAAAACAGTTATAATCCATACATATTGCAATGATATGCTTGGTCTTGTGACTACTAGAATACAATCCCTAAACTGTCTGCAATTCACGCAATTAAATTTAAACTTGCTATGAGACTCTTCTAATTTTCTCAGGGTCGTTATTAGCTTGTAAATAAGTTATTTTAATTAAAATAAAATAGAAATAAACGCACACAACGATATCAACTTTACAAAATAAGTTTTTATTTATTAAAAGAATTTCAAAATGTGTTTTCCGAAAATTAAATGAATTTTTATTAATTACTATCGTCTTTTTTTTTATTAAATTAGAACACTTAACTTAGCGTCTTCTTATTATGACATTCCTCGCTCTAGCAAAACGCTGAGTGTCCAACCTCTATTTCGTTCTGTTGGCCTCTCGAGCAACAAATAATACTCGCCCTTAATCCGAATCTTCTTGTATCTCTGTTTTATATTCTTTCCAATTTATTTTTACCACTATCACAAAACGAAGAAACTTCCTCGATCGCCTTTTACTTATAATGCTTCTGTACTTTTTACAATTCGTAGATAATCACCTATATTTTCTTCTTTTATAATAAACATCAGTTTACATTATGTTTTAAACTCGTTCTTTCTGTTTTCATCCAGAGGATATCAAAATCTCTGTCTTTTTTTTTTAAAGACGAGCCGTACTAATTAAACAAATTTCTTTATATCTTTTGTCTTCCTTCTTTGATTTTTATTTTTATAAAACAAACACATAAACCTCATGTCCAAGAGTATCCTTTTATATGTTTGTCACAATGACACTGACATCCTAACTGACATTAGTCGACGCACAAATCAAGTAACTCTAAAACTTTTTATAAACTAAACCTTTTTAACAATTCTGAATTAAATTATAATTACAATTAACATAAATAGTCTTCGTATCAATCTGTTGTGTTTGTCTTTTCTTTCAGTAAAAACAAACCATATGAAAAATAACAATTAGCAAAAATACGCAACCCTGAGTTTATAAGTTAGAATATTAAAATATTACAAGTCTTCATAAATCTCCAAATGTAAATTGAACTGCAGCAAGCATTCCAAAAATTGCCTTCCAGGAACCACAATACCCCAGTCAAATCAAACACCTCTAAATATCATAGCAATATATAAAAGCACTAAGGGTTTTCTTCTCCGGTTCCTATCCTCAGATGGAACATGAAACATTTTTATATTTTTATTCTACGTTGATTGTTCTATAATAATCATTTTAATTTATAATATATTGCTATGATATTTAGAGGTGTTTGATTTGACTGGGGTATTGTGGTTGCTGGAAGGCAATTTTTGGAATGCTTGCTGCAGTTCAATTTACATTTGGAGATTTATGAAGACTTGTAATATTTTAATATTCTAACTTATAAACTCAGGGTTGCGTATTTTTGCTAATTGTTATTTTTCATATGGTTTGTTTTTACTGAAAGAAAATAAAAACACAACAGATTGACACGATGGTTAATTATGTTAATTTTAATTATAATTTAGTTCAGAATTGTTCAAAAGTTTAATTTGTAAGAAGTTTTAGAGTTACTTGATTTTGTGCGTTGATATATGTCAGTTTGGATGTCAGTGTCAAGTTTCACAAACGTATCAAAGAATGATATACTCATGGACATGAGATTTACTTGTTTGTGATAAAAATGAAAATCAAAGAAGGAAGAGAAAGAATAAAAGAATTTGTTTGAGTTAGTAACGGCTCGTCTTGGTAAATAGATACAGAGAATTTTGATCCTCTGGAAATATAAAGAGAAAGAACGAGTTTAAAAGCTATATAATAGTAATTTTGAATATAAAAGAAGAGGATACAAGTGATTGGCAACGAATTGTTGAAAACCCAGAGTGAATGCAGATGATGTACCACGATCAAAACTTAGCCTAAATATAGGTGGACCAACACTTGGATTTTTGTACTGTTATTTCTGTGGTTATTTGAGAAACCAGCGGAGCGTAATAGAGGATGGATGCTCAGCGTTGTACCCGAGCGAAGAATATCCTAAGAAGGTCACGCTAAGATAAGTGTTTTATTTGTAAAAAAAAAACGATAGTAGATAATAAAACTCTTTTTGATTTTTCGGAAACCACATTTAGAAATTCATTTAAATAAAACCTGTTTCTTGTTTTGTAACGTTGATTTTTGTTTTGTGTTTTATCCTTTTCTTATTTATTTATTAAAAAAAAACAACTAAATAGCTAAATAACGACCCTTAGAGAGTTAATAAGAGTCTCATACGAAATATAATTGCAGTTGCGTGTATGACAGGCATTTAGGGATTGTTTCCTGGTAAGTACAAGACCACGCATATCATTGCAATATATGAAGGTAGGCTAGACGCGCGTCACTTGGGGCGCATCTACAAAACCGCCGCGTCTCATTATTGGAACTAATGCATCACGTGACGCATTTAGACGGGTCGGCCAACGCGAGTCTGTCAGTGCATTGTGCGGTGGGGTCTCACTAGTAATATTTTATTCTTGTATCAATTTTAAAGCATTTATACAGAGTCCTCGTTAATTACTGATACCCACGTGACCTTTGGTCCACAGTGACTTAGGGAGTTTTAGATTTAGGTGTTGAAGTCAGTTCAGGATTGGTACTCGTGGTAACTAAAAATTCCGTGTAAGTGTCACTGTCAACACTCGAAGTGAGGTTATGTATCTAAACAGGTAAGCCTTGATAAGTTAAAAAGCGGCTTGGAAATTTTTGGATAAAAGGCTTACCAACAGTGGAAGTTGGGTTGCCTATATTTTGTAGTCACGTGGGTATGAGTAATTAATGAAGGCTCTGTAGTTTACAAACAATTCCTTAATAATTGTGATTAACCCGAAAACGGTTTAATATTTTTGCAATATTACTTGCTCTTATATTCAGAATCAGTGCTATCTCAAATCTGCGAAAAAAAAGCTGGCCAATGGCCATTTATAAATAAATACCTGTAAATGCAATAAGTCTAAACATTAAATGTTTTAGGAAGGGTGTATCCTGGTACAAATTTAGAATTGAAGATGGATGAAGAATTAAAACCTGAAGTATCAAGTGAAATTTCATTACTTGCTCTTGTCAGTCCTTCATCGGATGTTCACCAGCTAAACGAAATCAAGAATGAGTTTTCACTTTCTGGAGCAAGTTCAGATGGTTACGTTGCGGAGCATGCTGTTGGTAAGTGATTAAAAACAAAATTGTGTAGCAATGAAAAATAACTGCCCTCTGCTAGTTTTTGTTTGAGTCTCACATGAATGTTTTTACTTCCTTGGTTTAAAACTCCGAACTTTGACATTGTTGACAATAAATTGTTAATTTATTTAATAAATTTTGATATGTAGTTGTTTGTTTCTTACAAAGTACTGTGTGCGTTCACAGCAGTCTTTAAAAGCCTGTTTTGCAGAACCTAATCGAGCAGGTTGCAAAAAATCGTGATTCCCCAATATGAAAATTTTCCAATTTTTTAATAATGCAGAAATAAACCGATTATAGCTAGTTTTGGCGTTTATGTTAATCTAGTTATATTAATACGAGTCGTTAATTAATTACAGCGACACCCGAAGACACCAGAAGTCAGTCCATGAAAATCCAAATAAATTCAGAATTTCCTGATCTGAAGTGTGGTAATGACGATTTTTACGTCAAACATGAACCGTTGGAGTGTGAGGAGTTACATATTAAACATGAGTTTGACTAGAATCCTACAGATGAAAGTAAAGAAGATTTAACGCAAGTTGAAAATTTTTATTGTCGTATGTGCAACAGAAACTTTACAAGAGAGAAGAGACTCTTACAACATATGAAAACTCATAGAGCAGAGAAGTCTCTTAAATGTAGTGTTTGTGATTATAGTTGTAGAGAGAAAAGTAACTTAATACAACATATGAAGATTCATACAGAAGAAAAACCTCTAAAGTGCAATGTGTGTGATTATAGATGTGTACAGAAGAGTAACTTAAAACAACATATGAAGACTCATATGGGAGAGAAACCTTTTAAGTGCGGTTTATGTGATTATAGATGTGTACAGAAGAGTAACTTAAAGGAACATATGATGACTTATACAGGAGAGAAACCTTTTAAGTGCAGTGCATGTGATTATAGATGTAGAAGAAACAGTAACCTACAACAGCACATGAAGAATCATACAGGAGTAAAACCTTTTAAGTGCAGTATATGTATTGATAGCTGTGTGAAGAAAGGTTGCTTAAAACGACATATGAAGACTCATACTGCAGAGAAACCTTTTAAATGCAGTGCATGTGATTATAGATGTATAATGAACAGTAACCTACAACAACATATGAAGACTCACACGAGAGAGAAATCTTATACGTGCAGCGAATGTGAATATAAATTTACATGCAACAGTAGCTTACAATGAGTATCTGTATATAAAATACTTAATTACTTTAACAATATCTATTTATTTTAACCTTATACCTATTTCGGCATGTTTACATGCCATTGTCAAAGGTTATATGAAAAAATAAACAGTTAGTGTTGTTATAGCAATAGAACTTTTTTACTTATCTTGGTAATCGTCTGCAGATGACTTGATTTCTTATTCCAAAATGTCCAGTAGAGGAGAATTTAAGAGATCAATTTGCTCATTTAGTAACGGTACAGTTTTTAAATGTTTGTGAATTTCAAAAGCTTCTAGTATATCTAATTTACGTTTATCATCACAAAAGTGTAAACATTTTATGGTGTTATTAGATGTCATTGAATGATTTTGTTCTAGTAAGTGTTTAGCCTAATTGTATTTATGTGGGTGTTTGTATTTGTAACAATGCACGTATTCTTTATACCTAATATCAAAATTTATAATTGTCCGGCCTATATAAACCGAATTACAATGCGAACAATTTAATTTGTAAATGCCTGATTTTAGCAAATCGTCTGTTTTTGATTTTGCATTATCTGAAGATAATTCGGAGGCAATCTGGTGTAATTTAAAGGTAATTTGAGGCAATCATTATACTACTGTTGAACATCTTTTAAAATTTATAGTTACTAAAGAAGTAGTTAAATTAACCAAAAACACAAATTTTGCAAATAGAAAATAAATCAAAGGAAGCAATTTTAAGTTAACTACGGAAAATAAGTTTCCGATACAGTATTTAAGTAACAAAAACAAGGGTCAAGTGAGCTTTGGATGTCACTGTTATACATATCCCACCCTTTATCCAGCATGTGTATGCTGTACTGAGTAGGATCAGCAAAATATAATGGTATCCAAAGGCCACTTATAACATCTATAATATTTTTGAGCATTTTTTAGAGACACTTTATAAAAGTGAAGTAAAAATTGACATCAAAATCAAAATATGAGCAAAGCATTTCGCTTAGACTTTCCCATACTTGTACAAAATAATTACTTTTGTATATCTAATCACAACAATTACAACACATCTAACTAAGAACTGTTTCGAGTTGTACAGTATTTAAATATGAACCCTGCTAATACGTCAATGCAAGAAGCACAAGTAACAATAGTCGTAACTCAGAAACTACGTGAGTAGCAATTTCAGGGTGGTTCAGTACGCAGCTGCTAGCTTCTGCCTATTATGATGTGATTTTACTATGTTTATCTCCTACGTGTTTTGCTATCTTAAGTTGCACTTTTAAGTTGTCATCGATGTTTCCATGCTCATTAAGTTGTGTTGGAAGAAATTTGAAATAGAATCGTTATTTTGGAAAAACATTTTTCTCGTGCTAAAAAATACCAAAAACGCACGGACAATTTTTTTTTCAAAATTAGGGAGGGAAGTGGAACGTTAACCCCTAAATATTGCTCCACCGAAAAATAAAGTTCTTGATATTCTACTATTGCTCATAAGCAATACAGCTTGAACAGAAATGTTTTCTCGTCCCACGTTTATTAAAGAGAGGGACATGAATTTTTGAAAGAACCGAATTGCAGTTCATATCAAGCTTTATGACCTTGCAAAATTACTTCTATTATTACTAGAAAAATTAAAGTTACATACCATAGTAAAACCTTGATTAATTTTTTTTTGTAAATACATAAGAATTTGTAACGTTTTGACTACTTTGTCCAATATGGCAATTTACCTATTTTTAATAAAGCACAAATAAATTGATGCTAGCTAGTTTTACATGTATCTCAATCTATTTTTATTATTTCTGTATTTCGTATTAATGCAAGTCTTTTATTAGTTGCAGTTGCACACGAAAACGTCGGCAGTCAATCGTTGGGTATCCAAATAAATTCAGAAATTCCTGATGTGAAGTGTGGTAATGATTATATTTACACGAAACATGAAACTTTGACTAGTGAGGAGTTAGATATTAAAACAGAAATTGACCAGAGGACTACAGATCAAACAAAAGAAGAGTTTACGCAAGTTGAAACCTTTAATTGTGGTGTCTGCTACAGGAAATTTTCATTGAAGGATTGTTTACAACATATGAAGATTCATATCGGAGTAAAACCTTTCAAATGCAGTGTATGTGATTATGGATGTGTACAGAACAGTCAGTTACAACGACATATGATGATTCATACAGGAGTGAAACCTTTCAAGTGCAGTGTATGTGATTATACAAGTAAATACAAAAGTAGCTTACAACAACACATGATGGTTCATACAGGAGAGAAACCTTTCAAGTGCAGTGTATGTGCTTATAAAAGTTTGCGGAAGGCTCACTTAGAAGTCCATATGATGACTCATACAGGAGAAAAACCTTTTAAATGCAGTTTATGTGATTATAGATGTATACTTAAGGGTCGCTTAGAACAGCATAATATGACAACTCATATAAGGAATAAACCTTTTAAGTGCACTGTATGTAATTATAGATGTACATGCAAGAGTAGCTTACAAAATCATATGAAAATTCATACAGAAGTGAAACCTTTTAAGTGCCATGTATGTGATTATCGAACTGTACAGAAGAGTAACTTACAACGTCATATTAATATTCATACAGGAGTGAAATCTTTTATGTGCAGTTTATGTGGTTTTACATTCGTAGAGAAGTGTAGCTTACAACGACATTTTATGTCTCATACAGGGGAGAAACCTCTTAAGTGCAGTGTTTGTTCTTATGAATTTGAACAGAAGAGTAGCTTACAAAACCATATGAGGACACATGCAAGAGAGAAACCTTTTAAATGCAGTGTTTGTGAAAATGCATATGTACAGAAAGGTCAGTTAAAACGGCATATTAAGACACATACGGGAGAGAAACCTTTTAAGTGCAGTTTATGTGATTATGAATCTGCGGAGAACGATTACTTAAAACAGCATATGAAGACTCATACAAGAGAGAAATCTTTTAAATGCAGTGCATGTGATTATAGATGTAAATATAGAGGTAACTTACAACGACACATTATGAGGATTCATACAGTGGAAAACTTCTAAAATGCAGTGTATACATGTCTAAGGCAGACTAAGGGCTGCTGAATACTAAATATTAACTAACTTCTACAGACTGGCTGCAAACTGCTATGGAATTCCTTTTATACACGCAGAAGTTGCCCTGGGTAGCAATTAAATTGATTTGTAGGACATGAAATAAATTGTGTAGGTATAATATAAAAGTGGTGGCTGGGCAGTATTTGTAATACAGATGGTCCGACACGTGGTACCTCTCGGGGAGTACCAATATGTGCGGGTGCAGGGAGTGGTCCATAGCCGGGAGCGTCGCTCTGAGACGCGCGAAGTTGAGTTGGAGGAGATAGAGCGCAACTTTGACCGACAAATGGACCATCGACAAAGATTGGTGGCGTCGATTTCCCGCCTCAAGAGGGAGCTGCAGCTGGCGAATTTCGATGTCATCGACCTGGTGAAGAGACGTCGACAGCTTTGTCGATTTCATAATTAATTGTGTTTCAGTTTTGTGTGTCCCCCCTACCTGTCCCCTTCTCTTCATTTTTCCTTGTATTGGAATTGGTTATTATAAAATTAAAATCTTTTGTTACTCTCCTTCAGTATGTACAGTTGTCAACATTCTAACAGAAACTTCACCAGGGCTGATGCATTGCATTGTCATCGACAACGAAAGTTGCCCTCGTAGAGGTGTTGGTAAGAATAGAATTTTTTTTGTTTTGTTTTATACACCGCATTGCTATTGTTTTAGGTAGATAACCTTCCAGGACCTTCCCCTGGGTCGGCTTAGAAATATAGACGAATACGATATTGAAGTGAAAGTTTTTTGGACAACTTTAAGAAATAGTTTCCGCCTGAGCATTAAAAATCAAAATATTGTTTGATGCGACTTTATGATACTGATTACTAAATACAAAAAATTAACACTGACAATTTTTACGAAGATATCGGCAAAATATCGATAAATTTTATTAGCAAACTATTTTTTTTGATAATTTTAGATTCTTATTAACAAGTCAATGCTAAGTAAAATGAAAGACGAATAAGCTGGCATCGCCTTTTGTAGCTTTTTGATACGGGGTCTAAATCGCATTGTTGTGATGTTCCAGATAAGACTTAAAAAAGCGAAAGGGGTCAAAAAGAGTGCAATAAAAAATGGTTTAAAAAGGGAGTACTAGAAATCCATTGTTGACAATGAAAACAAACTAATTTTTTGTTAAATGTACGTTTTTTAAGTCCGCCTTGCATAATATGTACACAGAACTTAAGAACAAAGTTGCATTGTCGTCAAGGATGATAAACACTTTGTAATTCTCGGTACCAAAACATTGGCTGGGGGTCATGAACACTTTATGTTTCATTTACATTTGTATTATATTTGTGCTGAATCTCTGCAAAGATTTTTTTGTAATTTGAACTTATTTGCCAATAAAATTTATATTTACTTAGTTGTTTTAGTAATTTGTATTTATTTGTAATTAAGTTTGTATGTTTATATGTATTTATATATTATTCTAGCGAAATTATATGTACTATAGTAAAGGTTATATGTGTGTACAATTATTGGTATAAGCCGTAAAATTTCAATTATTTCTACAATTTTTTTTTATTTTGGTACTGGTTAACCGAATCTATACCGTTTAGAAAAAACTTTACCTGTAATTTTAAAAAAATCAGTTTTCTAACATTTCTACAAGTTGATCGGGTGGTCTAGTGGTTAAAGTCCCAGGCTTTGAAACTAGACTCTCAACGGCAGTAGGTTCGAGTCTTCTGCTCGCCGGAAATTTTTCTGAACAAGTTAAATCCGGCGTGTCCATGGATGTTTTTGTGGTGTGTATGTTTGGTTGCATGTCTTTCAGGGGTGAGGTATGTTAGATCGGTGTAGAGCACTTAGTGTGCTGAGCCCGGGTAAGGGGGTGAAATGGGAATCATGGAGTCGTGCTCATGCACGGCCTGAAATTCTTATAAATAAAAAAAAAGTTGATTAAGGACTATGGATTTAACATTTTTTGTAGCACACTTCAAACAATATTTTTTAGAATCTGTTTCATCTAATGTTAATTCAAAAGTCAATGTTTCACGCAGATGCTGTGATCAAAGATGCTTCCTAGACAGTATTTGGATTCTATGTGGATATCCACTAACTACGATCATAACCCTTCTCCTATTCTCTTTTACAATGTAGGAAGACTAGCATTAAATTAATTTAATTAATTTAAATAAATTATTGTGATTTTTGCAGGTTGTTTTGTTAAGGTTTTGTAAAAATATATATTACTTGTAGTTGTTTGTTAAGTTTATAAGCTCAATAATGATTTAGTTATTTAAAAAATTTTAAGTTTAATTTTTTTATGAAGCTTTCTATGAATTTTATAAAATCGAAAATTCGTGCTCCTTTATTTAATAAAGGCGGGGCAATGAAAAATTTTTAAGTTAAATATTGTTCATGAGTGGTAGTAGAATATGATTTACAGCTTAACTATTAGGTACAGCAAAAATTAGAGGACTTCATTTTCCCCCTCCCACCCAAATTTTGGCAGACGAATTTGTCCTTTCAATTTTTTTGATTTTAGTTGTTTTTAATCCCAAGGAAACCTTTTGCGAAAACTAAAAGCCAATTTATTTTTCTCATTTCCGGTTTTAATATGCAGTAAGACATGCCCACAAGGCAGCTTGCGCTAACCAAGTAGGTGACTTTAAGTAATGCGAACTAGACCAACAACATGACGCTGAAGCAATTGCCAACCGTGATATAATCAGCGAGGAGGGGGTTGTGGCTTAGCACGTTGAGACTGCATGCTACATTATGTCTTTTTTGTTGAAAAATCGGTATCTTCATGTATCTGTACGACATGTTGCATTTGCCCTTTGCGAAGTTCAATCTATGGGGGTTTGTTTTGTACCGTCATGCGTAAATAGTTTTAAACACAGGAAAAGTAAAAGTTTCCCAGGTAGGGAAATCTAGGCAAAGCGCTGTGCTCACGCGCTTGTATTATATTGTATTGTAAATTAAATATTCGTTTTGGTATTCATATCAAAAGAATCATTCTGTTCGAATACTGTTTTGTTTGATCTTGGTATTCGAATACTTTTTTTTTTCAAATATTTAGTATTCGTATTCAACTAGATTTTTTTTGTTTTAACTCAGCTCCGTTTGGTATGCCTCTCTAATGTGGAACACCCTGTATAAACTAAACTAATTCTAGAATTTGCACAAATTGCCAAGTAACTTATTTGTACAATATCTTTTAGATAATTTAATTAACGAACGAGTTATTAAAGAGTTTCGCATCGTTGGGACACCCTGTATAAAAAAATATAATATAACAATTTTTTAGCGTTTTGCGATTGCCTGCAAGTTTGTGGTGGCTCAGATGGAAATGTGGCTGTACAGCGTTTTACTGCATAAACAGTTAAGGGGTGGAATCCTACTTGGGGCCAATTTATTTATTATTTTATATACTGCTTTTTTTAAACAATGTTGTTGGTCTTTGCGGTCTGCCCGAGGTTATCGTTAAGAGTAGTTATATTTAAAAAAAATACGAAAACAAAGTTGCATTCTATCACTGATAAATTAGTGCGCAGGATTGTGACGTCATTGCGCGAATCTAAAAATATTTTACGGTCCACGTTTATGTGGAGATAGAAATGGCGTTAAAAATTAGTTATTCTTATGACGCATCCTGTATATAAAGTAGTTTAAATGACAACTTTACATAACCTATAAAATTCTGTGAACTAAAATAAAGCCCGAATATTTTTACATATACATAATAAATATTAACTAATACTCGCAATGTCAACGAGAAGAAAAGTTTGGACAGGCTTAAAAAGCGTTTGCTGTGAAATTTGATTGACAACAGACCTTGGGCTTTTGCTTAAATTAATAAACTACACCACTCAAGTGTCAGCAAATTGATACACCACAGAACATACACACAGTGTAGGTTCTCTTAACAATGGTGTAGTTTCAGATGATTTGGTAGAATGGACAGTGCCGAGTCTGCGGTTTTGTGAATTTACTTTATAGGTAGTTGGTTTGTGTTGGAACTCGTGTTGCGCTTGTAATTTGTTTGAGTGAATAGAGGGATTTAACCTTTTGTACACTAGTTCTGAGAATTTACACATTAAAAGTTAGTCAATCACTCTTACAGTAGTATTTTACAAGGGAATATGCATAAATTTTAAATGTTTTAGGAAGTATACTCTATACCCATTGATACGAAGTTAGAAATTAAAAATGGAAGAAGAATTAAAACCCGCAGTCACTGGTGAAGTCACGCTACCTGATATTGTCGATCCCACATCTATTGCTCTCCCTCTAAATGAAATCCAGAAAGAGTTTCCGTTTTTTGAACCACATTCACACGGTGAGTTTGTAGAGCATGTTGTTGGTTAGTGATTAAAAGCAAAAATTGTAAATCTGTTCTGGGATTATGTTTATTCAATACAAACGCTATTTAACGCATTTTTATATTAAAATCATGGAGTCGGTGTATTTTTTCAACAAAGAACAGAGATATTTTAGTTGCTAACATTTAATTAAAAAAAAAACATAACCATGGCAACAGAACATTATTTTAGCATCTCGTAGAGATCAATCGATCCCAGATATTCTTTCCTCAAGTTCTAATTAGTGCTGGCATCTTTTTGGGAATGCTAGGGAGAAAGGTCCTGTATACTTTCTTGCAAATTGTGGTTCGATTCCCCCTGTACTGCAATTCTGAACTTTGCTATCGACTTGAGAGCTTGATTTCGCGATCGTATACAACGTTTTCGCATGTTGCACATGTTCTTGATTGGATTTAAATTGGGCAATTTAATGACGAGATATATATGTATAATCCAGCAATGTTCCAGTCACGTGTGCACGGGCATTGTCATACATTAGCATACATTTGTCGTATCCAATAAAGCCAACATATGGTAAAACATGGTTCTCTAAGATGTAGCAAATGTAAATTAATTTCTACAAGTTTCGTACATCATTCTTTAACTCTTTGATAAACTCGATGGCGTCAATCGGGCTTCCACAATTGTATTCTTGTCTCATCGGAAAAGAGAACCTTGTTCCATTGATCCTCATTCCAATCAACATGAGCTTGCACGCAAACTTTAAGTGGGCAGTTTTGTAACAGAGTAATCTATAAACCATTTACCAATAAAAACAAATATAAATCTAAACAAATATGCAATATTTTGGCCTCTAGGTATTAGTAACCATAAGTTTGGTCGCAAGCTAAGTCATATCCTTTCTCAAAATAATAAAATAAAATTTTAAATGTTTTAGGAAGTATTGATCCTGACATCAATTTAAAATTAGAAATTGAAGAAGAAGTAAAACCTGAAGCCACAAGCAAAGTTTGGTTACCGGATTTTGTGTATTCTACATCTGATGCTGTCGATCTAAATGAAATCAAGAATGAATTTTCACATTCTGAGCTGAATTCACATGGTGGGCTTGTGGAGTATGATTGTGGTAAGTAATTAAAAATATAAAATGTAACCACAGGTTTTTTAACCCCTTATCTGCGCTGGTCGGATATACCACAATTATTTTACCCTTGAAAATGTTCCATTTTGAGATTTTGACAGAAAGGCATGTTTTAGACCTCTGGGAACTAAAAAAGTGTTTTTTGTAAAATGGTTGTTTGTGGGTGGGTGGATATGAGTCTATGCGCGTGTGTCTCATAATCCTAAATGGATGGGTCGATTTCAATACGCTTTGGACTACAAAGGTATATCAAAAATGCTCGACCAAATAAGCTTTTGAAATAATCGCTACGATTTTTTTTAAATTTACATTTAGATGCCTTATTACTAAAACACGAGCTGTTATATTGGAATAAACTTAATTATTATAATAGCATCCTTAGAGGAACACAATATTATAATCCAAGAGAATTTTTGTAAGAATGGAACTGCGATAATTAGTAAATATTGCTCAAAAACGATTTTTTTTATTTTGCGGGGCTCATGCAGCTTGGAATGAGCTACAATTTGGTTGGTGTACTGAACCGCTTTTTTTTTGTGGCGCCATCCATACGTTTTTGAGAATTGAACTTTCATTCCTCTATTTAATAAACGGTAGGCAATAAAACAGTTTCTGCTTAAACCTAATTTCTCATGAGTGATAGTAATATAAGATTCACACCTTAACTTTTTAGGTGCAGCTGCAGCAATATTTGGGACATTAATAATCTTTCTCGCTCTTCCCATTTTTGGCTGACGAATGTTCTTTTTGGTTTCTGATTTTTTAATTCAAAAAAATTCAAAACAATGGCGAAGATTTTCGCATATTTTGTTTTAGTATAAGAAATTTACACGATTGTTGAACGAACATCAAACCAGAACGATGAAAAACGAAACTCTATTCTTGTTTTTGATTCACGAAGCAATAGCTATGCACAAAATTAATAACACTAACATTGTCAGCGAATGTAGTCTATATGATATCAGGACAATAACTGAAAATGCATTGAAACTCTTGGCTATCATTGGCAACAATCAAACAAGTCAATTTGTTAATAATGCAGAAATAAACCGATGCTAGCTCTAGTATTACATTTACCTAAGTACATTTATTAAAGCGAATCTTTTATTGGTTACAGTAAAACATGAAAACGCCAGCAGTCAATTGTTGGGAATCCAAATAAGTTCCGAATTTCCTGATCTAAAGTGTGGTATTGAATGTGGTAATGATGATATCTACATCAAACATGAACCTTTGGCTATTGAGGAGTTGCAAAATCAAATTGACCAAAATTCGACGGATAAAACCAAAACAGAGATTACGCAAGTTGAAAATTTTTATTGTGATGTGTGCTACAGGAAATTTTTATGCAAGAGGTACTTGCAACAACATATGAAGATTCATACAGGAGTGAAACCTTTCAAGTGCAGCATATGTGATTATAGATGTGTACAGAAGGGTAGTAGGCCAGGCGCTAGAGGTTTTTTCCGGGAAATAATTAGAGGAAAGCTGCAAATGGCTTTAATCGCTTTATTTAAGCTCTGGAATAAACATATTAAGTTTTCCCCCTCGAAAGACCTGAGCGTTGGCCGCCATATTGGAAAAAACTTGGAGTTTTTCGCCAATATCTTCGTTTATGTTAGCCTGAAAGTAAAAATACCTATTACCAATATTAAAGATAATTGAATTCTCCACAAAAATGGTCTTTTGTACTTTTTTGCTAAGACTTATAGTTTGGAAGCAATAGCGCCGAGAAGTGTAGTACAATGTTAGAAATAAAATGTTCCAGGATTTCCACCAAAATTTTGTGTTGATATGAACATTTTAATTCAATATAACATATATTATAACCTCAAATACTGCAAATATAGTTGAAAATTGAAAACGTTCTGACGCGCAGACGCACCTTACGAATCACGTGATATACTGGGTGCCATCATAGCGTAGACCCCCAACGGCTTATCTTCATGTTACGCGAAAAACTAGAAACAGCGGGATTCGTCGTGAAACAAGCTAACGAAGATGCGGACTGCCTTATTGTCAATACCGCGATTGATATGTCACACGACTACGATTGTGTTGTGGCAGTAGGCGAAGACATTGACCTGTTGGTGCTACTAACAGCACTAGCACCAGCCAGTGCAAACATTACGGCAACTACAAAACCCCGCTAGGTTGGGGCTGGAAGAAGACCAAAGACGGCCTTCTTCCGATTTCCTCAACTAAGTAACCAGCTCCGCCATCGCTCTTGAAGTCCATATCTTGCAAGTGCACAAAATGATGTAAAGCGGCCTGTAGTTGTCGGAAAGTTGGGCTTCGTTGTTCTGCCATTTGTTACAATTGTCGGGGACAATCGTGTACAAATATCGAAAACATTTTAGATGAACTCAATGATGACACCGAAATTGAAATTCAATTGGACCACTTCATATCCGACGACAATGAAATACTTTACGAGGCAACAAATGACGGCGAAATAGGCAAGCAATATGACAAAAGTAAGAAGACCGACCAAGAGAAAGAACTCTGCCGACCATCAACTTCGAAACGAAGAACATTAACTTAGAAGAACTGATTGTGGTGTGGAAGAGAGACAAAAAACTGTGAACTGGTAAGAAATATTGATATATTCACTGAAAAGTGTGTTGGTTTTTGTTAAAATATTGAAACAGCGTCGTATTTAACATAGAAAACGAAATACGGAGTGCGAAATCCGACGTTTCGTGCGGTTGCGCGAAAATAACACACTTCTCACGGATATTGCGTCCAAACTATAAGTCTTAGCAAAAAAGTACTAAAGACCATTTTTGTAGAGAATTCAATTATCTTTAATATTGGTAATAGGTATTTTTACTTTCAGGCTAACATAAACGAAGATATTGGCGAAAAACTCCAAGTTTGCTCCTTTTTTCCAATATGGCGGCCAACGCTCGGGTCTTTCGAGGGGGAAAATTTAATATGTTCTTTCCAGACCTTAAATAAAGAGATTAAATCCATTTGCAGCTTTCCTCTAATTATTTCCCGAACACGTCCTTTTTTGGCTTCTAGTGCCTGGCCTATAGGTTACATCGACACATGAAGACTCATACAGGAGAGAAACCTGTTAAGTGCAGTTTATGCGATTATAGATGTAAATGCAAGAGTAACTTACAGAAACATATGAAGATTCATACAGGAGAGAAACCCTTTAAGTGCAGTGTTTGTGATTATAGATGTAGACACAAGTGTAACTTACAGCAACATAGGAAGATTCATACAAGAGAGAAACCTTTGAAGTGCAGTGTATGTGATTATAGATGTGTTCACAGGGGTAGCTTACAACGACATATAAAAACTCATACAGGAGAGAAACCTTTTAAGTCCACTGCATGTGATTATAGATCTACATATAAGAGTAACTTGCAACAACACATGAAGATTCATACAGGAGAGAAACCATTGAAGTGCAGTGTATGTGATTATTATAGATGTATACACAAGAGTAGCTTACAATACCATATGACGATTCATACAGGAGTGAAACCTTTTAAGTGCAATGTATGTGACTATAGATGTGTGCAGAAATGTAGCTTACAACAACACATAAAGATTCATACAGGAGAGAAACCTCTTAAGTGCAGTCTGTGTGATTATAGATGTGTACAGAAGAATTGCTTAAAACAACATATGAAGATTCATACAGCAGAAAACCTTTAAAATGTAGTATTTGATGAAGGCTGTATACATAAGAATAACTTACAAAAACAGATGAAGATTCATATAGAAGTGAAACCATTTAACTGCAACGTATGTGATTATGGGTGTATACATGAGAGTAATTTACAACAACACTTAAAAACATACAGCTGACCACAGATGTATATGGAAGAGCTACTTACAACGATCTAATAGCAAACACAGCAGAAAAATCACAAAATGGCTTTTAAAACATAATTCAGATTTTTTTATGTACAATCACGCTCAAAAATTGTGGCAGTTAGTGTTGTATGAGCTCATGAAATCCACTTTAGTTTATCTGTCATCTCTGGGGGCGTTTTTCAACATGGCTACTAATGTTTTTTATAGGCGAGTCAATTTACGCCAGAAATGGATATAAACTAGAAAAAATTGCAATAGATTTGAAACCAACAGGAATTGATAGCTCTACGTGTGCTAAATGACATATCAAAAGGCCCCTAAAATCCCCCCAAAAAGGTATCTTACCTAAATTCTTTTCCCTCTGTCAAATTGGTGATACGAACTCCTAACGGCAACATTGGAGTTCAGACAACTATGTGGATTTTGAGCCTTCATTGAAGAAAATGCTCGCTAATATTTAACTTGATAGATTGTCATACTTAATGAATAATAGTTAAATATACACCAGTGCAAGCGCTCTTTAATTTTACTTTATGAATCTAAGTATATTTATTAATAACTTTGTTGAATGACATATTAATGTATAAATTAAATCATTAATAACTTCAACAATATTTATTTTTTTATATTAACCTGATGTGTATTTGGACACATTTACATGTCATTATCAAAGGGTATCAAAGGGTGTTGCTTATAGGAACAATAAAACTTGATGACGTCTGCAGATGACTGGTTTTCTTATTCCAAAATTCCAATAATGGCGAATTTTAAAGATCGATTTGCTCATTTATTAAAAGTTGTGAATTTTCAAATGCCTCCAGTGTATATAATTTACGTTTATCATCACAAAAGTGTAAAAATTGTATAGTGTTATTAGATGTCATTAAATGATTGTGTTTTAATACTGTTCAGTGTAATTGAATGTTTATATTTGCAACAATGCATGTGTTCTTGTACCTTATTATCTAAAGGGACCATTAAAACCCTGAAAAAATAATACTAGTTTCATTTAAAATAATTTTGAGAATTTGGTTGTCTGTCTACTTCATTCCATTCACTTAAAAGAGGGGTCTTATATGTATAAATTTTTTTGTTATTTATCGATTTTTTCCTTTTCTACTGGGCACATTGTTGCACAATTTTACTTCGATTGAAGCAATCCCTGTCTTGTATCTGTCAGTACCTATTGTCATATTTGGTTTTTTTTTAATTACAGCGGATTTTGTTACATATTTTCTTTCCTCAAATTAACACGCACCTACTTTTTGTACCTTTGTGTAGTTACATTTTATCTCGAGTAACCACCTGAAAGAGGTGAGGTGGGTTAAATAAAATAGGTAAACTTCATAAGTTGTAGACAACATTCTACAAATAGTTCCATATAATAACCATTCGTAACTAGTTGCGGATTATGTCTAGAATATTAATTATCTTAAATATCATGTTACTTCAAATAAAAAATATGTAAGGGTTGACCATGGAAAATAAAGTTACTGTATTTGCACGCTTTAGAATTTAAACAAACAAAACGTAATAATGTCACCTAAAATTATTAGGTAATGTAATGTATCAAGAGATCCAAAAAAAACTGATCCTCAGCGGGCTGTGGAATATAAAGCCACGTCTTTGGTAGACCAAGAAAATGTTTATAATGGCAGTTAATAATTAAAACCTAACCTGAAATTGACATTATAAAGATTCCTTTAGTCTAGCAAAGACGTGACTTTTCATTCCACAGCTCGCTGAGGATCAGTTTTTTTTGGATATCTTGATAATTTGCTGTGACACTGACAGAGTGATGACAGTTTATAAATTCTAAAGCATGCAAAAACAGTAATTTTGTTTTCCATGGCTAAATTTTATGTACTTTTTATTTGAACATATGGTATAATTAATTCTAACACAGAAGTACACTGTTTGGAAATGTCTACAATTTGAAATCTGCTTCTACCTTCGTTGTGTTGCGATGGGGGCTTTAAATTTGGACACCATTCTACAAATGGTAGAAATTAGCTGTTTTGAAAAAATATAGGTAAAGTGCATATTAATAAGCAGCAAAATATAATTTTAAAATAGCCATTCCAATAGATTGACGCATCCTATATATAAAGTAGTTTAAATGACAACTGTACATAACCTATAAAATTCTCTGTACTTCTGAAATAAAGCTCGAATATTTTCGCTTAATAAATAAATATTAAGTAATCCTAACTATAATGTCACCGAAAAGTTAATTAAAAAGTTTGGACAGACTTAAAAAAGTTTTTGTTGCCAAATTTGATTTACAACCGACCTTGGGCTTTTACATAAGTTAATAAACCACATCACAGGAAACAGAAAATTGTGTTTGCAGACTACATTGTAGCTTACAGATAATTTTAAAGGACTGGTTTGGACAGTGCGCGTTTTTGTGAACTTTTATTTATATGTAGTTGGGATTCATTTTATACTTGTAATTTGTTTGGACCAATTGAACCCTTTCTGCACTAGTTCTGTGAATTCACATGTTGAAAGTGAGTCAGTCTTACAGTAGTATTTTATAAAAGCAATACACATCTATTTTAATTGTTTTAGGAAGTATACTGTATACCTAGTGATACGAAATTAGAATTGAAAATGGAAGAATTAAAACCTGAAGTCGCCAGCCAAGTTTCGCTGCCTGATATTGCCGATTCCAAATCTATTACTCTCTCTCTAAGTAAAATCAATAAAGAGTTTCCATGGTTTGAACCAAATTTACATGGTGCATTTGTAGAGCATGCTATTGGTAAGTGATTGAAAACAGAAAATGTAAAGCTGTGCTCGGATTATGTTTACTCGATACAAACGTTTTAAGAATGATGCATGGTAATATTAAAAACAAGAATTTGGTGTATTTTAAAAGAAAGAAATGTAAGATATGCACCACAAGTGTGCAGTTTATATAAAGCAACCCATGTGTAGCGTACGTTTTATATTTATAATGTGAACTGTAAATTTTAAAATCTTATGTACATTAAGGAACAAAAACATTGCATATATATTTTTTTATGTGCATATTTTTTCACTGCAAAGTGATTTATCTATTATAAGTATAGTAACACTACTGTATAATCTTCATTAATTATAATTAATCCACACTTAATAGCATGGAAACAGATTTAAAAAAATAGGGCTATTTTATTTTTTCCCTTCCTCCTAAGTTGCAATTCTGCTATCGAATTTG
The DNA here is from genome assembly GCA_958336395.1 of Ctenicera cuprea. NCBI lineage: Eukaryota > Metazoa > Arthropoda > Insecta > Coleoptera > Elateridae > Ctenicera > Ctenicera cuprea. Next base: position 5,795,215 of record OY284486.1, on the reverse strand, counting down.
GAGCTTAATTTCACGACTGTATATGACATTTTAGCATGGCGCACATGTGCTCGATTGGGTTTAAATCAGAACTCAATCTTATGACGAAATATATACGTATATTCCAGCACCGCTCCAGTCATGTGTGTACGAGCATTATCATGCATTAGCACAAATCTGTTGTGTTCAATAAAGTCGACATATGGTAAAACATGGTCCTCTAAGATGTAGCGAATGTACCAGTCTGCATTTATCTTTAAATTAATTTCTACAAGTTCTGTAGGTCTCTCCCAATTGAGCCACCCTAAAACAAAACTGAACCTGAAGCGAGCGTTGCACTAGGTTGCATGCAGCGTATCGTTCTCCACCTCTTCGATAAACTCGATGACGTCTATCAGATTTTCACAATTGTATTCTTGTTAATCATTTCGAATCACAGCAGCAAATCTACAATAAATAGTTTTCATTATTATTGTGTTTAATTGCTGCTTCATCATATTCTTATTAACGGAGAACACCAGCGGCACACTATGCGCTAGAAACGACAAGCGAAACAAAAGACGGTCATTTTGAATCTCAGCAACAAATAATAAATAAAACACCTGCACGTACCTACGGAAACATTTGCAGATGTCTGATTAGAAAACAGTGCTATTCTACTTAATGAGACTAATCTATAAACTATTTAGCAATAAAAACAAATGTAAATCTAAAAAGTATGCGGTATTTTTATCCCTGAATGTTATAATAGTAAACAGGAGTTTGGTTGCAAGCTAAGTTATATGCTTCCACAAACTAACAAAAATAAATTGTTGTAGGAAGTATCGATCCTGACATGAATTTAAAATTGGAAATTGAAGAAGTAAAATCTGAAATCACAAGCGAAGTTTGGTTACCAGATTTTACAGATTCTACATCTGATGTTTTCGATCTAAATGAAATCAAGAAAGAATTTTCACTTTCTGAGCTAAATTCACACGGTGGGTCTGTGGAGCATGATTGTGGTAAGTAATTAAAAATATATAATGTAACCACAGGTTCTTTTAACCATTTATCTGTGCAAATCAGATTTTCCGTAATTATTTTGAATGCCGGTACTGCTAATGACGAGTATATTTTCTTACCTACTTTCCGTTTAAAAACCGCACTTGCTGGATATTCTCCCATGCCAGAGATCATTACTCAGCAAATTTAGGTTAATACGCCGATATGTCTATACCCGTCAATATTGGAAAAAAGGCCAAAACCTAAAAGTTAAACATTTCTATGCTGGTTAAATGGTGAATATGTACAGATCTAAATGATGCTCTTGAATAATGCAATAGTAATGGACAATTCTTGTCTTCAAATTACTCACTTTTTGTACAGTGACCTTTATTACTATTGGCTGTTACCAAACCACCGGTATGTGTATTCGAATGAAACTGTAATTTTATAATCAGTAACATCAAGAACTTAAAATTTTTTAACATTTTGTCTACTTACCAATATGTCAGTTTCCCAATTTCTTAAGAATGCAGAAATAACTCGATGCTAGCTAGTTTTACATTTATGTTAATCTATTTTTATTAATACGAATTTTTTATTAGTTACAGTGACACACGAAAATGCAAGCAGTCAATCATTAGGAATCCAAATAAATTCCGAAATTTTTGATTTAAAGTGTGGTGTCGAATGTGGTAAAGATGATATTTACATCAAACGTGAACCTTTGGCTAGTGAGGAGTTGCAAAATGATACTGACCAAAATCCTACGGGTGAAACCGAAACAGAGATTCCGAAAGTTGAAAACTTTTATTGTGATGTGTGCTACAGGAAATTTGTATGTAAGAGGTACTTGCAACAACATACGAAGATTCATACAGGAGTGAAACCTCATAAGTGCAGTATATGTGATTATAGATGTGTAGAGAAGGGTAGGTTACATGGACATATGAAGACTCATACAGGAGAGAAACTTTTGAAGTGCAGTTTATGTGATTATAGATGTGTAACCAAAAGTAACTTACAAATACATATGAAGACTCATACAGCAGAGAAACCTTTTAACTGTAGTGTAGGTGATTATAGATGTAAACATAAGGGTAACTTACAGCAACATATGAAGATTCATACAAGAGAAAAACCTTTGAAGTGCGGTGTATGTGATTATAGTTGTGTAACCAAGGCTAGCTTAAATCTACATATGAAGTTTCATACAGGAGAGAAACGTTTTAAGTGCAGTGCATGTGATTATAGATGTGTAACCAAAAGTAACTTACAAATACATATGAAGACTCATACAGCAGAGAAACCTTTTAACTGTAGTGTATGTGATTATAGATGTAAACATAAGGGTAACTTGCAGCGACATATGAAGATTCATACAAGAGAAAAACCTTTGAAGTGCGGTGTATGTGATTATAGTTGTGTAACCAAGGCTAGCTTAAATCTACATATGAAGTTTCATACAGGAGAGAAACGTTTTAAGTGCAGTGCATGTGATTATAGATGTGTAACCAAAAGTAACTTACAAATACATATGAAGACTCATACAGCAGAGAAACCTTTTAACTGTAGTGTATGTGATTCTAGATGTAAACATAAGGGTAACTTGCAGCAACATATGAAGATTCATACAAGAGAGAAACTGTTGAAGTGCGGTGTATGTGATTATAGTTGTGTAACCAAGGCTAGCTTAAATCTACATATGAAGTTTCATACAGGAGAGAAACCTTTTAAGTGCAGTGCATGTGACTAAATCTATATATCAAACGGCACATGCAGATTCATACAGGAAAGAAATCGTTGAAGTGCAGTATATGATTATAGATGTAATTACAAGAGTACCTTACAAAATCATGTGACTACTCATACAGTAGTGAAACCTTTTAAATGCAATGTATGTGATTATATATGTGTACGGAAGGATAGCTTCCTACGGCATATGAAGACTCATACAGAAAAAAAAACTTCTCAAATGCAATGTATGTGATTATAAATGTGTAATGTACGTTATTATAGATGTATGTGGAAGAGCGACTTACAACGACATAACAGCACACACAGGAAAAAAATCACACCAATGCAATAAATGCAGTTCTAAATTTAATTAATAACAGTAGCTTACTAAAGCATATGAAAACTCATGGTGAAAATCAACATTCTTAATGTAATGTACATAATTATAAAATAAAAATGGTTTGTAGGTGCAGATAGTGTTATTATAAACTATTACAAAGGAATAAACAATAATATAATACAGATAATAATGAATATGTATGTTGTTCATTATTGGGTGTTGTAAAATACAATCCCATGTTGTGGCAGTTTACAGGTTAAGCTATTTTAAGTAATAGTAGGTACAGGTTGGATTTGTGTAATTTAGTTTTCATTCGGTTTATCTTATTTTTCTTTTTGTTGTAGACATTAAATACTTTAACCACAGATAAGGGTTAACCTTATCTGTGCTTTAACCACAGATAAGGTTAACACTACAGATATACGGTAAATATGTGAGCTATCGGCAGCTTGTTTTATATGATTAATAATCTGCAAAAAGATGGCGCTACAATGACAATTTATAATTAAGTCACAGATGACTGTAATTGAGCAGATTACTTAGCACATATTCAAACCAAAAGTTAGACAGCCATCTGCCATGCTTAATTGTCAAATCGCAATTTTTCGCAAATTATTAATATTGAAGCCAATTCTACTTAAATTATATTCATGATGTGACAGATGCACTCAAATCCCCGATAAAACTGTTTCCAACACATTTCAACAGTAATAAACAAATTGCGATAAAACCGCCCTAAAATTGGTCTGGTGCGTTGTAGCCAAACTAACGCTAATTTCGTCTCCAAATATGAGCGGACATTTTGTATAAAGGGTCGTATATCTGTAGTGTTAACCTTATCTGTGCTTTAACTAACTAAACAAATATTTTATTCGGATGTTATATCTGTAGTTTCTTATCATTTCATATAAAATTGTTTAATTAATATTATTTATTTATAAAAATATTAAGAATTTAATCACTTTTTTATTATTTTTATTTTTTACAACTTTGTTTTAGTTGTTAGCAAAATTTGTCAAAATAGAATACCCAAGCATTCATGTTTATTTATTTACTTGATTAGTAACACCCCTATATTGTGTGTTGCGTAAACATTACGCTACCTTAATTGCTTTCACTTTAATTAGTAAACTATGTGTTAATTGAATCTGAATTATTTCTGTAAATAATACACAAGTTACAGATTTTCATTTGTTTAATTATTAATGTTTTTGCAATATTTTGATTACTAGCCCCAATTAAATATTTCTATAGAATTTATCAATGTATGTATGCTTAGTCTAGGACGGTATTCGGACCTAAATTTTGCAATATTTAATGCATGCAAGAGTTTAGATTGTCATTATTTTGGAAAAATTCATTTGGCGATATAAAGTTTAAAAACTTAAACCAAATTAAAAGAATCAAATATCGAAATATTTGCCTTAATTGTTTTCACTGACGTCAGATACACCAGAATAATACTAATTACCAGCGACAACTCCAGCAATTTTATTTTGGAGAAACAGAACTACAGATTTACAATAGTTTTTTTTATAAGATACATGACTGCTAAAAAGAAATGTGTGTAATGGCGCCATTTTGTAGTTGGTCAAAGTCAGTTTTTGTGACATTTCACAAATTCAAACATTTCAACGTTAATACAAACAATTAAATCTAATTTTTTAGTAGTAAAACCTAATTATTAGCCATGCCGCAAGATTGTTGTCCGGTGGGTAGTAAAAATTGCAGGCAGAAGGGAGACAGTTTGTAGTTTTTTAAGTACGTGGCAAAAAATTAGGTTAATTATGCGGGTTTGTCACAATGATAGCATAGTTTTTTAAAATATGTAATACTATTATCACTGCTATTGATATTAACTGGTAGAGCAGCGGCTGAGGCCGGGGCTTCGGTGCTGCTCTACCAAAATGTGCCAGGTTCGAGTCCCAGCTTCGCTATGGGTGCTTGTGTCTGTCTTTGCCTGTTAGATGGGCGCTAATAACTACAGCAGTTAATCATCCCGTAGTGCATGTACCCAAAAAAACACATTTCTCTTGTCAAACGAAGAACTTTTAAACACATGGATAGAAGCTGTTGACAGACTAAATTTTAAACCTACACAATGTATGGTTTTTTTTCAGCAATCGTTTTACACCAAATAATTATTTACTACGTCCTAGAACCAATGTTCCACCCATCAAAAATGACGTAGATCCATCTGTAGTCCCATGTTCCTCATAAGATTTATACAGAAAGCAAGACACGTTACCAGTAGAAGTTCCAGAACGAGAACCTATGATGTCTACCTCCAAGGAACTAGTCCCTATTGAATCTTTTGAAGTAGAAATAGAACATACACAGTATATGGATATTTGCAGGAAGTTATTTACAACATACAACCAGCGTTCCACGTCTTAGAAATAATGCAGTTTCATGTGAATTTCTTTATACCTCAGAAGAATTGTATAGAATGCAAAATACGTTACCAGTGGAATAATACTTTTCATTTGCCAAGTTAATGTAATCGCGCTACAATGCATTTTAATTTGAAATTTTGACCTTCTACAAAATGGTTGGCCGGCACCACTTATTTCATTGTTCAGATGCTGCAGTTGTATCTAAACCTACCTTATGATCGAATGAATACGAAGTTAGGTGACCTTTCTGTATCTCATGATTTGCACTCCTTTCATGTTTCTATGTCGACTATCCTGTACATGAAGTAGTTCAAATGGTGCTGCATATTTACCGATGCAGAGCTCTGCATAACCAACGCTCTTAATAGTGCAACGCAACCACGCATAACCTAGAAAAGCCTCAAATGTTTGCGTAATGTGTTTAAAATCTGTACTGCTGTTTGTACATTAGTTTGCTTTTTAAGTGCAATAAATAGTATTTTTAATTTAATATCATCAGGTGGTTGTATTATTAAAGTATGTAGAATATAAAACCTTCTTATTTTTCGCGTTAAAAATGGAATCGCCCTATAATAATAGAAACGCATGAAACAAATTTATGAAGTTTAAGGAAGATTGTATGCTGCAAGGAGTGAGTTTAAAATTAAAGATGGAAAAAGTAAACCCTGAAGTCACTATTGAAGTCTCATTAACTGCCAGTGTCGATTCGACATCTGACGTTTCCTGTGTGAACGAAATCATTGAAGAATTTTCACTTTTGGAGCCAAATTTGGATGGTGCATTGGTGGGGCATGCTGTTGGTAAGTGATTAAACATAGAAAATGTAAGCGTAGGTTACGTAATAATGGTAAATTGCTTATACAGCTATTAATTATAAGTATGCTATGGAAGCAAAGAAGAAACGAAAGAAATTTATTTAAAACAATCTAACAACGGTGAAAACAATAACACAAATCATTCCATTACATAACATTACCTCACATTAAGTTTTGAAACTGATGTCCTCGTTGATTTTTACACCAGTGTATACAATTAACAACACTTGTTACTTTTGGTAACTTTTGAAGTGTTATGTTCCCAATTTCTCATCTTATATTGTATTGTAAATCTAGCAATGACAGAATCCAAGAAATAGAAATCTAATACATTCATTGGTGTATGAATCAACAGACTCATTACTTTCAACACTTATGGCCGGTTGCACAAAGGATTGTCAACTTTAACGTAGGATTTTTAAATAAAATATTTTCGTATTAACCCAGGGGTAAACCACAAGGGTTAACTTTCGTACCCTACTGGGGAAATCTCAAGGTAATCAATGATAATCTGAGGTAATCAAGGTAATTTGCAGGCAATCCGGAGTAATCTGAGGCAATGATTCCACGACGCCACCTGCCTTGCTCGTGGCACTCGTCAAATGTACGGCTGACTGCCATAAGTGGGAAAAAAGTTGCTGACAATTGTTTATTTTATCTGGTCTTCGGTTTTTACTTTCATATACTTTCAGTATAGGGAAGTATTGATTTCATGCAAATTTTCGAAATCGAGATTTTGACGGAAATACATGTTTTGGGCTTCCAGCAGGATCCTAAAAAAGTGGTTTTTAAAAAATGTCTGTCTGTGGGTGGGTGGGTGTGTGGGTGGGTAAGCTTATATCTCCGGAACGGCTGGACCGATTTCGATGTGCTTTGGAATGAGGAGGTATATCAAAAATTCATCGACAAAATAAGCTTTTAAAAAGAATCCGAAACCGGAAGCGGAAGTTAGACATGTTTTTTTGGTAGCATTTTTTTCAGAAACGGAATTTTGGAAATTTTAGTAGTGGAGATTAAAGAAGGCCTTAGGGCAAATCAAACGTTTTTTTACCGAACTCTCTAGCTTCAACATGGCGGCCGCTACGAATTTTTGAAAATTTCGACTTTAACGCCCATTTACTCAAAAACCAGTTGTTTGATTAGGATCAACTACAACTTGTTTGGTAGCCCCTTAAGGGTACTATACCATGAAATGTCATTAATTTTGAAAATCGAAAAACGATCTCAATGGCACCACTCCAAAATTTTTGAAATTTTCAAAAAAAAAATCTCAAAAACTGGTCACACGTTTTTGTTTAAACTTTTTAAGCTGATAGAGATAGGCATCTGCTACAATTTTGTTTTCTGCTCATTGCTATAATTTCACTGTGACGCCCTCTGTGAATTTTTGAAAATTTAAAATTGGTACCCTTTTATTTATTTAACAGGGCGCAATAAAATATTTCTGTTAAAGCAATATAGCTCATCATTGATAGCAAAATCCGAATATCATAATATTTTTTCGATAATTTCATATTTAGGAGGGCTACTGTTCCCCCTCCCCCCAAATTTTTTCGATAAAAAATTAAAAATTTGGTTTTTTGTTTTGTTTGCTCTAGGAGAATCTTTTTACAAAAAATCAGAAAATCGAATTCTTTGCCCCTTAATAATCTTTTTGTCCTTAGAAGAATTTCACATACTTTCTACAGCAGTTGTATTCTTGTACTAGTCGTTTAATGTTCAGTGTAGGCTAAGTTTTTTATTTTAATAGATAGACTCGCAAACTCAAGAGCAAAGTTGTAGGGCAAATTCTTCTCGATTGTATTTAAGAAAAAAACTTGTTTCCAATTTGAATATGGCGGCCACGGTAAAAAATAACTTTTTTTTAATGGAAACGTGGCATCTTGGCTTTAAAATCAGAAAGGTTTCGAAATTCTAAATAGAAATTAATAAGAGTAATGTCTTGCTAAAAATACCACTTCTCGAGTTATTAATACATTTTTAAACATCAACACGCTTCCTTACTCGTGCCTCCGGTTCATTTCAGTTCGGTTGTTTTACATGTACTCAGTTGCAGGCGGAGCCAGCGTGGTAATGGTACGTTTAAGTTACGCTCTTCACGCTTGAAGTTTTTATAAACGCTGTTTACTTTTACTAGCCGGGTCTAGACAGGTGTACATTAAAAGTGTTGGAAAATATAAAACAATGTTAATTTATAAGTATAGGAAAGTCCAGGCGAAGTGTTTCGCTCATTTTTGATTATGTTTCAGTGCACGTCCCTGTTTAGTAAGTACCAGGTGTAGATAACAAATAAATGAAGTCTTGACTTTCTATGAATACGCTTGATGACTAACTAACATCTACTTACCTTAGAAACTTATTCAATGATTCTATATTTGGTATCAAATATCGAATTATGATTCGATATGTGTATAACCTTCATGTGAAACTTCCGTGGTGAAAAAGCCGCAGCGAAAGGTCGGCTGCAAACTGTCTCATTCTCTAACAAATACATCTATAGAATATCTAGTCATTAACAATAGTTTGAACAAAATTCAAGGAAATTAACTACCATCTAGGCTTCCGGGTTGGAGCCGCGTCATCGGTGCATGAACTGCCGACGTTTCGTCCAGTTGTGTTCCATATCCCAAAGTGACCACAGCCCTAAAGATGTCCCGTGCAACCGAGGACGAAACGTCGGCAGTTCATGCACCGATGACGCGGCTCCAACCCGGAGGCCTAGATGTTATTAACAATGGCAGCGGAAGCCTGCAAGCCTTAGAAATTAAATGCAATGATTTATAGACAGAATATTTTCACGATGGTTGCTTGCCTTATTGGTAATTGGCGTTAATCAAGGGGAAATCTTAGGTCATCAAGGCAATCTTGGCAGGGGTAATCTTTCGCACGCCCTTTTGGCTCGTGGTGTTCTCCTCGGTATTAACAATTAATTTAGCAATAAATTACAACCTCGATCTCATTAAGCCCAAAATAAATACCAATTAACTCATTGTTTTTAAAGCGTAATTTTGTTTTGGGTCCAAATTACCCATTTGAAAAATCGTTTGTCAAACTTAAAAATCTGTTAAAGTTAACAATCATTTATGTGTTATTTGTTATTGTTTTCAGCATTGCTTGGCTGTTTTAAATCATTTTCTATTTCCTTATTGTTTCCGTACCTGACTTAAAATTAAAACAATTATAATCCATACATATATAAAAGCACTAAGGGTTTTCTGCTCCGGTTCCTTCAGCGGCTACCGCTTCACCAATTTTGACCTTTTTTTTTCCAATGAAAGGTCTCTATCCTCAGATGGAACATGAAACATTTTTATATTTTTATTCTACGTCGATTGTTCTATAATAATTATTTTAATTTGTAATATATATGAAGGTAGGCTGGACGCGCGTCACTTGGGGCGCATCTACAAAACCGCCGCGTCTCATTATTGGAACTAATGCATCACGTGACGCATTTAGACGGGTCGGCCAACGCGAGTCTGTCGGTGCATTGTGCGCTGGGGTCTCACTAGTAATATTTTATTCTTGTATCAATTTTAACGCATTTATACAGAGTCCTCGTTAGTTACTGATACCCACGTGACCTTTGGTCCACAGTGACTTAGGGAGTTTTAGATTTAGGTGTTGAAGTCAGTTCAGGATTGGTACTCGTGGTAACTAAAAATTCCCTGTAAGTGTCACTGTCAACACTCGAAGTGAGGTTATGTATCTAAACAAGCAAGCCTTGATAAGTTAAAAAACGGCTTGGGAATTTTTGGATAAAAGACTTACCAACAGTGGAAGTTGGGTTGTCTATATTAGTCACGTGGGTATGAGTAATTAATGAAGGCTCTGTAGTTTACAAACAATCCCTTAATAATTGTGATTAACCCGAAAACGGTTAATATTTTTGCAATATTACTTGCTCTTATATTCAGAATCGAAAGTGCTATCTCAAATTTGCGAAAAAAATACTATGTTGCAATTTAGAAAAATATTGTTTTTTTCGGTGGCAGCCATCTTGAAAACGGAAATTCGAATACGTTTCGTTATTTTTTCTTAGTTTAGGAGGTACTTTTTAAGTTTGCTTTGGGAACTATTGGTATCTCTTTTCAAATAAAAAAGCTGGCCTATGGCCATTTATAAATAAATACGTGTAAATGCAATAAGTCTAAACATTAAATGTTTTAGGAAGGATGTATCCTGGTACAAATTTAGAATTGAAGATGGATGAAGAATTAAAACCTGAAGTATCAAGTGAAATTTCATTACTTGCTCTTGTCAGTCCTTCATCAGATGTTCCCCAGCTAAACGAAATCAAGAATGAGTTTTCAATTTCTGGAGCAAGTTCAGATGGTTACGTTGCGGAGCATGCTGTTGGTAAGTGATTAAAAACAAAATTGTGTAGCAATGAAAAATAACTGCCCTGTGCTAGTTTTTGTTTGAATCTCACATGAATGTTTTTACTTCCTTGGTTTAAAACTCCGAACTTTGACATTGTTGACAATAAATTGTTAATTTATTTAATAAATTTTGATATGTAGTTGTTTGTTGCTTACAAAGTACTGTGCGTCCACAGCAGTCTTTATAAGCCTGTTTTGCAGAACCTAATTAAGCAGGTTGCAAAAAATCGTGATTCGCAATATGAAAATTTTCCAATTTGTATTAATACATTAATTAATTACAGCGACACCCGAAGACACCAGAAGTCAGTCCATGAAAATCCAAATAAATTCAGACTTTCCTGATCTGAAGTGTGGTAATGACGATTTTTACGTCAAACATGAAACTTTGGAGTGTGAGGAGTTACATATTAAACATGAGTTTGACCAGAATCCTACAGATGAAATAAAAGAAGATTTAACGCAAGTTGAAAATTTTTATTGTCGTATGTGCAACAGAAACTTTACAGGAGAGAAGAGACTCTTGCAACATATGAAAACTCATAGAGCAGAGAAGTCTCTTAAATGCAGTGTTTGTGATTACAGTTGTGGAGAGAAGAGTAACTTAATACAACATATGAAGATTCATACAGAAGAAAAACCTCTAAAGTGCAATGTGTGTGATTATAGATGCGTACGGAAGAGTAACTTAAAACAACACTTGAAGACTCACACAGAAGAAAAACCTCTAAAGTGCAATGTATGTGATTATCGATGTGTGCGGAAGATTAACTTGAAACAACATTTGAAGACTCATACAGAAGAAAAACCTCTAAAGTGCAATGTGTGTGATTATAGATGCGTACGGAAGAGTAACTTAAAACAACATTTGAAGACTCACACAGAAGAAAAACCTCTAAAGTGCAATGTATGTGATTATCGATGTGTGCGGAAGATTAACTTAAAACAACATTTGAAGACTCACACAGAAGAAAACCTCCAAAAATCCAATGTATGTGATTATAGATGTGTACAGAAGAGTAACTTAAAACAACATATGAAGACTCATACGGGAGAGAAACATTTTAAGTGCGGTTTATGCGATTATAGATGTGTACAGAAGAGTAACTTACAAAAACATATGAAGACTCATTCAGAAGAAAAACCTATAAAATGTGAAGTATGTGATTATAGATGTATACAGAAGAGTAACTTAAAGGAACATATGATGACTCATACAGGAGAGAAACCTTTTAAGTGCAGTGCATGTGATTATAGATGTAGAAGAAACAGTAACCTACAACAGCACATGAAGAATCATACAGGAGAGAAACCTTTTAAGTGCAGTGTATGTGGTTATCGATGTGTACTCAAGAGTGGCTTACAAAAACATATGAAGATTCATACAGGAATAAAACCTTTTAAGTGCAGTATATGTGTTTATAGCTGTGTGCAGAAAGGTTGCTTAAAACGACATATGAAGACTCATACTGAAGAGAAACCTTTTAAATGCAGTGCATGTGATTATAGATGTATAACGAACAGTAACCTACAACAACATATGAAGACTCACACAGGAGAGAAACCTTATACGTGCAGCGAATGTGAATATAAATTTACATGCAACAGTAGCTTACAAGACCATATGAAGATTCATACAGGAGAGAAACCCTGTTTGTGCAGTGTATGTGGTTATAGATGTGTACAGAAGAGTTGCTTACAACGACATATGAAGACTCATACAGGAGAGAAACCTTTTACATGCAGTGAGTGTGATTATAAATTCACATGCAAGAGTAACTTACAACACCACATGAAGATTCATACAGGAATGAAAACTTTGAAGTGCAATGTATGTGATTATCGATGCATACATAAGAGTAGCTTGCAGAAACATATGAAGATTCATACAGGATTAAAACCTTTTATGTGCAGTGTATGTGATTATAGATGTTTACACAAGAGTAGTTTGCAGCGACATATGAAGACTCATACAGGAGAGAAACCTTTTAATTGCAGTTTATGTGATTATAGATGTCCATACAAGAGTAACTTACAACGACATATAGTGAAGGTTCATACAGGTGAAAACTTCTGAAATGCAGTGTATATTGTTATGATGTGAGGATTCGTTAAACAAAAGAACTAAATAATTTATTAGTTATTTCTCAGGTTTACTACAAAAAATGCATAATATAACTATAATTCATCTTAAAAGTTATAAGTAAACATGACCAAGTTTGGATGAAGGCCAAACTATACAAGTGTAGTAAGTTATTTAAAGATCAGATTTCAGACAACACCCTTGGCACTATATCAAGAATTTCCTGACCTTTTGCTGCTAGTGAGTTTACAAAAAAATTATTCCCAATCAGTACTCGGCAGATCTTAATTTGTATCATTACTCGTCAGGTAGTTGCCTCGGGCAAATGTTCCTCGAATACTTGTTAAATCCCTATTGGGTTCATACTTTGTAATGGGATTTGTTCAACATATTCTTTCTGTATTCATGTAAATGCGAATTGATTTGTGTAACCATGTATTTTAATCGACCAAATTATATTATTGTTAAAAGTTTTGTTTAATTCAGACATCATCACTAATGCGTATTAATCAAACAAACTCGTAGCACGATAATATGATTACGTGCTCAAGGCAGAAACTAAGGGCTGCTAAGTACTAACTGTTAACTAACTCTAGAGAGTACCTGCAAACAGCTATGCAATTCCTTTTATAATGCAGAAGTTGCTGATTGAAATTCGATCTTTTAACAACTCATGTAGTGAAGCTACATATCCGGGTTCATGACCACAGTTGGTCATTTTTAATTGTAACTTTTGAAATGAATTTTAAATAATACTAGCTAAAACCGTGGACAACGCCACATGCTTTTTGTGGTAGCTTCTTTTAAAAAATAATACCCGCCTCGCGCTGTTTCAATTGCATAATCTCGGCTCAAGCTGAAACTGGTCGAAGGTGTCCGAATATAATATATAGAAGATAGACTTTGCAACTTGGCTAATTTGTATGAAATCTACGAAATAATTGAGAAACTATTTAGTTCTTTTGTTTAACTAATCCCTACATCGTGACACTTCCTCCCTTGCTAATAAACTGAAAATTATTTTTGCTGCAATGGTTGTAAACAATGAACCGATACAGATACAACAAAGACGTAAATATAAAGTTAGTTTGTAATTACAATACGTAACACTAAGATATATATTTCATTTAATTTTAACTTGAATTTATTATAATAATTTCGTATTTACTCGTGTTTGTATTTTCCTTGTAGATGGGATGGGACTCCGCTATAACTCGTAAATCAAAAATGTAAGTAGCACATTAATTTTTTTATATAACTTTCTTATAACTTACTTAAAAATTATTACATAACATTTTAGAACCATTCAGTATGAAGTTTCACATCTATCTTAACAATGTTGTTGCCAAATTATCAAAATTACTGTCTTCTATGGCGCGAAGTGCATATTTTAAAATTTTGATGAATTTTTAAAATACCTAATAAATATCTCTTTCTGTGCTAGAGTCAGTTTACCACTGATGATGATAGCTTAGAAATACGTATCTGGTTGGTATTAAGTTACCTATGTGGAAGGGTGGTGTATTTTTCAACAGGAAAATTTATTATATTTTGACATTGTTTTTAAATGTAGCAACTGTATTAGTATCTGATGTATACAGGGTGTCCTATTTAAAGTTCTACAGAATTATATCTCGTCAAATTAGGTTACAATTTGTTATAAAATGGCAAACATAACATCAGAATAATGTTATTCTTTTGTTTTAATCTGGAAAAAAAGAAAGTATTTCGAAGCAACATTTGGATTTAAATTAGCTAGGTAATAAAAATGCGAATAAGGTTTTTCATTTATCTTACTTTGTTGCGTTTAACGTCTATCAAAACTATAGAATAGTAAGTCGTTTCAATTTATTGCCGTTTAACTGATCTAACTTACATCACAGCTTGTTAGTTGAATAAAATTTCTCAATATTAATTAAAATAATGTTTTAATTTTGTATAAAACGAATAATATCTTGTAAGATTTTTTGAAGAAGCCCAAATTACCTAGCTACATTGCGTTCGACTTAGTATCAACAGCAACACCACACAAATGTTGGTGCTAGAATACACTGCGAGTTTGAAGAACGACTGATGTTGCCGTGTATCAACACAATTGAGATCGTCAATGAAGCGACCGAATTATTCATAACTTTTAATTCACGAGTGGAACAAAAAAAACTTATTGTTTATTATAATTATTTATGTACTAACCTAGTAATGCGTTATTTAATTATTAAATATACATAAAAAAAATCAAACGCCGATAACACGCTTCTTAAAAAAATTATCGCGATTAGTCTAAGTGTGATTGGCTAAGAGCCTGAAAATAAACGGCTGCCATTGGTTGTTACAATGTGAGTGGAATATTCTATAAATGAAACTTTGTGAACAGTTTAATATTTAGACAGTGAGTTTGATCAAATATATATTATCAAAGGTAATACCACAAGAGGTGAAAGTTTTTTGAGAATGTTTTGTGTTTACGTTTTCAAGCGGCGGGAAGCCTTGATTGGATTTGTTTTGACGTCAAGTTTCTAGTTTCATATAATAAAATGGATGATAATACACGTTTCGGGAGTTCCTCCATTGAAACAAGAAACGAAAATATTCTAAAACGTACAGTAAAGTACATTGTGTTACTATATATTGTTGAATAATCTTTCCAAATACCACTCGCAATTTTTTAAGAGAATGTTTTGTGTTTACATCCAAATTATTGCAAATTTCACTCAAAAATAGAACACTTAAGTGCCACTCGACCTTTGGTCTCGCAGTAGTTTTTATTTCGCGAAATTTTGACATGATAATTTGCGATGACATTGAGGCTTTTCACCATAATACAATTTTGTTTGGCGTGATTTTAAAGATAAAACCACCATATTGGCTTATTTACTATAGCATTGAATAATCAAAAGCAACTGAAAGTTAAACTTAATTTGTGGTTTGGTAAACCGGATTTTTAAAATGTTTGTTTCTATGACGTTCACTTTAATTTTGACATAAAAATCTACTTTTTAAAAAATCCTGTTTCGCAACATTAAAATGTAGGCAATGTCACATAACATATTCTGGTGAAGTTAAGCTTGAAGTCATGCATATAGAGGCGAAACATCTTCCATAACAACCTCTCTCTTGTATGTAATTAATAGTTGTTTTGTAAGAGGGGCGTTTTCAGATCTCTTAAAATATCCAAATTAATCATCGTACATAAAAGAGGTAAAAATGATGAATTACGTAACTACAGGCCCCCATCTTTTTTTTAAGATTTTTGAAAAATTGATATACGAGAATTTCAAACAGTGGGTTTGTGCTTGGTAAATGTATTTTAAACTAGTAAGAACCATAATAAATCTAAATTTAAAAAACAATTTTATTAAACATGAATCGTGAAACATATATTATAATAAATTACTAATACTACAGTTATTTAGAAAACTCCTTCTCAACATTCTGTGATCACAATGCTTACACATACAAGTCGGAACGTACATTACCTTAAGAAAGTCTTTCACCAACATGAATTTTCAAATGCTCATGTAAGCTTCTCTTATCTTTAAATTTGGAACTACGTATATCGCACTGACGAGGATTTTCTCCTATGTGCGTGTTATAGATTTTTATCAAATTCTGTGCACCGCAGTGTCCCTATATTTCTAACATAGCCGAAACAAATTTGTTCAAATTACATGAGAATATCATGACGACATTATATAACTCAATTTAAACGAATCACAGGAGCTCTAAAAATGATGCATTTACAGATGTACAAAATAGTCTTATAATAATACAACGAACAGTGGCAAATTGAACTCGACATGCTCCTATGCAAAATGTGAAAACAGTTAAACTAACACACAATTTGTCGAGAGAGTTGACTTTTTTTTTTTTTTCGGTTTTTCAAATAAATGCTTGTTGATTCACCCTGTACCATCACATTGAGAAGGTTTTTCTCCAATACAAGTTTACAAATGCTTCTGTAAGCTGCTCCTGTTTAAATTGCAGGTTACATGTATTTCATCAGCAAGAACATTTTCCTGTACGTCTTTTCATATGCTGTTTTAGCGTATTCTGACGTATACATCTATAGCCACATTTGTTACAATTAAAAGGTTTTTCTCCTGTATGTGTTTTGATATGTTGTTGCAGCGTAATCTTACGTATACAACTATAACCACAGATATTGCAGTTGAAAGGTTTTTCACCTGTATGAGTTTTCATATGTTGCTTTAAGTTAGTCTTGCGTATACATTTATAATCACATATATCGCATTTGAACGGCTTATCTCCTGTGTGTATTTTCATATGTTGTTGTAGCGTACTCTTTTGTATGCATTTATAATCACATATATTGCACTGAAAAGGTTTTTGTCCTGTATGTGTTTTCATATGTTGTTGTAGGTTACTCTTCCATATACATCGAAAATCACATATTTTGCATTTGAAAGACTTTTCCCCTGTATGTGTTTTGATATGTTGTTGTAAGTCACTTTTCTGTATACTTTTATAATCACATTCATTACATTTAAAAGGTTTGTCTCCTGTATGTATTTTCATATGTCGCTGGAGGTGACTGTTCTCTATACATCCGTAATTACATACACTGCATTTGAATGGTTTCTCCCCAGTATGTATTTTTATATGCCGCTGTAACTTCTTCTCTAATTTAAATTTACTGTTGCACAAACCACAGTAGAAATATTTTACTTCAACAGATTTTTTCACTGTTTGATTTAGCAGACTCTCTTCGACTTCATTTTTTATAAGCAATTCCTCACTAATTATTGGCTTAAGCTCAACTTTGATATCATCATTACCACCCTCCATATCACATTTTAGATCAGGAACTACCGATTTTCCTTGGAGGTTCAACGATTGAATGCCGATATCTTGGTGCTTCACTGTAATTGGTTAACACTTTAATAAAAGTAGATCAATGTAAATGTACAATTAGCTAAGACTGGTTTTATCTGTTTAATATTAACAAATTGGTAAATTATATTGGAAAAAGTATGCAAAATATTAATTTTCGTATAAAAGGGACTGAATGTAAAAAAATTACCAGACTTGATATAACTTTCACGTTCCATTTATATACAAACTTTGTGATGGGATGTTCAATATACAAGTGTCGTGCAAACCGAGGCAACACCACAGCAAGTAGCTGAAGATATAGAAAGCATTTTACACATAGACAATGATCATTTAGTTATAAAGTTTTACAATTGACAAAAAGACAATTATTACGCAGTTTGGAGCTGAAATTAAGTGCTAAATCTTGCACAATCATTTAATTGCTTGGTTTATTTTTGCTTTACTAACAAACTGGTACTTAGCAAAAGTATAAGAAATTTAGGTTATTCCTATAATAGGATTTCATGTATAGAATTTAATATGCAACTTCGAATAACTTATACATTCTTAATCGGCATTTCATTCATTACTACAACAAAGTATTTCAAAGTTTTCTATAAAATGATAAGCCACATTGTAAGTAGTCAAGTACAACGCAGAAGCTGTTTATCAATATTAGACAACCTCTACTAACATTTTATTTTTTTAACCACTTACCATCAACACGCTCCAATAAACCACCACCACATGAATGTGGAACAGAAACAGGAAATTCTTTTTTGATTTCATTTTGGTGAGCAACATCTGATGTAGAATCGACGCTAGAAGATAATAAGTTATTACTTATGATGTCAGCTTTCACATCTTCCATTTTCAATTTTTAAGTCGCACCATATGATATATGTCCTAAAACGTACATGAGCAACGTTATCATTATTAAGTAACTTGTGGTTACGCTTTTGTTTTTAAACATTTACCAACAGTATATTTCAGCACTCGCCTACTAGACAAATTAAGCTCAAAAAATGAGAATATTCTTTCTCGATTACCAATATGCAATCGACAATAGCAGGGAAGATACTTTGGTGTGACTCACTTTTAACGCAAAAAATCGGAGAACTCGTGTACAAAACTATAACATTCTGTAAAAACCGTTCAAGTGGAACTTCTTAATGAAATGGTGATTTTTAGTCAATATTCTTCTGAAGCAAAACCATTCGCGAGTTAAAATATTGTAGGTTAAATTGGATTTAGTCTAAGGCAATCCCTGCAACTGTTGTTCATTTGAACTACTGCAGGTACAGGATGAGTCGACGTTTACATTACCACTGTTATTGCTAGAGTATGACAAGTCCTTTAGCAGCTTCTAAAATTAAGTACCACATCTGCAGGTGGTATTATAAACAAATATAGTATAATTATATTAAAATTTAAATTTCATAATTGCCCACCTCTAGTAGGAATCACTTTAAAAAGCTTACCTGTAACTAAATATTTATAAATAATAGACTATATAATTATTAATATTATTCTAATTGGTATACTTCACAAAAGTTGATATTAACAATAAAAAGTTAAAAACTAATTTCACTTTTTATGATTACATATGAAAGTTTCTGTCCAACACAAGTTTTAAAATGCTTCTGTGCAACTACTGTTTAGTTCAAATTTACAACCGCACATTTTATTTTTCTCGTGTGTGTGTTTTGATGTGTCGCTTTAGCTTACTCTTTTCTATAGATCTGTATTCACATACGTTGCATTTGTAAGGTTTTTCTCCCGTATGCGTTTTTATATGTTGTTGTAAGTTACTCTTTTTTATACATTTATAATCACATGCATTGCATTGAAAAGGTTTTTCTCCTGTATGTCCTTTCATATGTTGTCATAGCATATTTTTTTGTATACATTTATAATCACATATGTTACATAGAAATGGTTTTTCTCCTGTGTGTTGTTTAAAATGTTGTTGTAGCTTACTTTTTGATATACATCTATAATTACATACACTGCATCGAAAAGGTTTTTCTCCTGTATGTGTTTTCAGATGTTGTTGTAAATCACTCTTCCGTATACATCGATAATCACATAAATCGCACTTGCAAGGTTTTTCTCCTATATGTATTTTCATATGCCGCTGTAAGTTTTTCTTGCATTCAAATTTACTATTACATAAACCGCAATAAAAATATTCAACTTGAGTAGACATATTTATTGTATGATCTACAAGACTCTCTTCAACTTCATTTTTTATATGAAATTCCTCGGTTTCCATTTGCTCAAGCTTCATGTTGATATCATCATGATCACTCTTGATACCAAAATTTAGGTCAAGAACTTCTGATTTTACATGGAAGTCCAACGATTGAATATTGGTATCTTCGTATTTTACTGAAATTATTTAAGACTGGATTAAATAAAAGTAGATTACGAAAAATGTACCATAAACTAGCAGTGGAGTCTTTTTTTTTGTTTTAACAAACTGGGAAATTGTTATACTGGCAAAAATTAACGTTATAAAAAAATTGATAGTCTATATGCCTATGCGATAAATTTGGGCTAGAACTCGTTTACACTTTGTTGTGCATTAACCGCAACTCAACCGAGCACAAAATCAACTTTTAACTAGCATCTCTGCAAGCACAATAGGAACAGACCTGTTATAACACTACCATTATTGAACAAGTTACTGTTACATTCTCTGTTATTAATCACGTACCAATAACGTGCTCGTGCTCCAGCACCAACCCACCATATGAACATGGCTCCAAAAGGGAAAATTCCTTCTTGATTACATTTCGGTGCGCAACTTCAGATGTGGAATCGACAGTAGCAAGTAACGAGATTTCACTCGTGATTTCGAATTTTACCTGTCCTTCCATCTTTAATTTGTAACAGTGTAAGTAATTTCTAAAAAAAAATCTAAAATTTTTGGTTATTGCATGTACCTAACCTCTGAAGCGATGCTTTTAAAGAGAAAATTTAGAGATCTCGTGAGCAAAAATATATTCTGCACAGACCTTAGTAAAGAACTTCTTGATTAAATTTGGTGACTATTGTTAGTTTATAATACTTGTGAAGCAAAAAACTTCCCATTTGGTAATTTCGTAGGTTATGTCAAGTTTTAATAAAAATAAAAAACATTAATGCTATTTGAACTACTTCAGACCCAGGATGCATCAAAATCTTTAGAATGAATGTCCTTTCATTGTTTGCAAATACTAAGGTAGTAAGTAATATTTAAAAAAAACCTGGTACATTATTTTGTGTTTATTTATCCATCGGAGAGCATCTTATTGAATTGTTTTAATTTTCAGTGTTTCTGCAACAAATAACGTCAAAAACTGTATTTTGTCACAGTAAACTGTTTCAGCAAGGTTTATTTTTATACAGTTTAACGAAATGTCCATAATGTATCATTGAATAATGTAATATTTACTCTTTGAACTTAAAAAAAATCGTTTTTTCTTTATTGATTATGCCATTTGATAAAGTTAAAAGACAAAATTTAAAAAACGTATAACTATCGCCATGCATTCAAGAAAAATTTAGAATGGTAGCACCACTGCACTTGTTTCCAAAATACTCCGATATATCACAAAAATTTAAAATAAAAAGTGTACAATATATTTTGGTTGCTTTGGATTATGGTTTTGTTTTTACTTAGACGTGATTGGTGCCATTGATAGTTGTCACATACCATTGAAAGTGCCTGCAGATCAACAGGACAGCTATCTAAACCGTAAATTTTTTCACTCGATTATTCTGCAAGGAATATGTACTGCAAAACGAATATTCAAAAACATTTGCAGGATTTCCTGAGTCTGCTCATAATGCATGGGTAAGAGCAATAAATTACTAAATTACACGAAGGATAATATCCAGTGTTGGGTAGTATCTAGATACATGTATCTAGATACTGGATCTAGATACTGTTCAAGTATCTAGTATCTGTATCTAGATACGTTTATAAAATTGTATCTTGTATCTGTATCTAGATCCTATTAAGCGGTATCTTTTTTTATTAAACAATAAAAGATCCTAGATACATTCAAGAATTATAATTTATTTTATGTAGTTTTCGAAGTTTATTAAAACATTTCTTCAATTTAAAATTTAGGACATTTTTGGACATTTAAATTTTAGCATTAATTACTTTTGCAGAAAAACCCAAATACGTCTTAAGATAGGTAATGGTAATAAATATTCAAACATCCCCATTTCCAGGGGATAAGAACTGTAAGAAGCTTAAGGTTTTATGTATACATTTACCCATTGTGGCAATACAATAACCGCCCTTGCTGTTTTGGATATTGGGAATTTCCAAGTAAATCTCATGACCAGAGCGGTACGCTTGTCTTGACAAAACTTGAAGTGTCCTCAGTTTAAATAGAAGTAGTGGACAAGTTCAGAATCAATTCTTGTGCCAGTCTGCCAGTTATACCTTGTGATTACAATTAGAAGAATGAATGATAACGAAAGTGCTTTTTTGGAAGTGCCAGCGATACTGGATGGCGAGTTTTTTTAAGATAGTGTTGCGTTGTGATAGTAAGGTTGTCACACAGTGTCGAAACTGCCCCTCAAAGATTCAGGGTGATGTAACTTCAAGTGGAAACGTTATCAAACATCTTAAGGTGTGTAATGAATTTTTTCATTTAAACTATTAATTAATATTATCATGGTTTATGCGCGCTTTCATTTCTGGAAGTGTAATTTTTTAATGTGGTATCTAATTTGTATCTGAGAAGGATCTAGATACATTTAAAAGTATCTTGTATCTGTATCTAGATACACTTAGCAAAATGTATCTTGTATCTGTAACTAGATACACTTTTTTAAAAGTACCTGTATCTGTATCTAGATACAAATAAAAAGTATCTTACCCAACACTGATAATATCAATACTTCATTTTAGGTGCTGAGATACTCCTTGCATAAAAGTGTGGAACTATTTGGGACACAGAAATATTTCTATTAAAAATACCATTTGGTTGGGGACTCAGCATACCCCTGCCAAACATGGTTACTATACAAGTAGGTATTATCTATCATAAATTTTAATGCAATGTTTTATACTTATCGTATTACTCTGGTCTTTAATTCGTATTTTGTAAATAATCAATATTTTAAATAATTATATATTGTTATTTATAGGGATAATGGAAAGTTGTTGAAAAGTGAGAAACAGCACAATATAGTATTAGTGGAACTCCAACAGCACATAGCTAAACAGGAGCGCCTGCTAACAGATCAGGATGTGCCTACAAGTTTGCAAAGGTGCAACTACAACATACAAATGGCTCTTTTTAGGGCCCAAAACTCGTCCAAAAAAGAATTTCTAAAAGTAGAGTCTGTAATCGTTATTTATAATAATTTAAAACAATAAGGAAATTAACAGAGTACAAGAAAGAGTGTGTTTTTAGTAATAAGCTTTGTACATATGTTAGCTTCAAATATTTGATTTTTCCAATCGTTTAGGAAATAAAAGTGGGGCGACACTTAAATGACACCCTGTGTATTTAAATGTGCCCTTGTTAATATGCTTGTATGTTGCATTATACAGAAATATACAATAAATGTGCATTTAACTGTGGTGTCTTTATTCTGTATCATTGTTCATTAAAATTGAAAATTTAAATAATACAGATTCAAAAATATTGGCAAAAATCTCCTTTTCTGCTGCGATCCTGGTAGGTATTGTTCAAAAATTTGAAATTTTCAACTCCACAAATACCTAACAGCACCTTATTTATTCTGTGCTCCTGGTAGTACTTGGTTAGCATATTGTTTCAGGAAACTTACATTTTTCCTTAAATAATTTTGATGCAACACCTTTTTCCTCGTATGCAATCCTGATACCAACTGGGTAAATTTTGATCCCAAAAGTTAAGATAATTATTCAGAAAATTAATTACTGCAACACCTTATTGTCCTTCTGTAATCCCGACAGCAATTGTCTGGAATTTCATTATAAAATTGGGGTTTTCGAGCTTGAAATTTTTACTAGTTGCTACCTCATTGCACTTCTGTGATCCTAATACCAATATTGTCTAGATTGATTTTAAAATTGAACTTTAAGTTTTTCCGTTTACTATCAGGATCACAGAAATGAGAAAAGGTATAATGTCACGAGTATTTATTGAATCTGAAAATTTAAAATTCTGAACATTCGCTATTAGGGTCACATAAGTGCGAAGAGATCATCAATAAGTAAAAATTTTAATTTTGAAATCAAATCCTGACCATTTGCTATTAGGATCACAGAAGTGTAAAGAGATCATCAATAAGCAAAAATTTTAATTTTGAAATCAAATTCTAACGTAAATTCTGATCATTTGTTACTAGGATCACAGAAGTGTAAAGAGATCAACAATAAGCAAAAATTTTAATTTTGAAATCAAATTCTAACTGCTTGCTATCAGGAGCACAGAAAAGACGTAGAGGTTTGTCATAAATATTTTGCAGTATAGATTTTCAAATTTAGACTATTTGGTAACAGGATTACAGCAATACAGGAATATTAATTTTGACTGTATAGATTACAAACTTTAAAATAGATTTTTGACCACTTGCCATCAGATGTATTTTAGTAATTTTATGATAAATGAGAAAGTTGATAATTAAAACAAGCTGATTGTTGCAAATATTATTTTATTTGTTATATTTTTATTACAATTTGTAATTAACATTTTAATAATACGGACGTAAATACAATAATCAAAATTAATACAAAAAGTTTCACCTTTTCACATCTTCAAAAGATGGGAAGTTCTCTGCTACAAGGCTGATTGACAATTCTGCGTCTTCACAATTGAGGCGCCTTGCCATTTCTTGCTCTAATAACAAACAACCTGAAATTTAAAAATACAATCAGTGAATGAGCTATTAAAATTATACTAACAAAAGGAAATCAGGTAAGTATAAATGAAAGAAGGTAGAAAGTCTCTCGCACATGTAAAAAGCTATGTAAAACTCAAAATTATGGAAAAACAAAAGTAATTTAAAAAGTGTAACGGTGAATTATTAATCAAAAGGGCAAGAAAGATAGAGCTACCTACCATAAGGAATGTTGTTTTAAGTTGCTCGAGATTTTACATGGATGTCCAAAGGTTGAATGCTGGTATTTTCGTCTTTCACTGTAATTATTTAATAATTGCTTTAATAAAGATAGTTTAGCTTAAATGTACATTTAAAGGAGGTGCTCAAAACTATATTATTTAATTATTACGGGAGATTTCAATAAAACAGTTAGTAATAGATTTTCAGGTAGAAGAAAAATATAAATAAAAAATAATTAGGAGAACAAAACTGACTATCTAACAACCAAGGTCCAGACTGCAATAAAAAAAGTAGCTAGAGAAGAAAAAAGTAATGGCAAGAACATCCGAGCGCGTTACCGTAAAATCGACATAAAGTACGAATGGGAAATAAATTCCTATTTAAAAAATTAATAAGGGGAAACATACTAGAATTCAAAGCTATAACGTACACGCCCCGTCATAGCCTTGTAAATGGAAATGAAGATATTAAAAATTTCTAAGGCCTTAGTGGAAATATTTAGTTTGTTGTATTAAATGTAGGCTTGGCTAATTCAAATTAAGTGAAATTTTGGATTTAATTCATTTTCATTCAATATGTGAAATGGTAACGTCTTCATGTTACCTTCGAACACGCACCACAAGTCTTGATCTACCGCTACGCTATAATATCATTTATTACCTTTAATGCTGGTAGTTCACAATTCTGTAATAGTTCTAATTACTATCTAAGCTAACCTAAACATTTCTAATTTACACCTTTGTTGTAATTTATAATTGCTAACAATAGTTATTTTTTCTGTATTAAAAGAAAACGGCCAGCGTTTAGAAAAATTACAGTTTAGAAAAGGTATCTTACGTACCTACTTACACAAATTTTTATTTTTGGACCAAGCAGTGCAGCCATTAACGTTTATCCTTTCCCGCAGTTTATGTTCCTGTCTATCTCCAATTTGTGAATTAAAAATGAAACAGTTTTGTAGAATCTGCCTAAACGCGATAACTGATTTAAATTTTGTGGATATGAAGATTAGTGAACCATCACAAATTAAAATGCAGCTTTCGATTTGCGTTCCGGAAATGGTATTAATAATTTCTAACCTAACTAATTCATTACCTTTTATTGTGTTTTTTTTAGGTCGTTGATTTAGTGAAAGATCCAATTTTCTGCAAATTTTGTGTAAATGCTTTGCATTCTGCATATAATTTTAAAAATTTGTGTTTAAAGACGGAGCAACATATTCAAAATTACAGTCGTAAACTTTTACATAGTAAAAGCATTAAAATTGAGGATTTATTACATGATTTACAGCGGTGTACAAGAAATGGTGTATGTGAAATTAACGGTGGAGGTAAAAATACAATGAACGAAGGCTTTGCAGCATCACCGACCATGAATTTATTATCGGATGATGAAAATCTTGGAGGTGGTCAGAATTTCAATACTGAACGTAATATGAGTCAACATCCAGTAACATTGCCAGTAGATGCAGCCAACATAATCAAAGCTATAAACATTGTCGCAAATGATTTCACTAAATCTGCTATACAAGTTTCTGCAGATCAATTAAACAATTTACTAGAAGATGATAAACTTGAGAATGTACAAATGCAACCTCAAGTGTTCAAACAGAAGAGTGAAAATGAACGTGAAGATATTACAATAAAAGAAGAGGATATTGCCTTACCAAAACTAGAATCGTCGTCATATGAAGGCTTTGAGGATAACTTATTTGAAGATGTAGAAAGTAAAGATGTGAAGAGTATCAATAATGAGATTGAAGATCTTCAAACTCACATTCAAACGCAAAGTTGTTTTGTGAAACTTACAAGGCTTCCTGATGATGTTGTGCATAAATTCACAAGTAGAACTAAATATCATTTAAAAAAACATGAACTGATTCAGGAAAGAAAATTTCTTTATTGTGCTTCATGTAACTTCCATACTGTAAATAGAAATTCATTAATTGTGCACATACGAACTCACAGTGGTAAAAAGCCATTTGCTTGTAATGTGTGTACTTATCGCTGTTCACAAAAGTCACACTTGAAGTGCCACCTACAAACTCACAGTGGGGAAAAGCAATTTGCTTGTAATGTGTGTACTTATCGATCTAGATATAAGTCAGTTTTACAGAGACACCAGCGAATTCACACTGGTGAAAAACCATTTGCTTGTAATGTGTGTAATTATCGCTGTTCACAAAAGTCACGGTTGAAGTACCACCTACAAACCCACAGTGGTGAAAAGCCATTTGCTTGTAATGTGTGCACTTATCGCTGTTCACAAAAGTCAAATTTACAGATACACCAGCGAACTCACACTGGTGAAAAACCATTTGCTTGTAATGTGTGTACTTATCGCTGTTCATACAAGTCACAGTTGAAGTTCCACCTACAAACTCACAGTGGTGAAAAGCCATTCGCTTGTAATGTGTGTACTTATCGCTGTTCACACAAGTCACAGCTGAAGTACCACCTACAAACTCACAGTGGTGAAAAGCCATTCGCTTGTCATTGGTGTACTTATCGATCTACATATAAGTCAAATTTACAGATGCACCTACAAACTCACTGTCGTGAAAAACCATTTTCTTGTAATGTGTGTAATTATCGATCTACATATAAGTCAAGTTTACAGATGCACCTACGAACTCACAGTAATGAAAAACCATTTGCTTGTAATGTGTGTAATTATTGCTGTTTACAAAAGTCACAGTTGAAGTACCACCTACAAACTCACAGTGGTGAAAAGCCATTTGCTTGTAATATGTGTAATTATCGCTGTTCACACAAGTCACAATTGAAATGCCACCTACAAACTCACAGTGGTGAAAAGCCATTTGCTTGTCATGTGTGTAGTTATCGATCTACATATAAGTCAAATTTACAGAAGCACCAGCGAGCTCACAGTCGTGAAAAAGCATTTGCTTGTGATGTGTGTAATTATCGCTGTTCACAAAAGGGAGCTTTACAGGGCCACCTACGAACTCACACTGGTGAATAGCCATTCGCTCGTAATGTGTGTACTTATCGCTGTTCATACAAGTCACAGTTGAAGCACCACCTACAAACTCACAGTGGGGAAAAGTCATTTGCTTGTAATGTGTGTACCTATCGTTGTTCACAAAAGGGAAATTTACAGGACCACCTCTAAAACTAACAGTGGTGAAAAACCATTCTCTTGCAATACGTGTAACTCAGCTTTTTCACAAGAGCTGTTACGGTAAGGCGGCACATGAAAAAACATGACTCCTACCCTTGTAGCTATCATAGTAGATACAAAAAAGAGTTAGAGATGCATGTAAATTATCACAGTGTAGACAAAGTATACACTTTTTACACTTGCGAATACATTATTCTTTCTAAATTTTGTTTAACAGAATATGTTAAAACTAACTTAATACAAGTAGCTTGCGAATTAAGAATCTACCATCATCTCTGTTTTCTTGTTGCTTAGCTAGTAGTTTTGCACTGTACTACTTAGTAACTTGTGAGTTGTAGGTATATTTGTATGATATTTAATAAAATAAAAACGATAATTTCTTGTTTATAAGTCCTCTCGTTTGGAACAGTGATTGTATGCTGTTTTTAAAATTAACCATGCTAGGTATGAACGGATATAAATGAAAATTACTGTACATGGCATTGCTCAAAAATTTAAGTTTTCTAACTAGTATAATTGATAGCATAAGCCAAAGACCTAACAGGAAACGTAAAATATTTTTCTTACAAAAGCATCCATCAGAAGCACAGATAAGTAGAAAATCTATCGAATGAAAATGACAAAATTAATCTTTCAAATTCACTGTTTTATGGAAATATATAAACTTTGTACATAATTAAAAAAAAGAAAATTCTTACTATAAATAAAAATGATAACTATAAAAATAAATTGGGAAATCAATATTTTTCGTTAGTAATAGGTAATACTGCAGTTAAATGTTCAACCTGCTTCAAAAATCCTCAATTTACCTCAGTAGCGGCTCGCAGTTTGCTTGAGAGGTCATTTTCAAATATTTTTCAATGAAATATACTTTAGGTTTAGGTAAACTTATATTTGAACGCTATCTTTCGCTCTTTTCCGATAGCAAAATGATCCATCATTATTAGTTCATTAAAACTATCAATGTTTTTAGTTAACGATTTTTCTGTCGCCTGCGTTGATTTGCGAAAAGTGACGCTTCACTACACCGTCAGCTTTCACAAATTAACGCAGGAGACGGATTATGCTTAACGTAGCTAACACATATAACAATTGTTGTTCCACAGTTTAACACTCTCAGAAAAAGTCCGACAAAGATGATTGTTTTATAAATAATATGTAGTTTTGCAACAGAACCAGCACTGCTATATAATCTTCAAGATCATTTTTTTTGTTGTATTAAATTACTTAGCATATTTACAATCTGTTGCTTATGAACAATAAGTAAATGTTGTGACATTTGATTAACCTAATGAACTAACTACATATAGACTTGCTTAGAACAACCCATTGATAGTTCTTATCGTATAAATTATCTAACTAATTGTGTAATTTAGTAAATCAGCGCGTCAGTCCTATGTAACTAGTTACTGCATAGTTAAACAAACCTGGTGGGCGGGTCCGAGGGCTTGAACCGCTTCAACCGTCGAGTGTCGTTGTGGTGTGCTAGCTGGGTGGCTAGCTCATTAGGATGAACTGCAAGTCTAGTTTTGTATTTAACACTGTAATTCTTAATAACCTCGCGCACTGGCTCAATGTTGAGATCCTTTTGTGTTATATGATTTAGCACATACCAGGGAGCGTTAACGATACACCTGAGAACTTTGTTCTGAAATCGTTGCAGGATTTCAATGTTAGAGGTACTGGCTTCAAGATCATGAATCACTTCTAGTTCAGTTTTTAACTTTTAAAACTTTTATAACATGGTCATGACTATCTTTTTCACATCTTCAAGGACACAAGCTCTTCAATAGTTGATGATTCCGGATCTTCATAGTTGAGGTGCGTTTTATATTTTGTGCTCTAATGATCACTTAAAATAAACAAATTTACAATCAATAAAGTAATTATCTATAAGTAAGCTTTTAGAATTAAATACTAACAAAAGGAAATTTGATGAACATAAATTATAAATGAAAGCTGGAAAATCCTACCATCAGCTAGCTATGTAGCTCTTTTTTTGCTTTTTCAAAATCGACTAAAGTTGATGATTAGGATCTTCACAGTTGAAGTGCCTTTTCGATTTCGTGCTTTAATGATGTAAATATTTAATATACAATCAATTAAGTAATTATCTATGAAAAGGTAAATTTACAAACTTCATTCTACATTCTTTTGACCTTTAAAAACTTACAAGACAAGTTATCATAATTGCTTTCCTAACCAAGACATCGAATATCCCTCCAACAACTGGCAATGCAGTAAACTAAACATCAAACTCAGAAAACCACCAAAAAGCATTGAACTGTATTAGTACTCGGGTACACCGACAAGTTCATGAAAGTAGTATATTTTATGTGACAGTCACGCGTCCAGTCCTGCTGTCGGTAGCGTTCTAATAATGATGTCAATAGGGGCAGAATCATCATAAAAGCCAGCAGATCCAAAAGAAGCGATATGAAAAGGAGGTAAACCATAGAGTCCACTTTTTCTTGGTTATTAATGCAATTTTTCGTTTCTGCCTTATACTGCTTCTTCATCATTCAATATGCTCAAAAAAAGAAGTGCAGAACAATTTTCTAATTATGTTTCTAACCTAGTTTCACTTTTTCTAAATACGTTCTTGGCACACCCTCGAGTAAACTGTCACACCTTAATTTAATACTAAGCTGTAGTTACATACGTATGTAAAATAAAGAAAAGCTGAACTTGCATACGTATGTGATATCGCCAACCTTATAAAAATTAACCAACACATAGTTGTACACTAATGCCAACAGTTTTGAAAAACTGTAAAACTTTTTCCAGATAAAATGTCAATTTCATTTACTTTTAATAATAGCAATGCAACAAATTATTGATGTTTTATGTGTTGCAACCAAATTAGATAATTATTTTCAAGTCTAATACTAATAATTGAGCATTCCTTTCAGAAATATAGCACAAAATTAAAAATTTCAAAATTTTATTAAACAGTTTTAGGCATATGCACAAAAAAATCATTGCATAGGCGGTTTTCCAAAAAGTTGCCTTTTTCGGGAAAAAATAATTTTTTCCCTCGACTCTGCATCAGAAATAACCGTAAAAATTGACGAACATCAAAATTCGTTTACTCGGTTATAAAGCTTTGCCCACCAAAACCATTAAAAGGGCGTGGTAGAAGAGACCTTCGATTACAACTCTACAAAAGCGGTTTTCCGAAAAGTTGCTTTTTTCGGGAGAAAATAATTTTTTCCCTCGACTCTGCATCAGAAATAACCGTAAAAATTGACAAACTTCAAAATTCGTTTACTCGGTTATAAAGCTTTGCCCACCAAAACCATTGAAAGGGCGTGGTAGAAGAGACCTTCTACTAACGAATTTTGAAGTTTGTCAATTTTTACGGTTATTTCTGATGCAGAGTCGAGGAAAACCGCCCATGCAATGATTTTTTTGTGCATATGCCTAAAACTGTTTAATAAAATTTTGCAATTTTTAATTTTGTCCTATATTTCTAAAAGGAATACTCCATTATTAGTATTAGACTTAAAAATAATTATCTAATTTTGTTGCAACATATAAAACATCAATAATTTGTTGCATTGCTATTATTACAAGTAAATGAAATTGCCATTTTAACCGGAAAACAAAGTTTTCCAGTTTTTCAAAACTTTTGGCATTACTGTACAACTATGTGTTGGTTAATTTTTATAAGGTTGGCAATATCACATACATATGCTAGTTCGGCTTTTTTTTTGTTTTACATACCTATGTAACTACAGCTTAGTTAATTTAATCACTAATTTTTAATTATACCGAAAATTTAAACAAAATAAGTTAAAAACTGATTAAAAATTAAATATAAATACATTTAGGTTAAAGCTTCTTCCATTTTTAAAGGTTAGAATCTGAAGAAAGGTTATCGCAGTGCCAAACTGCTACGGATAGAAAGCGAAACTCCAAGGCCACACCATACGAACGCGTGCTTCACAAACACAGCAAGCGGCTCTTGGCAGTAACATAACCTATCTGAACACAACTCTAATCTAACTTTTCAACAATTTAACCTAATGAGTATCTGTATATAAAATACTTAATCACTTTAACAATATCTATTTATTTTAACCTTATACGTATTTCGGCATGTTTACATGCCATTGTCAAAGGTTATATGAAAGTAAACAGTTAGTGTTGTTATAGCAATAGAACTTTTTTACTTATCTTGGTAATCGTCTGCAGATGACTTGATTTCTTATTCCAAAATGTCCAGTAGAGGAGAATTTAAGAGATCAATTTGCTCATTCATTAACGGTACAGTTTTTAAATGTTTGTGAATTTCAAAAGCTTCTAGTATATCTAATTTACGTTTATCATCACAAAAGTGTAAACATTTTATGGTGTTATTAGATGTCATTGAATGATTTTGTTCTAGTAAGTGTTTAGCGTAATTGGATTTATGTGGGTGTTTGTATTTGTAACAACGTACGTGTTCTTTATACCTAATATCAAAATTTATAATTGTCTGGCCTATATAAACCGAATTACAATGCGAACAATTTAATTTGTAAATGCCTGATTTTAGCAAATCGTCTGTTTTTGATTTTGCATTAAACAAAGCATTTAAGATGTTCCTAGTTGTTTTAAAGCTTACTTTATATTTATTTGTTTTGTTTATAATTTTAGCAATTTTTTCTGATTTCTCACCAAAATATGGGATCGAAGCATATTTAATTGTATCGAACGAAGTTAGGGTATTCGGATAAATTTTTTGAATGGCTAATTTATAATCTTTTTCTTTAATTAATGTATCAATAAGTTTAGTATTATAACCATTACTGTATGCAATTTGTTTAATAATTGAAATTTCTCTATTATAATTAATTTCATCTAAAGGGACCGTCAAAGCCCTATGTATCAGGGACCTGTATGCTGCTAATTTATGTGTTTTATGATGACAAGAATCGTGTGGTATTGTAATGTCTGTTTGTGTAGGTTTTCTGTAAACTGAGTACTCAAATTTATTAGTTGAATTAATTTTTATGTTTAAATCTAAAAAGTTAATGGACTTATTTTGTTCAGTTTCTAGTGTAAATTTTATGTTTGGGTGCAAGCTGTTAATAAAAATTAAAAATTCATTAATTAAATCAAATGAACTATTAAAACATGCTAAAATGTCATCAACATAACGAAACCAAAATATAACTTTCTCAGATTGATTTGATTCGAATATTTGATCTTCTAGATTTTCCATAAATATGTTAGCTAAAAGAGGTGAAATTGGATTTGGACCCATGGGTAAACCATTAGATGAAATTAATTATAATAGAGAAATTATAATTATTAAACAAATTGCATACAGTAATGGTTATAATACTAAACTTATTGATACATCAATTAAAGAAAAAGATTATAAATTAGCCATTCAAAAAATTTATCCGAATACCCTAACTTTGTTCGATACAATTAAATATGCTTCGATCCCATATTTTGGTGAGAAATCAGAAAAAATTGCTAAAATTATAAACAAAACAAATAAACATAAAGTAAGCTTTAAAACAACTAGGAACATCTTAAATGCTTTGTTTAATGCAAAATCAAAAACAGACGATTTGCTAAAATCAGGCATTTACAAATTAAATTGTTCGCATTGTAATTCGGTTTATATAGGCCAGACAATTATAAATTTTGATATTAGGTATAAAGAACACGTACGTTGTTACAAATACAAACACCCACATAAATCCAATTACGCTAAACACTTACTAGAACAAAATCATTCAATGACATCTAATAACACCATAAAATGTTTACACTTTTGTGATGATAAACGTAAATTAGATATACTAGAAGCTTTTGAAATTCACAAACATTTAAAAACTGTACCGTTAATGAATGAGCAAATTGATCTCTTAAATTCTCCTCTACTGGACATTTTGGAATAAGAAATCAAGTCATCTGCAGACGATTACCAAGATAAG
Organism: Ctenicera cuprea; assembly: GCA_958336395.1. NCBI lineage: Eukaryota > Metazoa > Arthropoda > Insecta > Coleoptera > Elateridae > Ctenicera > Ctenicera cuprea. The sequence goes on along the minus strand of OY284486.1, from coordinate 5,761,527 downwards.
TAAAAAAGTTCTATTGCTATAACAACACTAACTGTTTACTTTCATATAACCTTTGACAATGGCATGTAAACATGCCGAAATACGTATAAGGTTAAAATAAATAGATATTGTTAAAGTGATTAAGTATTTTATATACAGATACTCATTAAATATGGACTTTAACGAAGTAAAGCTGGAATTAATAAATAAATTTAACCTAACCTTACTAAAGTTCTAATATAAAAATAAATTGACAATTCTTTATTTTTTAATACAATTACGACAGGATGATATGCACAAGACATGCTAAAGAAATAGGTTAACATGAGCTAATTTCGAGATGAGCAAGGAGATTCAAAAGGGCGTCGATTGTATTTACAACAATAAATCTGGATTCGTAATATGCTGCTGTTCATACTACGGCCGATGCAGTTGTTAATATAATTCATGTCATTTTGAAACTACATATTATTGATTGATTTAATAAAATTAAAACAAGAAAATCAAGGAACTTTACCTTTAGGAGACCTTTACAATACAAAAGTGAGTATACAATATTTTTTCTATTCGTAATTTTAAAAAGCAGCTGCATCTTCTTCTGTATGGAGATGGTGATTTGTTTGGCTCCTCCAGTGGTAATCTGAGAACATCTTTTTCTTCCTACCCTTTACCTAAATATATTTCCCACTAGAAACTTTGTAATTGCTTTAAAAAATTTGTACTATTTAGTTTACTCTGAATTTCCTTATACCTTTTACATTGTTACATATTATATGAGTTCCATTTATTCGATTCCATGTAAACACTCCCAAGAAGAGAGAAACAAAAGTACACATATATTTGGGCGCCCAAAAAGAAAAAAACATAAGTTACTCTCTACTACATGTTGTAGCTTTTCATTAGTTTCCCAATTATTGTTGGCAAATCCTCCCCGTCAATGTTAAGTTAGGGGTAATGCTACTAGCATAACAGTTAACTTTCATATGAAGGTGTTAGTTTTACCGTAAGTACATAAGAAATGAAATTGTTGGCAACTCTGTTGGAAGAACATAGAGTCACAACTTGAAACTTGAGGAGGGGCCCTTATATAACATATATAATATAATATAGAAAATATAAAGAGACGAAATAGCTAGTAGCAATACTATCAGCAAAATTTGGGTTCGGAAAAGGGTCGTGCCAGTAATGGGCACTTGGTTGAAAAAAAAAAGTTTTAACCTTGCGGTGTTTGAGATTATAATCACAGAAAATAATGTAGGGACAGAAAACACAAGTGCAACGGCAAAACTTATTGGTATCGAGGTCGATGGACCAAGAAAGTTTCCCAACACGCCAGTTGCCGTCCGCCGCCCAACTAGTCGACATGCCCCATCAGAGAACAGAGAAGGTGTCTCTGACGTCGATAATGAACAGGCAGTGGTCGTAATGGGCCCCATACCACGTATTGGGCTCTCCGGGGTCACTGCGCTGCCAAAGGATTGCAAAATGTGATGGCTCACTGCTGTCAGCTGGAGTCCCTCGCTTGTCGACCAGCGACAACGACCACCAACAAGTAATGCCGTTCAAACTCAGGGCGAAAATTGAAATGGAAGAGCATATGCCGGTCGTGGCATAATCTCATAAGCAAACTTATAAGCTTTGTGCCTTGTAATAATGATTACAGGAAGTAGGCACATAAAGAAGACCTAATTTGATACTGTCCCACCCACTATACCAAATCGTAGAGAGAAAAAACGAGTGCAATAGCAAAACTTAGAAGTATCGAGGTCGGTGAACAAGTAAGCTTCCCCAACATGCCGGGTCGCCGATGGCCACCCCCTTCGGGCTCCATACCAAGTATGTTAGGCTCTTCAAAGTCACTTCGTGTATAGCCAACTACCGCCTGCAGAAGTCACAAACTTGATCAGCGACAACAACCACTTCCAATTGATACTATTCTAAACTCTCGAAAAAAAAAATTGGGGAAATGGTGGGGCTCATGCCGATAATGGCATAATCTCATTAGAAAAATAACGAGATGCTGTGCGTGTACTCTTTGAACTTGAGAGGACAAATACGACAACTAATGTGCTATCTATAAATAAAGAAGAAACAAATAGCAGTGCTATGAATAAAACTTGGGTTCGAAGAAATGGTGCCAGTGACGGCATTTGGTCATAAAAAAAAAGCTGGAAACTTTGCAGTTTGAAATTATGACCAAAGAAAAGAATGTAGGGCGAGAAAAAACGAGTGCAACAGCAAAACTTAGAAGTATCGAGGTCGTTGAACAAGTAAGCTTCCCCAACATGCCGGGTCGCCGCTGGCCACCCCTTTCGGGCTCCATACCAAGTATGTTAGGCTCTTCGAAGTCACTTTGTGTATAGCCAACTACCGCCTGCTGGAGTTGCAAACTTGATCAGCGACAACAACCACTTTCAAGCGATACTATTCAAAACTCTCGAAAAAAAAATTGGGGAAAATGGTGGCTCATGCCGACAATAGGATAATCTCCTAAGCAAACTTATAAGTTCTGTGCTTTGTAATAATGATTACAAGAAGTAGGCACATAAACAAGACCTAATTTGATACTGTCCCACCCACTATACAAAATCGTAGAGAAAAAACGAGTTCAATAGCAAAACTTAGAAGTATCGAGGTCGGTGAACAAGTAAGCTTCCCCAACATGCCGGGTCGCCGCTGGCCACCCCTTTCGGGCTCCATACCAAGTATGTTAGGCTCTTCGAAGTCACTTTGTGTATAGCCAACTACCGCCTGCTGAAGTTACAAACTTGATCAGCGACAACAACCACTTCCAAGTGATGCTATTCAAAACACTCGATAAAAAATTGGGGAAATTGGTGGTTCATGCCGACTATGGCATCATCTCATAAGAAAATCAATGAGATGCAGTGCATGGGTGCACCTTTCCTTAAACAGAAAGGACAAGTACGTAATATGCTACTAGAAATAAAGATGAAACCATGTCAAGAAAATCAGCCATTTTGTAGGTATTTAGAATTAAAAGAGTCACAAATACAAAAAGAAATAGTTACAATTATAACCCGATTAGAAAAAATAGACAAGTAATTATAACGGTAAGAGTTAAGGGAAGGTAATGGCTGCCTAATACACCAACCTACAGGGAAATGCTACCCAATCCATAACGCGTTTTTTGTTATAAATAATTATATAAATATTCACCTGTTAAGATTTGTAAATTAAGTAAAGTAACAGTGATGTGGTAGAGATGTAACGTATGCATTTGTTCAAGTTACTCATTATCTTACATTCATGTGCAAAGCACGTTTCTTGAAACTCGCATCATTACAAGAAACAACACAAAGAACAAAGAACACAAAACTTTAAATAAGATAAAGGAAATTTTACTGTTAAAGGAAATTTTACTGTTAAAAAAAGATGCATCTCTAACGAATTAAAATTAAAATATTTTGATTTTGAGATTTCACCCTCAACCCTGCTGCTTCCAATGATAATCCACCAATGAAGAAGACTTCCATCGGCGATTTACAATAAAAAAAAATTGAGTAATAAGGAAATAGAAATATCATTTTCAAATTTATGGTTAATTAAATATTCGAAATAAAGCATAGAGGTCAGAATAAAATTATCCAAAAATTGATATATGAAAATAGAAAAAGCAAAAGTCAAAGTAAAATAGCTTTGAAGTAAAAATTGCAAAAATTCACCTTCTGTTTTAGCAATTATTGTTCCGATTTTCATTCTGACTGGATTCTGAGAAGCACCGTGTAGTTGAAATGTAGAAACTCCCCCATGTTGCTCTCATTATAAACATCTGGAAATTCAAATGTAAAATTAAAGATTGAAATTGCAATGCACTAAATTGTTTGAAAAAATGTTTGCGAAAAAATTCTAATATTGAAAATACACTTTAGAAAATGCTAAAGTGTAATAAATTGAATAAAATGTACATCGTCCAAAAAATTGGTCAAATTTCAAGTTCAAAACACCAAAAATTAAATAAACTAGAGCTTTGAATTACAGATAACTACCAAAATTTTTGATTAATAATAATTCTCATACAAAATGATTGCGAATGCAGAATTCAAGCTGTCTGAGTACGAGCGAATTCGGAATGCAAGTGGGGTTGTAACATTGGTTCTGATTTTGGTTGTTCTCCTTCTGACTGTGACTGCTTATTATTAGTCTCCATAACACATTTCTCCATAAATCCGAACTGCAGTCCTGTAGTGATCCTGTCTGGGAATCCAGTTCCTTTTCTGGCCCAACATCTTTGTAGTAATCCAATTGCTCAGCAAATAAAGAAGCACACTGTGGTTATAACGTTGAAACTTCCTCAATGTTTGTTCACATTATGAATGTCTGCAAATTTTAATGTTAAATTAGAGTTTTAAATCTCAACACTAAATCATATAAAAATAATTGTCAAGCAACCGCTGCGAGACCTTCCTTCATACTCCAACTCGCACGTGGATTTAAATGTTATGTGAACAGACTATAAATCAGCAAAAAAAATTCTGTTTCACTGCCTTAGATGCGGTAGAGGGAGTGATTCATCCGATAATAAGAAGTAAATTTTTATAAATTGAGCCGCCATTTTATAACGGTGAGAAATATTGAAAAACCAAAGACCTTTAAAATGAGGTATCACTTGACCCCTCATCTTATTTAAGATTTTTGAGACAATATCTTTTGAATGTTCCCGCTCTTTTGAGAAGGAGAGGGGGTACTAACATTTATTTTTTTCCTCATGTGATACATCATTGGAAAACTAATTTAATGTGCTTTACTGATCAGTACCAATTTTCTTGGTATAATAGTTCATGTGCGGTTGGGAAAAGCTTTATGTATAATGACTGCTTTTTGAATATAATTGGCCGCCATTTTGAAACGGTTTTGAGGTATCGATATTTTCTTTTTTTAAAGTTGTTGGTTTTAAAAATACCTCTTAAACAAAGTACGACTTAAACCACCTTCCTATTTGAAAATCTCGAGACCCCCCCCCCCCCCCAAAACTACACTTTCCAGAGCCACAAAAAATTTTTAATATTTTTACTGCATACCTCGTGTACCTACGATTTATGTATATAAGACATTTTTATTCCATCCAGGTAGGTTCAAGATAAAAGATAGTGTGTAGGTGTTCTTTTAGACACTGTAAAATATAAACAGAAATATTTTCATTTTATTATCATAAACGCAAGAATTATTTATAATTTTTGTATAAATTACAGCAGCGTGAATTTGCTCTCGATTTGCACTCGCCAAAAAGAAATCGTTATTTTTGTTTCAATAAAGTGTGCTGGCAACGCCTTATGTTATCTGTACGTTTAAAATATAATATGAAATAAATCGAATAGGCTAATTTCTGTTAATTTCTCCGCTTCCGAGTTAGAATTAGACATTCAAAAGTTCTAATGAGCTTTTGACAAAAAGTATCACTAACCTAATTTTATATTTGAGGTGGAAAACTTGATAGGTTTTGAAATTTTAGAATAAAAAGAAATATCCAGATATTGTTGTCTTCAATTTAATATTTTTGGTTAAAATAAAAGCTAAACCGAAAATCTATTTTATTTTTCTATGAGAGAGTAGGCTATGGACTGGTGGATTTTAGGTTGTGTTTCTAGTCGGATGGGGACAAGCAGAAATTAAAAAGAAATCTTTAAAACGTACTGGATAAACACTTCCGCATTTAACATTAAAACTTCAAAAGTAATATTAAAAATCTTACCTACCTTATGAGAAGTCACATTTGCAGAAAGATCAACCACTTCTTCCTTTATCACAGGCGTTTAATGAAAAGGGCTGGTAATGCGTTGGAAAAAGAAGGAATTCTGTGTATCGGGATGAAAGCTGCAAAAGAAATAAACATTACCAAAAGCCATAATATAAATTATGTGCTTTCACGATCATACAATTGAAGAAATACAGTCATAACTTGTACATCAATCAAATAACGTATTTTTTTAAATTACCTATCATAATTTATGCTACCACGGGATTTTTCGAAATATAATATAATTCCATTATTCCGCATTTCAAATTAATAGCAAAACGCCCCTTTTAAAGCATTTAAGAAGTTAATTATAGGTATGTAGGTAGTATTTGTACCTTTTATGAATCTTCCTGTTGATTTTTAATTAAAATGGGTATCCACTCTACATCTATACACCATACACGTTTAGCACTGCCCATAATTCTTGTACAATTTCAAGATTCACAAAGTAATACATTTTACGCAATTATGAATTAACAAATAATTTATAGAACAAGCTATCTCTACAGCTTTACTAACGTGACCTAATAATGTTATCAGGGAGAGGGAAAAAATGTACCAATCATAAAGCTTGTTTAGAAAAGACATCTGGCATTTGCGAACGAAAATTAACCGCAAGGTCAAATGATAAACTGTTTTTTATGCACCTGTTAGATGTAAACATATTTAAACAAAGGAAGAAACTGATAAGAACTGATAACATCCAAGTTTTCAGACACGTTGTTTAGAATTAATTTTATTGAAATAATGAATTTAATTTAAACTAGTTGAACCAGTGGGCTATGAACTACGCTCTTTTTGGTAACTTCTTTTCAAAAATAATACCCGCTGCGCGCTGTTTGCGTTGCATAATCTCAGCTGCAGCCGTATTTCACGCAAGTTGAGATTGGTCGAAGGGATTCGGATTTCATATACAAAGTGCGGCAACTAAATAGTTACAATCTGATATCTGCAAAAATATAAAAGATTGAGCAACAATTTTTTTTTGATAAAATGGGACTGAAGGGGTCGTGTATTAGGCTAATATTCAGTTCTGCAAACCCAGCCTATTTTAAAAATTGGGGGGTAGCTGAAAATTTTAAATAAAATGCTGCATAATTTTTAATATCCGGCCTCTATTTTTCAGATTTTTATAAAAACGTTGACTACCCCTACGACATTATTTTTTTACGTTTACAACTCCTAATAAATGGGAGGGATGAAATATTTTGTACATTTTTCACTCATTAAATTTTACTTGATTTAATTTTGGTTGTTTATTTTTAGTAGGTACATTTAAATAAAAATAATCTCGTAATGGTTTTTAATATTTACAGAATTTCATACAACTATTTATTTGGGGTAGTAAATGTTTTTCAAAAAATCTGAAATAATAATATTTTGATATAGATATTAAAAAATATTGAAAATTATATATCATCCCATTTAAAACATTCAAGTTACCCCCATTCATTAAAACCGGGCAGCTTTTCAAAACTCACTATTAGCTTCTTCCGACCCATAAAATCAAAAAAAATGTTTCTCAATCTTTTACAGTTTGAAGATCCATACCAGCTTGTAACACTATTTAGGGCCCCCATGAAGGAATCCTGCAGAAATCTCAAACATTTAATTTAAACTAAAAATACTTGAACTGTGGAATAGCAACACTTTAAAATTACAGCACCCTTCCACCCAAGTAACTAAATACCAGATACGTATTTCGACAGAAAGCTGTTATCATCAGTGGTAAACTGACGAATAAATTAGGAGAACTTTGATTTTTTCAGAATAGATGCATCTTTATACGCTTTATAACATATCAAAAGTCCACAGTGATCCTAGTGGTGCTAAATTAGCCATCTTGAAAAAATGGCAGAACTGTTGCGACTCCCTTAATATTTTTTCGTAGTCTTGATGTCCCATGTGTGTTTTTGATGACATTATAAATATAGCCACAAGAAATTCCTTTGTGATCTATAATTCCAATAGAAACAGAAATAATGTAAAATGGGAGCCTAGATTAACATTTATGCTGAATCTAAGTGAAGAACTGATTAGACCGTGGTTAGAAGAACTGATGAAACCATGGTTAGAGATGCGAGTTAACACCTCATATTTGCAATGGTGGGTGGCCATATATGCCAAGAAATATGCAATATTTTGAAAATTAATATACCAGATAAAAGACCCACCCAGGGTGCAAAAAAGCGTACTATCTACAATTTGTGACCATTTTGTCTTCAAAGAATGACAACAAATCATTGTGGATGCTACAACTGCCGTATTTGTGGAGCACACCGATCCAGTTGCTGCCAAAACTGCGCACAGTAATTTTTAATTTTCAACTATTTTTTTGAGAATTTTTATTCATTAATATACATAAAAACCAACTGTACACTTAGCATGTGATAATAGTTTATTTTTTCAAAATGTTTCCAATTAAAAAAAAGTAGAAAAATTTACGAGTGATTAGTATTCATGCAACTCCCAAGTATGTTTAGTGTTCTAGAGTTAATATTAAAGTTACCTACCACCATTTACATCTTACTGGGCCAATTGTTTAAGAAAAATTGAATCGTAGAAACAAAATTATAAAATCTTTGGTTTTTGGGCTATACAATCTCAAAGCAAAATGTTAATATTTCTATTAGGTGTTACACAGGGTGATTAAGATAAGCGCCCCATGTATGTAGATTCCTAAACGGTAAGTGATAGAGATTCGATTAAATGAAAAGTATTATTCAGCATCTCAAGTACTGCTATGATCCACATTCAAATCCTACAATTTTTGCTTAATTTTCAGTACAAACTAAAAAACTAAAATGTTCAGTTTTTGCTTTTTGCGTGTAATTTGGTTATTATCAACGATATCGCAATGCGGTTTTGATATCATTAAGACACTTTTTTACACAGATTTCGAATCTCAAATTAAAATTTTTATGGGTCGTTAAATTTTCAAGATATTGACATTAACTTCGCTTTTTTAAATATGCGTCAAATGCAACAATGTCATCATTGGATAGAGCTCTTTTTCCTCTTTTCTCTGATATAAGGTTTGATGAGTTTATTTCTACAAATAACGGAGTTGTAAGTAAAAAACGGTTTTCTCATAGTATAGAGTTGTGAAAAACTTCCGCTTCCGGTTTAGGTTTTTTTTGAAAAGCTCAACTTTTTTTTTTTTTTTTATTTATCATCAATGTAAGTATATTTACAATCTGTCATACAAAATAACATTCAGTAAATGATGTGTTTAGGGTAATCATAACATGCGAGAATGCACTCCCCAGCTAGCACACCTACGTGAAAACCACGTCATATTTTGGTGATTTTTCGTCGGCGACGTCATATGACAAAATAACGACGTGTCGTCGACGTCATTGTCTAACACTAACAACAACGTTAAAATGTGACGTACACTACACGTCTTGTATAGGTCATATAAACACTTGATTTTAATTTTAATAATAATACCAGTAACCGATGATTGCATCATTAAAATAATTAACTGCTATGTATAAGGTCAAAAATAAATAATATTAAGCATAACAAATAACAAATTTTTCCTTCAAATTGTTAAACACGAGTTTTACACTAAATACTTAATAAAACTGATGAACATTATAATTGAAATATTATAGATATATTAATAATTAATAAATTACTATATGATGTATATGTCAAACATCGCGCCCTGCTAGTATTATTGCATACATTTTCAAATTTCCCGCTAGGACGACACAAGTGACACGAGCGCTCGTTTAATAACTTTTAGCGTGCGTCCCACTTCCTGCGCAGTGTATTTTCCTCAAAAAAGGTTACATAATATGCTTTCACCTACGTTCGTCTCACGTTTTACCCACGTTTTTTGTTCTGTGATTTGTGTGTGTTGTCGCATTCTACAAACAAACAGTTATTAATTTCTTTGCTTTATGTAAGATAATCAGTTAAAATGTTCCTTTTTGTATTGTTTCCAACAACCAACAAACAAGATTTATAGGTTAGAATAAACGAAACGGCGTTTATAGGTGTGGAGTTTAGTGGTGGCATTGCAATTGTACACCGTGAGTGGCGAACCCCACGGAAAGGTGAAGTTTTACGGCCACCGTGCAAAAATCAGGATCAGCACAAATAAGGGACTTAAGTGGCATTAAACACCGAAGGTAGAGACGTGGGACTTATATAAAATAACTCGAAAGTTCTTCGAAGTTGGTGTGTCCCTATTTTGATTTTATTATTCCATAAATTTGGAGACCTATACAATAATCTTAGTATACGTTTCGGTGTCTTTTACGTTAATACATTCATTTTGTACAGTTTCTTTGGCAAATGTAAATTAGATTTTTAATGTTAAGTTGCTACAAATGAGTTATTGTTTTTTTTGTTAGGTAATGTTTTAGGTTTTTTCTTATATTAGAATAAGTTTTATTTTATAATTAATTCAGTTAATTGTTTCAGCTTTTTAAATAGAAAAATTCTGTAGCAGTGCTTTGTTCATTTAGCTATATCATGTATTTACATAAAAATAAATTAAATTACCATATTATATAGAATTTTAATCATGTATCATGACTAAAAATACGTTATAATAACGTCCTATTATCCTTGTACACGGCGTCATCGTAACGGCATAACACGACGTCTTTGTATTGGCATAAGACGACGTCATTGGGATGTGACATTAGGCCGTCATTTTCACGTTATTTTAACTTAATATGTCACGTTAAAATGACGAATACGATGACCAATAATTGACGTAAATAAGACGTCATGGTGTTACCTGGGTCCATTGAGAGCACTCCATCTGTTGAACTTAACTGTTTAGACTATGTCACTGTACTAACCAACCTGATGTTCATTTAATTAAATCTGTCAGGCAGATCAAGTGGATCGTGTCTTTTAAGTCTTTTGACGTATTGTCTGTCTAATAGATTTGCTGCAAGTTCATTAGTATGTACACGTAGTTTTTCACTGTATTTAACACTGTATGCCACTATTTCTTCTTTTATTGAAGGTATAGGAATGTCTTGTTGTATAACCCAGTTTGGTACGTATCTAGGTGCATCGACAATATGTCTGATTACTTTATTTTGAAACCTTTGGAGTATCTCTAGATTTGAGTTGCTGGCCGATCCCCACAACTGTATCCCGTACATCCATACCGGTTTAAGGACGGCTTTATACAGCAGTAATTTGTTGTCAATAGAGAGTTGAGAGGTTCTACCTAAGAGCCAGTACATTTGTCTGTATTTCAGCCCAAGCTGTGTTTGCTTCTTCCATATATGTGTACGCCAATTTAATCTTCTATCAAGGTACATGCCCAGATATCTAGCACTGTCTTCCTGAGGAAGTTGCTTATTGTTTAGCCTAACTGGAGGGCAGGTCTCTTTACGCAGTGTGTATGTCACATGTACAGACTTGGTTTCGTTGGCCTTAATTCGCCAGGTATTTAACCAGGTCTCTATTTTATTTAAGTTTAGTTGAAGAAGTTGTGATGCTATTCTCGGATCATTGTGGGAGGCTAGCACGGCGGTATCATCCGCAAAGGTGGCTGTCATTGTTTGTCTAGTGGTTAGAATGTCTGATGCGTAGATTAGATAAAGTGTGGGACCAAGAATACTGCCTTGTGGAACGCCCGAGTGGATAGGAAAAAGCTCAACTAGAACTACAATTTTCGACATACCTCTTCACTTAAAATTTCATCAAAACCGTTCCAGTACTTTCGCCTTTAGAGGCGTCACACATCCACCCACATATCATACATTACAACGTAATGTGCTGTACACGCCTAATTAAACACCCAGTATAATTTCTAATAATTTCACGTTATGCAGCAGTTAATGGTAAACAACTTTAATTAATAAAAAAAAATTGATATTCTCAATAGTTTAGGAAATAATGGTGCGGTGACACTTAAATGGCTCGCCCTGTGTACTAGGATCATGAAATTGTAGGCTGCTCATAAGAAATGTTCATGTTTGTTACAACTTAATTGGCTAATTACCTTTATTGCAATCTCATTTAATCAATAAATTAAAATTCTACATAATACCTAAAAATAAAAAAAACTAGGTAGACCTAAATGAAACATAGTGTCCCAACATATACCTAGCTCCCTTACCTCCTGGGTAAACACCACCCCCTGTAACATAAAAACCTCCAAAGTAATTTAAATAGCTTACCTATACGAAGTCATGTTTGCGGAAAAAGCATCCATTTCTACTTTTATCAGATATGAGTTCCTGATGCATTGGAAAAGGAAAAAATTCTGTCTCCCCCCAACACAAGCTGTAAAAGAGATACAAATTAGCAAAATCTAACTCTTAAATTATTCAGGCAATGTGTTTTTTTATGTTCATCATAATTCTATTATTGTTTTAATGAATTTTCACCATTTCAAATTAAAAGCTAAACACCCACTCACATTTTTAGGAAGTAAAATTATGTAAGTACCTATGTCTGTGCCTATATTGTGTAGAAATTGGTGTTTACTTACGCGTATACACAACACACGTTTAATACTGCCTACAATTTCTGTATAACTTTGAAGTTTTCACAAACTAATACAATTAACATATAATTAAAAGAATTAAAACATAACATAACCAACATTCTGCCGACTGCGCGCAAACTAATGAACGTAACGAGTGGGAGGGGAAAATGAACCAATTACAGAGATTTGTTATAACCGAATCTGCGCACCTGCAAACGAAAATTATCTTCAAGATAAACTGGTTTAAACTGGATTTGTTACGTGATATGTGGTGTGCCACATGTTACATAAAAACAAAACACGAAACTAATAAGCTGGTAATGATAAAGATAGCATTGGAGTTCTGAGGCATGTTGTTTATTATTACTAGAATAAATTTTATTCAAATATTGAAATTAATTTAAATTAAGAAGAAATTGCCAGCGAAGGTTTTATAAGAATTCTGATGTTTAGCAGAACTGCAATTTGAAACACCACTAAAGGAGTCCTACAGAAAACTCAAACATTTAAGTTTAAACTTAAGTTCTGAAAATTTTAATGTACAAGTTTTGAAATTTGTTTTGATGCGTTAAAGAGAGTTACAGGCTCCTAAAGAAAGAACAGTCTAATCACTTTTTGTCCTAACTTTTGCAACAGTTGCACTAAAATTTAGAAATTTTATATGTGAGCACTACTGATTTAGTTTACTATTTTTATTTATTTTTGTTTGAATAAGTGCACCAGAGGCGTCTCGTATGGGGTGTCACGTAATATTTGATTTCCAATATTTTAGATCTTTACAATTTTTGAAGTTTTGTCTAGAAAATCTTATTCTCTTATATGCAAAAACATGCATATTCGAATTAGGATAAAATTCTGAGTCTATTTATGCCATTTAAGTGAAGTTTTGAAATTCAAAAAATATGTTTTGTTGGTAAAAACTTTGAGGATGAGTTCTACGTTCTACAAATCTGTTTTTACCCTAACTAAAATAAATTGCTGAAAATGCGTGATGTCATCATTTTTATTTGACACAAAAGGGAAAAACTTTCTACACTGAACCCCCCCTCTCCAGGGTTCACAACTGATTTTAACAAGAAAATAGTGACTTTGATCGCTTAATAGATGCTTACGATTTTATTCTGTTATCTGTTCCATCCTAAATACAAACACAGAACAGAGAAGTTAGATTAAAAGGAATATAAAAAATAACAGCTAGTGCAAAAATACCGTGATTCATAACATGTGGAACGAATTTTCAGGATAGATTCAGAATCTAAATATAATATCAAAAAAATTCTCATAAACATGGGCCTGAAAACCCTTCATTATAGGGTTACAGCTTCTTGAAGATGAACCACGCTAATCACTTTTTTTAGATAACTTTTGCAGTAATTCTATTCAAATTTTAAAATTTCATATGTGAGCATTATTCACGTAATTAGTTATTCATGTATTTGTAATAATTTTGGTTTGAATAAGAACACTAGTGTCTTATACGGGGGGGGGGCACGTAATATTTTCTTCTACACATTTTAGATTTTAGCATTTTTTTGAACTTTTAGATATAAAATCTTATTCTCCATACAAAATTGCGCAAAAGAATGTACTCCTGTTGAAAATTTCTAAATCTAACAGTTTTCGAGATAATACCATGCTTTTCTAAAATTAAATTGCCATGAAGGTCTAATAAGTGTTTTCTTATTAATACGATAGAATAGAATAGTTTACACAAAACTTTGAGAGTAAATTCTATAAACATGCGTCCATAAAAGCTGCCTATGAAATTAAACCTATGGAAGAGGTAATACTTTTCCCACTTCTGTAGACTGCAACTTGCCCCGTAACGAAGCGTTTTTGGGCAAATATTTATAGGAACTTTTTATTATTTTCAGATTCTTAATCTGTACTGAAAGTGCATCCCAACATGTTATCAATCATCCTGTGTGCATCGCCACATATAACCACAAAAATATGCGGTGATTCCTCTACTGCAACTTGTATGTCACCATCCCAGTGGCAGAATTACCAGGTCCAGGACCTCGTGTTATGATTTCCTTGTCGACGTGTCATCATAGTAGGACAACGACAAATATAATAGTGACTACTTGTTCAATGAAAGCTGCATTTGTATTTATTCAAAGCGTACAGACATGCAGTAATGTAGTTTTTGAGGATATGGAAATTGTAAAAATTTTGTTTAATGAGACTTTATGGTTTAATTATAATTTTTTGCAGACTTGCAAAACGCATTAATTGTTTTATAATGTAAAAGATTTTTTTTAACGAATTTATGTTTATATCAAGTATATTTTATTGGAATGCTTGTCTAATGCTTAAGTTAACATGCTAAAAAAGTACTAAAGTAGTTAACGTAGATTTTAATGTTTTTTACGTATTTCATGTGTTTTAATCCTGGTTTATACAAGCTACCCTTAGATATTTAAATCTTAGGTTAGAGATGACTATTATACAATATTTATTGTGATCTGTATAATAGGCAGGAGTCCTTCTGAAATTGTGTAAGATAATCGCTATCTGCACACAAGTAAATAATAAACTTTTGAAGTACTTAAAATACTTGTTTTTATTACTAATTATACTGTTAAAGAGATGCACTATGTCTAGAGTGACTGTCCGCATAGATTTTGTCGATTCAGTACAATTTTATTGTATTATTATGTACTGATTTTTGTTTCTATTCTATTTTTAATGTTTTAAATTACGTTTATCATTTTGTCGTTATGCGGTTTGTATGTTACACAATTGTAATATGTGCAGGTAGATGGTACCCTCGTAGGCAACTGTTAACCGAAACGACATTAAAGCACTGCATTCATTCTACGATAAAATTGTGCAGTTACTTCATTGTCTTCTAATTCGATTACATCTTTATACTTTACTACTGCTATTGCCTACTTTGACTAAATAATTGCAATAAAAATTAGTACTCTATAGTATTTAAGAAAATATGTAGAGTAAGCAGTAAAGTATGATTCATATGAGTCAATTATTAATTTTTTTCATGTTTCTTTTTTTAATTACAATGCCTTACAATCATTCCATTCTTTAACTACATAAACTGTAGCATTCCACCATGACCCATGCACATAATAAACATCAAATCGGGCGCATCAAATTGCTTTACAGAACTAATTTTGTGTTTTCGTTTTTTTTCGTGTTTTTGCTTTGCAATAAGCCTTTTGGGGGCCTTGTCGATGTCAAAACTGAGTGCATTGAAATCTGTTTTTTTTTCGAATTTCCCAAGAAAATCAAAAACAAGTTTTACCGCTTCCTCGCATTAACGATCGTATTCCCGAAGTTGAATTCCATAACTACAGTGCTCGCTACAAGTGACAACACCATACCCTTCCAGTCAGTCATCCTGGTTGCCAATATAAATTTATAATGGTTAAATTACCCTATGGTCAGGATGCATAACTATGCATGACATGCCCTTTGCGACAAAACCTTTGACAATAATTATGGGTTGCTAAAAAATTCGAAAATACCTCCATATCTCCGTTATTATTAGTTTTAGAAAAATATTTCAAATACAAGTTCCTCTATTCTAAGTGTTCTACATGGTTCTACCACAGATAAGGTTAACACTACAGATATACGACCCTTTATACAAAATGTCCGCTCATATTTGGAGACGAAATTAGCGTTAGTTTGGCTACAACGCACCAGACCAATTTTAGGGCGCTGCTGTCGCTATTTGTTTATTACTGTTGAAATGTGTTGGAAACTGTTTTATAGGGGATTTGAGTGCATCTGTCACATCATGAATATAATTTAAGTAGAATTGGCTTCAATATTAATTATTTACGAAAAATTGCGATTTGACAATTAAGCATGGCAGATGGCTGTCTAACTTTTGGTTTGAATATGTGCTAAGTAATCTGCTCAATTACACTCATCTGTGACTTAATTATAAATTGTCATTGTAGCGCCATCTTTTTGCAGATTATTAATCATATAAAACAAGCTGCCGATAGCTCACATATTTACCGTATATCTGTAGTGTTAACCTTATCTGTGGTTCTACTAAACGCAGTACATTTAATGAAAAAAGGCCCACTGAATCCCTATAAAACAATAAACAACCTTGATTTTTTTAATGCCGGTGTTTTTTCGTCGTTTCTGTGTAGCTAAAAACATTCTAGGGTTCCATAAGTTTAAAAAATCGCAGTATACAACTTTAAGGTACCGGAACTTACATCGCGTTACGGTAAAACATTTTTATTGGTTAGTCGGATGTGGGCGTTACTTACCATGAATTTGTGTTACTGGTTGGGGAAACGAAAATTGTGCAGACTTCATGCAAATGAAGTAAAGAGGCTCTTTTAACTTTTCCTTCATTCGTGTTGTTATGAATCCTAAAAAATATTGCAATCATTATAAGAGACATAGTTAAATATGATCTGAAAAGAAATACCAATTCAGAAATCGCAGAGTATGCTAAATTGTAGTTATTTTAGCATTAGTGTAACTTTAAATTAAACCATCGTTTTCCATTGTAACATGTAGCTGCGTACTAAATTACAAACGATATTGATTGTTTAAATTACATCAAAAGGAATTTTTTTTATGTATGATTATTATCAACAGTAATCGGAAGTTCAATTCTTTTAACTGCCTCAAAATAATTCATATAAGTATTTCTCAGCTTCTTAACTGTGTTTTTACTAGTTAATTGTTATTCTACATACATATTTGATTAAAATTAAAACAGTACTTACTCGTCTTTAGTTTTCGGTTGGTAGTCTGTCTTTTTACTAAGCTGAAGCTTCTAATAAATTGAGTTTTGTAAATTACATTGGTGTGTTAATTAATAAATCACCGAAGTATGCTTTTATTCGTTATTATTTAACTTTTTGAACGAATCGAATTGTCTCGTCAACTTCCAGAACATTTCAGGAGGGTTAGGTTAAAATTCACGGACACTGTCAAAGAGATAAATCTTCACTGCTGCCCTCTCGCGGCAGGACATTTGTGGCTTACTCCCAAAACAATGAAATATTCAAAAGTGGAAACACCAATATACAGGGTGCTAATGAATTGTAGAGACAAACTTCTAGGGCTTGCAAAACACAACAAAGCAAACAACTTTTGTTAATAAATGTGTGGTCAAAAGTGTTTCTTTAAATAGAAAATAGAGCCTCTTAAAGATTCTTTAACCTTTTCGCTTAGCCCGGTGAAAACGCTTCCATGCCCAGGAGCGGACTGTTTTTTTGGCTTTCTTATTATCTTTATGTAGCAGAAAAGTTATTGTTAATATTATCATATGTAAATTTTACGGTTTTATGTCTTTTTGGACATATGCCACGGATCCGAGCCATGCGCACTGTGTGACGAATTTCTTGTGCAATGCTAACCGACACGGATCCGTGACGCATTTGCTTATGCTAAAGGCAAAAGAGTGTAGTATCAAAATGCCTGGTTACGTCTTTTTTTCATTTTCCATTTTCTATTAATGTAAACGTCGTAACACAAAGAATTTCATTCCTAAATAAGTCAAAACAAATTTAACTATAATGCCAAAATGTTTAGGCACATTTACTTTTTTTTTTACCAATTTATTGTTTATATTTTATGTTTAGATATATAATTGCAATGATATACTACTAGCTTTATTACTCAATTTTATGTAATTATGTTCATCGTCACCTTGATTATTTTTACATATTTATAATTATAGCTACAATTGCAATTACAAAAAAATACTTTGTTTTAATAAAAAATATATCAGGAAATCATAAAATAAATTTATAAAAAACAAGTCTTTGTTACATTTTTGATTCATAACGAATTAAAATCTAAATACTTAATATATAACCGTGTAAACCTTTAGAGGGGCCACACTGTATATATTGAATAATAAAATAAAAATAACTGTGAAGTATCTAACCGGCAAATACTAGATATCTATTTCAAATGTTGACTCACCCAGTATCTATAGTAGTTTAAATGAATCGGCGGGACGTGGCAAGTTTTGCATCAAACTATACTTTGGCAGGGCTAATAGTATAATACTGTAATATCTTAACCTACAAATATCTCAAGTCCGTATGAACTGTTTTACTCATCAAAATAGTAACAATTAATCACATTATCAAGTGCTAATTTAAGAAATTCAACTACAGACTACAAAATTGTGAAATTCTGCTCTGAGAGTGAGTTATACTTGTAGTAAGTATCCTATACTTTCATGCAACAAGCATAAATTAAATGTTTTACAGCATTAGGAAGTATATATACTGGTAACTACTAATTATTCGTATAAGATGGAGAACAAGATAAAGGTTGAAGTCAAGAGTGAGATCTCAGCTGCCATCGTCGAATACACATCTGATGTTCCCAATCTAAACGAGATAAAAGAAGAATTAACGCTGTCGGAGCCACATACACATGGTGACTTTGTGGAACATGCTGTTGGTAAGTAATATACTGACTACCGTCTTATCTTGGAATTCTATGAATTCACAGTCTCATAGAATCTCGTTTTTTCGTTTCTAATTATTTTTACACTCATTTTGTATTAATTTATATTTCCATCGGTAATATGTTGGTAATAGCAAAGCACTTGGATGCTTTCTTCTTCTGATTGCTTGTTACACTTTCTCATCAAGCCATAATTTGTTTGCTCTTACTAAAATCTAACTTTTCGGCATAATCCTTTCCACTATTTCATGTAGTGTAGTAAACAAACTGCAGAATTTCTTGTCGAAGTTCCTCATTTCATAATTCCACTTAATCGAGGGGTGTTTCACTCTTCGAAGTAGGTGTACACCAGCTCTAGAAGTACTGAAAGTATCACAAGTTACTATACAATACCTTCAATCACCTCGAATTACTCCCAAGTACATTCGAATTACCGTGACATGCTTGAACGATTTTCTAAAGTCTCTCCGAATTATTTCGAAATACTTGGAATTATATGGGAGTAACTCTAATTAACGCAAAGTACCCCGAATTACTTCGAACTTTCTTCGAAATATTGGAATTACCTTAAAGCAATGGTGAAATACGAAGTGGGTGCACACATTTATGGAAATGAAAAACTCCCTCACACTTAACACTTCCAATCACTTGTTTTGTTTCTTGTTTACTCAGTTTTGTTAACCTAATTATTTTTTGTGTACGTTTTTCATCCACCTGAAATTCCATCACTACCGTTTTGTAGAAATTTCTACCAATTTTATTAAAGTCAGTGTTAAATAATTACAGTAAAACATGAAGATACCCGCATTCAATTATTGGATTTTCAAATCAAATCAGAAGTTCCTAATTTTAAATATGGTGTCAACAATAGTAATGATGATATCTACATCAAAGGCGAAACATTGATGTGTGAGGAGTTGCATATCAAAAGTGAAGTTCAAGAAAACCCTCTACATGAAACAGTAAGAACGTCTACCGAACTTCTAGATTTTTATTGTGGTTTGTGCAACCGTAAATTTGAATTCAAGAAGAACTTGGAGCAACATCTAAATAACCATATTGAAGCAGAACCTTTGCAATGCCATTTATGTCATTATAGATGCATAACGAAGGGTGCTCTACAACGACATACAAAAACACATACAGTACACAAACATTTCAAATGCAATGTATGTGACTATAAATGTATATCAAAGAGTAGCTTAACAAGACACATCAAAACACATACGGGAGAAAAACCTTACAAATGCAATATGTGTGATTATAAATGTATACAAAGCAGTGACCTACAACAGCATATCAAAACGCATACAGGAGACAAGCCTTTCAAATGCTACATATGTAACTATAAATGTATACAAAAGAGTCACCTACAACAACATATGAAAACACATACAGGAGAAAAACATTTCAAATGCAATGTATGTGAATATAATTGTATACGAAAGGCTAGCCTAGTGCGACATATGAAAACACATACGGGAGAAAAACCTTACAAATGCAATATATGCGATTATAAATGTATACAAAGCAATGACCTACAACACCATATCAAAACGCATACAGGAGAGAAACCTCTCAAATGCAATGTATGTGACTATAAATGTATTCGAAAGAGTAATCTACAGATTCATCTCAAAATACATACAGGAGACAAGCCTTTCAAATGCTACATATGTAACTATAAATGTATACAAAAGAGGCAGCTACAACACCATATCAAAACACATACAGGAGAGAAACCTCTCAAATGCAATGTATGTGACTATAAATGTATTCGAAAGAGTAATCTACAGGTTCATCTCAAAACACATACAGGAGACAAGCCTTTCAAATGCTACATATGTAACTATAAATGTATACAAAAGAGTCACCTACAACACCATATCAAAACACATACAGGAGAGAAACATTTCAAATGCAATGTATGTGAATATAATTGTATACGAAAGACTAGCCTAGAGCGACATATGAAAACACATACGGGAGAAAAACCTTACGAATGCAATAAATGTAATTATAGATGTAAATGGAAAAATACCCTACAACAACATATGAAAACACATAAAAGAAAACATTCTTCCCAATGCAATATAATATGTGATCCTTCTTTTGATACATCGGATCTCATTCACTTCAATGAGGCGTTATCTCCTGCTAATAGAACGTTATTACTACAGTGTCTTGAGTATGGGAAAAGTCATGGTATTAAATATTTGTGGGTTACGAAAGGCAAGATTATGATGCGAAAAATTGAAAATAGCCAAGAGTACGTAATTAATTCTACTGCTGATTTTATTAATATATATTAATGATAAGATTTATTATTTAAAGGTTATTTGACATACTTAGGTTTAACTTAAAAAAGTTTAATAATATATTTAATTTTATCGCTTGACTCCGCTGTTCTTTTTTTGTATGGTTGATCTAAATAAAGAAAAAATGAGCGACTGTGAGTAAATTATAACAATAATGAGGAAAACGCTTTTTAGTTCTCACAAGAACAATTATTTTTACGTTCAGATGTACATTTCGTAAAGACGCACAACGAAGCAGACAAGTAACTTATGCCTGGTTACGTTTTTTTTTTCATTTTCTATTTTCTATTAATGTAAGCGTCGTAACACTAAAAGAATTTCATTCCTAAATAAGTCAAAACAAATTTAACTATAATGCCAAAATGTTTAGGCACATTACCTTTTTGTTACCAGTTTATTGTTTATATTTTATGTTTAGATATATAATTACAATGATGTACTACTAGCTTTATTACTCAATTTTATGTAATTATGTTCATCGTCACCTCGATTTTTTTACGTATTTATAATTATACCTACAATTACAATTACAAAAAAAATACTTTGTTTTAATAAAAAATATTGCAGGAATTCATAAAATAAATTTATAAAAAACAAGTCTTTGTTATATTTTTGATTCATAACGAATTAAAATCTAAATACTTAATACATAACCGTGTAAAACTTTAGAGGGGTCACACTGTATATTGCAATGATATGCGTGTGCATGTACTTACTAGAAAACAATTCCCTTAATGCCCACAATTCTAAATTATATTTTCTATGAGACTATTAACTTTCTCAGGGTTGTTATTTAGCTTGTAAGACAAGTTATTAATAAATAAATTTGAGATAGAATAAACAAAACAATATCAACGTTACAAAAAAAAGGTTTTATTTAATAAATCAATTTTCTAATGAAATTTGCGAAAAATCAAATAAATTTTACTAAATACTATCGTTCTTTAAAAAGAGAACACTTATCTTAACGTCTCCTTATTGGGATATCCTTCACTCGAGCAAACGATGAATGTCCAACTTCTACTTCACTAGTTTGCAGGTTCCTCAAGTAACCACAAACACTCGCCTTTAGTTTGAATCTTCCTCTGGTCTGTTTTAAATTATTTTAACTTGGTTTTACCACCATCACAACTGGAAAAACTTTCTGGATCGCTTTATACTTTTTATTCTTCTGGACTTTTCACAATTCGTTGATAATTAGTTGTATTTTCTTCTTTTATATTCACAATCACTTTTACATTACTTCTAAACTCGTTTTTCCTCTTTATTCATCCAGAGGATATAAAATTCTCTTTCTTTGTTTTCAAAGACGAGTCGTACTAAATAAACAAATTTTCCATTCTTTTGTCTTCCTTCTTGATTCCCATTTTTTTGAACAAACAAATAAATCTCATGACAATGAGTATTCTTTTATACGTTTGTGACATTGACACTGACATCCATAATGACATTAATCGATGCACAAAACAAGTAAGTCTAAAACTTCTTATAAATTAAACCTTTTGAACAATTCTGAACAAAATTATCATTAAAACTAACATAAATAAAAATCGTATCAATCTGATTATGTTTTTCTTTTCTTTCAGTAAAAACAAACCTCACAAATATGAAAAATATAAATTATTAGAATTTATAACACGAAATTACTGCAATAATACGCAATCCTGAGTTTAAAAGTTAGAATATCAAAACCTTACAGCCTTCACAAACCTCTAATTTCAAATTGAATTGTAGCAAGCATCCCAAAAATTGCCTTCCAGGAACTACAATACCCCAGTAAAAACATACACCTCCAAATATCATAGCAATATATTGAATAATAAAATAAAAATACGGTGAAGTATCTAACTGGCAAATACTAGAAATCTATTTCAAATGTTGACTCATCCGGTATCTATAGTAGTTCAAATGAATCTGCGGGCCGTGGTAAATTTTGCATCAAACTATATACTGTGGGAGCGCTAATAGTCTAATACTGAAATATCTTAACCTACAAATATCTCAAGTCCGGATGAACTGTTTTAACAATTAATCACATTATCAAGTGCTAATTTAAGAAATTCAACTACAGACTACAAAATTGTGAAATTTTGCTCTGAGAGTGAGTTATACTTGTAATAAGTATCCTATACTTTCATGCAACAAGCATAAATTAAATGTTTTATGGCATTAGGAAGTATATATTCTGGTAACTTACTAATTACTAATAGAAGATGGAGAAAAAGATAAAGGTTGAAGTCAAGAGTGAGATCTCAGCTGCCATCGTCGAATACACATCCGATGTTCCCGATCTAAACGAGATAAAAAAAGAATTAACGCTGTCGGACCCACATACACATGGTGACTTTGTGGAACATGCTGTTGGTAAGTAATATACTGACTATCGTCCTATCTTGGAATTCTATGAATTCACAGTCTCATAGAATCTCTTTTTTTCGTTTCTAATTATTTTACACTCATTTTGAATTAATTTATATTTCCATCGGTAATATGTTTGTAATAGCAAAGCTCTTGGCTGCTTTCTTCTTCTGATTGCTTGTTACACTTTCTCATCAAACCATAATTTGTTTGCTCTTACTAAAATCTAACTTTTTGGCATAATCCTTTCCACTATTTCATGTAGTGTAGTAAACAAACTGCAGAACTTCTTGTCCAAGTTCCTCATTTCATAATTCCACTTAATCGAGGGGTGTTTCACTCTTCGAAGTAGGTGTACACCAGCTCTAGAAGTACTGAAAGTGTCTCAAGTTACTATACAATACCTTCAATTACCTCGAATTACTCCCAAGTACATTCAAATTACCGTGACATGCTTGAACGATTTTCCAAAGTTTCTCCGAATTATTTCGAAATACTTGGAATTATATGGAAGTAACTATAATTAACGCAAAGTACCCCGAATTACTTCGAAATATTGGAATTACCTTAAAGCAATGGTGAAATACGAAGTAGGTGCATACATTTATGGAAATGGAAAACCCCCTCGCACTTAACACTTCCAATCAGTTGTTTTGTTTCTTGTTTACTCAGTTTTGTTAACCTAATTATTTTTTACGTACGTTTTTCATCCACCTGAAATTCCATCACTACCGTTTTGTAGAAATTTCCACCAATTTTATTAAAGTCAGTGTTAAATAATTACAGTAAATCATGAAGATACCCGCATTCAATTATTGGATTTTCAAATCAAATCAGAAGTTCCTGATTTTAAATATGGTATCAACAATAGTAATGATGATATCTACATCAAACGCGAAACATTAATGTGTGAGGAGTTGCATATCAAAAGTGAAGTTCAAGAAAGCCCTCTACATGAAACAGTAAGAACGTCTACCGAACTTCTAGATTTTTATTGTGGTTTGTGCAACCGTAAATTTGAATTCAAGAAGAACTTGGAGCAACATCTAAATAACCATACTGAAGCAGAACCTTTGCAATGCCATTTATGTCATTATAGATGCATAACGAAGGGTGCTCTACAACGACATACAAAAACACATGCAGTACACAAACATTTCGAATGCAATGTATGTGAATATAGTTGTATACGAAAGGCTAGCCTAGAGCGACATATGAAAACACATACGGGAGAAAAACCTTACAAATGCAATATATGTGATTATAAATGTATACAAAGCAGTGACCTACAACAGCATATCAAAACGCATACAGGAGAGAAACCTCTCAAATGCAATGTATGTGACTATAAATGTATTCGAAAGAGTAATCTACAGATTCATCTCAAAACGCATACAGGAGACAAGCCTTTCAAATGCTACATATGTAACTATAAATGTATACAAAAGAGTCACCTACAACAACATATCAAAACACATACAGGAGAGAAACCTTTTAAATGCAGTGTATGTGACTATAAATGTATACGAAAGTTTAGCTTACAGAAGCATTTGCAAACTCATATTCGAGAATAGCTTCCTCAATGTAATGTGCATAATAATTAAGAAAAAGAAAATTGTTTTTAAGTAACACATATTGTCAATATCAATCATTATTTTAGTCATTATAATATATGTCTTGTTTTATAAATATAATCTATTCAGACTAATTCTTACATTTGAAGTTTTTTTAAGCTATTACTTCTTACAAGTTTAATGGTTTATGATTGATTAAATTGTTAAGCAAATGCTTAGTTGCCAGGCGCGTTTTTAAGCCATGCAGCGGTTCAGTGCAAGTCATGCAGGGGCCCACACTCCGCAGCGAAGTGACCTACAGACCTAGCCCCTAGCCCATAAAGCCATTAAAAAATACAGCAAACAATACAACATTTACCGAAAATTTATTTTTCTCTTAAAACAAACAAAATTAAACAGACAAAAAAATAAAGATTAAAAAAATGTTTATAAGCGAACTCTAGCCGATATAAATTTTTTCACAAAATTTTTTAAATTCAAATTGTTGAGGGTATCTCTTTTGATTGAAAGTATTGCTAAATCTGACGTTCTCACTTGAGTCATTGTGCTCCTTAGGTGAGTTTTTAATCTATGCAATACACTTCGTTCGTTCCCCTATATATCCAGAACCCCTTGACCGATTTGGTGTGTGCAGGAACCTTACTCTCATTGCTGTACAATTATTAGGAAAGCATATATCGACAGGGGTTTGTCAGAGGCAGCTGCAGATATTTTAATTGCTTCACTTTCTAGTGCAACATTAAAGGAGGAGTACAATGTGTCGTTACAAGGTTGGTGGCTTTTTTGTAAAAACCGTTTGTTTGTCCGTTATAATCTGTTTCAATCATCAGCGAATATTGTTATTAATTTTTTGCTAGAAAGATTTAACAATGGTACGTCCTATGCAACCCTCAATGCTGACAGATCGGATCGGATCGGATTAAGTAAAGACTTTGCAAATAACAGAATCATTAAAAGATTTTTTAGAGGCGTTTTCAGACTACAGCCAACCAAACCAAAGTATGAAAAAACTTAGGATACTGCACTAGTACTGGTTTTCATTACTAAGTTATACCCTTCAGAATCATTAAATTTTAAACAATTAACTGAAAAATTAGTAATTTTACTAGCATTGATTACTGCACATAGGGTACAAACCTTTTCCTTAATAAGCATTGATAATATTACCTCAGTACCTTCAGGCATCTTTAGAAATCAGAATATCGGAATTAATAAAAACTTCAGCACCAGGAACGTTTTAACCATTTCTTCCCCTTCTTGATACAAAAACCTAAATTATATGCAGTAAAAACACTGCAATTGTGTTTTACTTGCAGGCATGTAAGATCGTTAATCGGAACCGGAATTAGACCTGTTTCTTGGTATAATTTTTTTCAAACACTTTTTTGAACTTTTAAACACATAGCGTTGTAGCGCATCTATAGACAAATCAAATGTTTTTTTACCAATGCTGTATCTTCAAAATAAAGGCCGCTGCGAATTTTGGAAAGTTTAAACTTTAATGCGCGATTACTCAAAAAGAAAATATCCAATCAATACAAATTATCATATTATTTGATAGCCCTTTAATAAGTGTAATGGAGTGATTAAAAAGCATTTTTGGAGGTTGTAAACATACTAGCGGCTCAAAATATCCGGCAGTTACATGATTTTAACTACGCCTATCAATAAGCTCTAATAAAAAAAAATTTCCTTCTTTGCATATTTTTGATAACTCTATAAATAAAGTTGTTATCGCCATTTTCGTGAGGGCATTCACTATCTTAGAGCTTGTTACGTAGTAGGAGCAAGCGCAGCCCGTACCTACCTAACCAACGCCTTGAGTCTGCAGCGGGCTTGTACCGGCTCGATTAGATGTAAATTTACATTACTTCTTGATGTGAGAATATTTAAAACGTAAAAAGTATGGGAAAGTACCAGCGACCTGTTTCGCCCATTTTTGTTTTTTATCAGAAGTCACACGTTTTTCAGCGTCTGATTTGTGTTTGTACTTTGATTTATTCTTAAAAGCAAAACAAATATTGCAATTAGACAAATAAAACAATAAATGAAAATATTTTTACCATTGAGAAATATCAGAAAACGGAAAACTTTGAGCTCAAACTTTAATTTTAGGTATTATTGCACTGGCAGTCATACAATATTATAGGTATAATACACTATTACAACGATGTTACTTCTTTGAGAAAAAAAAACTGAAATGATTCCAGTCAATAAATAAAAATATTTAAATATTTCTTACTACCGCTGTAATAATTCTCAGATTTCGTTTTGTTTATTGAATACTTTGACTTTGTAGCGGATCGGCAGAGAGGATCAATGGTGCACGTGCGTGGGCCCGTTCCAGTTCCAGGAACGGAGTTTATTAAAATTAAAGTCTAAATAATAAAATGAATGCTTTGCACTTTGCTAATCAAATCGGCGGTATTACATTCCCATGTAAGGGTAGGTATTATTTTACATTATTTGGAGATAAATATTTAAACTTAAAATAATACTTTTTACTATTTTAGTCTTGCTTAGAAATAAATATTTTTTTTATGGATAAAGATTTTGTTCCCTAATACACGGCCACAGGGGCCCGCTAGCCCTGCGGTGCAACGCATGGATTGCACCGACGTTAAATACGCCCCTGTCAGTTGTACATAGATATTCAAAATGCTTATTGTTTTTTCCCTTTTTTGGTTATACAAATTAAATACTTAAATACTTCAATTAAAGAATTATATTAAAATAGCCAAAAATATTGCCAGTGGTGGACCCAAGATGTGGAGGGGCCTGTGTGGACAATTACAGTTATTCTTCATAAAATTAAATTATCTCGAAAACGGTATGATTTAGGGACTTTCAACAAAAGCGCCGTTTTGAGTGTTGTTGTACGAGAATACGAACTTTAAGGCAAATATTCAAAAAGTGTAAAGATTAAAAATACCTGGAAAAAAATTGAACAAAATATAAATGTAAAACATGCAACTACCGCCAAAGTTATCAACAAACGAGTGACTATTCTGTTTTATCTTTGGGATGCTGTCACTCCCCATTGAGGCGTTTTAGTATACAAGGTAAGTGCAAAAAGTAATGCATAATGTACATTTCGTTATTTGTTTACTATGAGGACTAGCTTTTGTTTTAAAATGGCACCCTATATTTCTTTTCACGTTTTTTGATTTATATATGTATATATTTTATAACGCCGATCCTACTCAGTATAGCATATACCATATAACGCCGATTCCACTCCGTATAGCATATACCTTATAACGCCGACCTCACTTTCACGAAAACTTTTATATTAAAATCGCTACTTTGTAAACAATACTGATTCTCTTCGCTGCCAAAACTGAACCTTACATAACACAAATTATTTAATAACATCTGCCTTTATTATTATCAATATTCTATGATTGCTGAGAAAACCACTTTAGTACAGTTTATATACAAAGCACCTAAAAACTATTTTTCTTTTACGTTACATTAAGAAAGATTTTCTCCACCATGAGTTTTCAAATGCTTTTGCAAGTTACTCTTTTGTATGCACCTATAATCACATACAGTACACTTAAAAGGTTTCTCTCCTGTATGAGTCTTCATATGGTATTTTAAGCTACTCTTGTGTATGCATCTATAATCACATATACTGCACTTAAAAGGTTTGTCTCCTGTATGAGTCTTGATATGTCGTTGTAAACTACCCTTTTGTACACATCTATAATCACATATATTGCATTTGAGAGTTTTCTCTGTGGGTCTTTCTTCTGTATGTGTTTTTATTATATGTTGCTGTAAGTTACTCTTCTGTATACATCTATAATCACATGCACTGCACTCAAACGGTTTCTCCCCTGTATGAGTCTTCATGTGCCGTAGTAAGCTACCCTTCTGTACACATCTATAATCACATAAACTGCACTTCAAAGGTTTCTCTCCTGTATGAATCTGCATGTGTTGTTGTAAGCTACCTTTCTGTAAACATCCATAATCACATACAGTGCACTTAAAAGGCTTCACTCCTGTATGAATCTTCATATGGTATTGTAAGCTACTTTTGTGTATACATCTATAATCACATAAGCCGCACTGAAAAGATTTATCTCCTGTATGGGTCTTAATATGTCGTAGTAAACTGCCCTTCTGCACACAGCTATAATCACATATACTGCACTTGAAAGGTTTCACTCCTGTATGAATCTTCATGTGATGTCGTAAGCTACTCTTCTTTACGCATCTATAATCACATGCGCTGCACTTGAATGGTTTCACTCCCGTATGATTCTTCATATGTTCTTGTAAGTATCTCTTGCGTAAAAATTTCTTGCCACACACAGCACAATAAACATTTTCTTCTTTATTTTGAACTGTACGGCACAGGTCAAATTCATTTTTAATATGCAGCTCCTCAATCGCTAAAGGTTCTTGTTTGATGTAAATATCATTTGCAGGGACAGCATCACTGTACGTATCAGGAAATTCTGACTTTATTTGGATTCCCAACGGCTGACGGCTGGTGTTTTCGTGTGTCACTGTAATTCAGAAAAAACTCACGTTAATAAAATTAAATTAAAATAAATGTAAAAGTAGCTAGTATTGGTTTATTTCTACATTATTAAGAAATTGGAAAAATGCCATATTGGCAAAAGTAGACAAAATGTTAATGAAACTTAAGTTTGAGCCCTAATCAAATGACCGTTGCAGGCCGAGTGCAGTGCGACGTAAGTAGCGGGGGTTATGCAGGACTTTACAAATAGATAATTATCTCAGTTAATATAAACGAATTGAACCAAAAGGTATTTTAATTACAATGAGATGAGCATTTCTTCTTACGTAATTTTACTTTCCCATACTTTCAGTATTGTGATCGCAAACATTTTTAACGGAAATACGTTTTGGACCTCCACCAACCCAAAAATGACAGTCTGTACGTGCGTGTGTAACGAAAACCTCAGGAACTACTGCACCGATTTTTATGAAATTTGGTATTCCCCAGTACAAAAAAAATACTGTTCAGCCAGAAAGTTTTTTTTTACGAACCGGAAACGGAAGTTGTTTTTTTGGTACATTTTTCAACAACAGAATATTAAAAATGTTAGAACACAGTACGATAGAGGCGCCTAAGACAAACCGTAAGCGTTTTTCCGAACATTGTAGCTTGAAAATGGCTCCGCTGCGATTTTTTGAAAATTTTGACTTTAACGCCTTATTACTCGAAAACGAATGAACCAGATCGGGAACGATTCCGGAAGCAATGTTACTATGAGGGAGATTTGCTGAAATTATTAAAATTGGAATGTAAAAATAATAAAAAATTTAGGAAATTTTCAATAAACTATTGCTCAAAAACCCGTCAAACGATTTTTTTTTAAATTTTGTAGGTTCATAGAGGTATGGCTAAGCTATAATTTGGATCGCGCCCCAGCTTTGTAATTTCCCTGAATTTTTGAAAATGTTGACTCTAACGCCCATTTCCTCAAACACTAGTTGATAGATCTAGATTAAATTTGATACTACAATAGCCTTACATGAACAAATGTTACTATGTAAGAGAATTTCTTGTACAAATAAAAACTGTGAAGTTAAAATATTTTCAAAATTTATTCGTTGAGTCTTTCGCGGTTTCTCGAACTGTTAATATTACAATTTATTTTTGGCTTAGACCGCGTCCTCATTTGGGAACTACACCCAGCATAATCAGGTAAAGGCCGACCTGCAGCTTGTCTGCCTTTACAAGCATTTGCTTTAGAAGTCTAAGCAATATTTGTTCGTAGGCCCTGCCTGCCTAAACAGGGCCGTGTCCTTAGTTTGTATGGGTTCACAAACAGCTAACAGGCATAAGCCGATTAAGTATTATTGTCTTGGCAAACAAAATACATTAAGATCAAATCCTTGTCCGCCCCAAGGTTTAAATAAACTAAGCACACGGCCCTGTTTAGGCAGGCAGGGCCTACGAACAAATACTGCTCAGACTTCTAGAGCAAATGCTTGTAAAGGCAGACAATCTACAGGTCGGTCCTTACCTGATTATGCTAGGTGTAGTTCCCAAATGACGACGCGGTCTAAGCCAAAAGTAAATTGTAATATTGACATTTTCAAAATTTTTAACATTTTCAATAAAATTCCTCAAAAACTGACTACTCAATTTTTTTTAACTTTGTAGAGCTAGGAATCAGCTACAATTTCGTTCTTGTCCGAGTTCGCTGAATTCCCTGTGACGCCTTCTCTGAATTTTTGAAAACCGAAAATTCATGGCCCTCTTTTTAATAAACAAGTTAACGTTAAAAAAATTCTGTTTAAGTTAAATTGATGATGAGTAACAGCAGAAGACGATTCAAAACTTAATTTTTAGGCGCAGCAATATTTAGGGGGTTAATATTCCCCTTCCACCCCTAAGTTTTCGAAAGTTGTCTGTAAAATGACTACCAAATGTACGATTAGATACTGTAAATAATTATATACAGAGTATAAGCTATTTATCATTATTAACCCTTTACCCGTGCAATATCATTTAGTTTGACTTGCCTCCAGTAAGCAATTCTTTTACACGTGAGATAATATACATCTTGAGTAGAAGCTCGCAGTGTGCGAGAATAATACGTTTCGATTTCGTGACTGAAATGTTTCAGTAGTTGCACCAAATAGAAATAAGGCAACAAATATATTTTATTCGCATTTATTGTCTTACAAAAATGTTGGCTCATACCAGAGTCTCAAAAATACTTAATATTATACATTTTGCAGCAACTAACAAATAAATATGTTTAGTATTCTTTTTGGGTGTGATATTTCTTAAAACATGGATCAAGACATAGGGGAGTGTAACAATCCTTACACATATACCGAGTTTCTCTGCGTAGCTTATTTTTACTACATACAACACATCGTTTCATAGGCTTTCTCTTGGTTGCTGAAGTCGGTATCGGTTCAAGGAAATGTCGTCCCGTAAGCCGTGTTACACCTTCTGATCTTCTTCCTAAAACAACCATGAAAGTTGCTTTTTATTTAGTTATACATATAGAAAATACATACCTCTCCCTCCCCTACTGCTAATCGAATCGTCATGAAATTTTTCTAGAATTTGTCTTACAAGTTCAAGCTGGAAATGGGCAACATTTACGGGTTTTTTCGAAACAAATTTGTACAAAGCATGGGCGTTAAGTATTGACAAATCCAAAAAATGAAAGAATACCTTTCGGTACCATTTTTTGGTTTTCTTGACAGTTTCAATTGAACTTAATAGCATGTCTGACTTGTCAATAATGCCGATATTTTTATTATAATCAAGTATGCAGGTTGGTTTCATGATTTGACGTTTGGAAGAAGCCGAAACTTTTCCAGTATCAGCCATTTGTGGCTCGTGCTTAGTTGTTAGCATATATACCTCCTTGCTATCACACCATTTTACACACAATGTTTCTTGCGTGCTCTGGAAAGTCATTTCATCTTTACAAAGTTTTTCTGATAATTTTGGCATATACTTTTGGTTTTTCTTTGCTGTTCCGCAAGTGTTGGTTTTCTGTTGGTGAAGTTCACGCGCCAAAGAAGGGCTATTATAGCAATTGCCTATGTACAGTGTGTGGCCTTTGTTAAGAAAAGATTTTAACAGTGATAAAACAATGCCTCCCGACACTCCAATATCCTTGTTTTTAAAATCAAATTCGGTGTATGATCCTGTGTGCAGTATAAAATCTAAAATATATCCAGTAGTGCAGTCGGCCAAAACAAACAATTTCATTCCAAAACGGTGACGCTTGCTCGGTATACACTGCTTAAATCCTAATCGTCCTTTAAAAAGAACTAAACTCTCGTCTATGCAAATGTTCTGGAACGGAACTAAATTTTCCTTAAATTTGCATCTCAAGGAGTCCATAATGGGTCTTATTTTAAACAAACGATCATTGGCATTACATTCCTCGTTGTTATTGAAATGTAAGGCTCTTAAAATTAAAATATATCTATCTCTGGGCATTATTTGACGAAACACGGGTATATGGATGAGAGGATCGGTAGACCAATATTCATACAGGTCGTGCTTTTTCGTTCTGGTCATAAGTATTGATACGGCAATAAAGCAGTATATGTCGTTTTCCGTTACATTTTTCCATCTTATTAGTCTAGAATGTACACATTCATTTGTGGACGAAATCTGATTATAATATCTGTTAGTTTCTTCAACCACACAGCTGATAATATTTTCATCAAAAAACAACAAAAAATATTGTAGGTATGGTGTATTCTCATCCAACTGCTTATTAGTAGGTCCACTACTTTTCGAATCAAAGTTGTGCATGGATGGCTTAAAATTCTTGTCGTGACACCACGAAAAAGTACTGTAACAGTCATCTTTATTCTCATACCTTTTTCCCTCTTCGTAATCGTCTTCGCTTTCCTCATCTTCAGAAGAAATGGGTTTAGCAAATTTACTGTTGAGAGGTCCTGCACATTTTTGCGAACCCACTGCAGACAAAACTGTAGAACGTGCCTCCCTTGATGTCGACGGTTCTTCTATAAATTCTTCTTCGGACAGAGAATATCTTTCGTCACTGCCACTCAAATCACCATCGTCATCCACATCTGCAAGTTCTTCATCGCTCTCCATTATCATATTTTCTGGGTCAGATTCTGTTAAATATCTTTTGGTCATATTTGTGTAACACAAACACCTACACAACACTAACCTTTCGCCAATCGCTAAAGACGAGTACAGACATGTCGGCGTATTAACCCGCCACCTACCGAAATTTGCTTACTAGAATATGAGTAAGCATCTCTGGCATGCAAGAATATCCAACTGAAGCAATTCTCAAAAGGAAAGTATGTGGGGAACTATACTCGTAATTAGCAGTACCGGCGTTTAAAGCAATTGCCGAAAATTTGACTTGCACGGGTCAAGGGTTAAACAACCTGTGGTTACATTTTATATTTTTAATTACTTACCAACGTCATGCTCCACAGACCCACCATGTGAATTTAGCTCAAACATTGAACATTCTTTCTCGATTTCATTTAGATTGGGAGCATCATTAGTAGAATCGACAAAATCAGCTAACCAAACTTCGCTTGTGGCTTCAGGTTTTACTTCTTCTTCTTCTTCCATCTTCAATTTCAAATTCACGTCAGGATATATACTTCCTAAAACAATTATAATTTATTTTTATTGTTATGAGAAAGCACCTAACTTAGCTTACGACAAAACTTGTGGTTATTAATACATAAGACATGTAATTTCTGGTACTAAAATTTGAATTAAAAGTCTTATAAAATGATCGTGTTTCTAAACTGAAATTTCCACCGTCACACATTTTAAAATAAATATCAACCACCAAACCGAACGAAGTTAGGCCAAAAGTTTAAAAAATATCGACTTGGAGCTTCAAATGAATAAAGGAAAATTTTTATACGGCAGCAAATGGAACCCGCACTAGGTTAATTTTTATATTTTCCTTGTTAATTTAAATTTTTACACATACATACACTCATAAAAAACGCCAATAAACTTTTGATTGTCAAATTAGCGTTAAAAGTTAACAAATTGAAAAAAAAAGGAAAATTTCTTCTTCTGTGACAAAGTTACATAAATGTAACTTAGTAAGAGAATGCACAAAAGCCGTCCCGACCTTTTGTCATAACAAACGCGACAGACACACTACTGAACACTACAGGTATGTATTCAAGGTATTGTTATAATAAAATGCACGATTCTTTAGGAAGCGTTTGTGTCAATAAACAAAATCCCAGTACAGCTAATGTGGTTACATTTCCTGGTTTTCAATCACTTACCAACAGCATGCTCTACAGACCCGCCAAGTGAATTTGGTTCAGACAGTGAAAACTCTTTCTTGATTTCATTTAGAGGTAAAGCAATAGATGTGGGATCAACAATATCAAGTAGCGACGCTGTACTGGTGACTTCAGGTTTTAATTCTTCTTCCATCTTCAATCCTAATTTTGTACGATTTAGGTATATAATATAATTCCTAAAACATTTAAAATTTATACTTACTGCTTTTGTATACAATACTACTACTGCAAGACTGACTTACTTTTAAGTTCTAAGGCGTAAATTCACAGAATTAGTCTATAAAGTATTTGGAATTTTAAATCCCGATATTCACTCAAACAAATTAGAAACATAACACGAATTTAAACACAAAGCAACTACCTATACGTAAAAGTCACAAAAGAGCAAACGCAGTACTGTCCAGGAGGATCCAATCTACCGAATTATCTGCAACGCTCTACAAAAGTATAAAGTCGATTCTCCATCAAGTTGCGGTACAAAGACGTTTCTAAGTCTGTTCAAACCTTTCAATTCAACTTCTCAATATCGTATTAGTTAATATTTAGTAACCGAAAATATTCCGACATTATTTCATGAGTTAAAGTAATTTTATAGGTTATGTGTAGAGTTCAGCGTTGTCATTTGAACTACTTCATATACAGATCGAGTCAATATATTGCTGTATTTCATTAAAAAAAAGTATACATTCTGTAACTACTGGCAACTTGAAAATTTTAACACTAATGGAAGTCTTACGGTAAACTTTTCTACAAGTAAATAAATAGTTGAGTGAGATGCACAAGCCCTTGATAAAAATCCAATCTTCAAAATCTTGACTGCATCGAGTTCCTCGTGCAAAAGCGCATTCTTACAATGGTCGCATGCCTCAGCCATTTTGATATTTGACTGTGAAAGACAAAATTTGACAGAGTAAGGAACTCACAAATAAGGATTATGACTAAACAGGAACTTATCATGAAAAAACTGAAGAATAGGCAACTGAATTGGTATGGTCACATACCTACCAAGAATGGACCCAGAAAGAATTGTCAAGAAAGTGATAGAGACAGGAAAAGGAAGGAAAAGAAAGAGAGGCAGACCGAGGAAAACCTGGATGGAAAGGATAGAGGACGTGGGGGCAAGCAGAGGAAAAACCCTAAATGAAATGCAAACCTTGGCACAGGGCCAAATGAAATGGAAGAAGTGGATTAAGGAAACGGGGAGTATGGAACCCAATCCGACGCCCTAAAGGGCAAAAGGATATACGAAGAAGAAGACTGCTTTATTAGCAATTTTACAAAATGCGATAATTTGAGCGCTAAGTTAGTCCAATCTTCGAAAGCTTAAGTTCCCCGTGCAATAAGCGTTTCTAGAATAGTCGGATTCCTAAGCAATCTTGATTGTTGGCCAAGTTATTAGCAATTTCACAAAAATCGGTATTTGGAGCACTACATTTGTTCGACCTTCAAAAGCTCGACGGCATCGAATTCCTCATTGGAAACACGTTGTTAGAATGGTCGCATGCCTATACCATGGCATATCAAATTTTAAGATGGCATGCCATCTTGATATTCGACCAAAGTACAAAAAGAAAACTGCAAAATCGAAATTAATAAACGTTTAATTAAATGTCTACAAAACCTAACATCAGTGAACTCGACT
Source organism: Ctenicera cuprea (assembly GCA_958336395.1). Classification (NCBI taxonomy): domain Eukaryota; kingdom Metazoa; phylum Arthropoda; class Insecta; order Coleoptera; family Elateridae; genus Ctenicera; species Ctenicera cuprea. The sequence continues at coordinate 5,725,208 of OY284486.1, read as the reverse complement.
CAACTCTTACGGATCTGTATATAATAATAAAGTTTAAAACGTCAGAACAAAAAAAAATACAGCACAACACAGGGACCTTCAGAAATGGTTGGAGTCAAACTTATTTAATTTGTAATTTTTCAGTGGTCATTTGACGGGACTATAATATCGACAACAAATTACCCATAACAATGGACTATCTATGAACCATACTATAATCTATGATCAAGCTTGCAGTTCGTTCAAACATCAACTCAGTGTTGAAATATAAATCAAAAGTTAAGTCTCGAAGACATTATATGAAAAGCTTATTACGACAGAAAAGATACTTTGCAATTTCACCCAGCTTTCACAGATTATTTTTTAATCAAATGGAAAGGACTAGCAAGGGGTCCCGATAAAATTTTAACCTTTGAAAAATAGTCACCCAAGTGCCCCCCTTACGAGCCGCCACTGGAACTTTTATTATTTCGTATAAGTTTATATTTACAATATGTGTACTTAAAAAACATTTTCTCTTCAACAATTATTACCTACATTACTTGAGAAAGTTTATCCCCAATATGAGTTTTCAAATGCTTCTGCAAGCTATGCTTATGTATACATTTATAATCACATACACTGCAGTGAAAAGCTTTTTCTCCTGTATGTGTTTTCATATGTCTTTTTAGGTCACCCTTCCATTTACAGCTATAAACACATACATTGCATTTCAAAGGTTTTTCACCTATGTGTGTTTTGAAATGTTGTTGTAGCTGACTGTTTCGTATACATTCATAATCGCATATATTACATTTGAAAGGTTTGTCTCCTGTATGTGTTTTTAGATGGAATTGTAACTCACCCTTTTGTATGCACCTATATTCGCATACATTGCATTTGAAAGGTCTTTCTCCTGTATGTGTTTTCGTATGTCGTTTTAGGTGACCGTTTTGTGTGCTTTTATAATCACATATATTGCATTTGAATGGTTTGTCTCCTGTATGTGTTATGCTATGTTGCTGTAGATGACTCTTTTGTATACATTTATAATCGCAAATATTGCATTTGAAAGATTTTTCACCTTCATGTGTTTTGAGATGTTGTTGTAGCTGACTGTTTTGTATGCATTTATAATCACATATATTGCATTTGAAAGGTCTGTATCCTGTATGTACATTCATATGACGTTGAAGGTTACTCTTTCGCATAGACATATAATCACATAGTTTGCATTGAAACGGTTTTGCTGTAGAATGATTATTTAAATGCTGCTGTAAGTTCTTCTTGAATTCAAATTTACTGTTGCATAGATCACAAGAAAAACCTTTAACTTCACTAGACTTCCTCACTGTTTGATGTTCTTGACCCTCTTCAACTTCATTTTTTATATGCAACTCCTCAGGTTTCAATGGTTCAGGCTGAATGTGGATATCATCATTTCTGCTCTTGCTACCACATTTCAGATCAGGAAGTTCTGATTTTATGTGGAGGTCCAACGATTGAACGCTGGTATCTTCGTGTTTCACTGTAATTATTAATACTTAGCTTAATAAAATTAGTTTAGCATAAATGTACAGGGTTTTAAAAATCGTGATATTTATTACAAATATCAAAATATCCGATATTCATCTGATATAAATATATATAAAGCAATGAACCACGCGCACAAAGGCAGGAGAAACGCCTCCAATCAATGCAAACAGAATTTTTAAGAAGAGAGGAAGGTGTACGTAAAAGTGACAGAATCAGCAATGAGGAACGCAATCAGGAACACGTGAAGGTAAAATCATTCACTAAAATAATGAAGAAGAATCAGCTCATATGGTGTGGTCATTTGTTACAAATGTGCGAAATGAGGCAACCAAAGAAAATGTGAGGAGGGAAGTATGGAAGGAAGCAGAACCAAAGGCTAGCATAGGATCAAATGGAATCAGAAAATATCGGGACACCTCCAAAGAAGAAGAACGAGTTGTGGAAAGCAACGTTACTAGCACGTGAGAGAGTGGACAGTGTTCATCAAGAAATAACATAATCATACATCGACACCGTAAACGGTCTTGTATTTCTTTTACTGTACCGGGTGTTAATAAAGCCTGGTGAACCCTTTTGTTTTTCCTTATTTATTAAAATAAACAAACGAAATTTGCTTAGAGTTCAGTGGCGTAGCGGAAGGCCCGGCAGACCCCGCATTGCGGGGGGGCCCCCGAGCCAAGGGGGCCCCTAATTTACGCAGCGGTCGAGATAAAGTAATTGTAAAATTAGGACCTCTTTAAAATTATCAGTGCCTTATTAAAGTAGAAATGCAAAGAATACCGATATAGGACAACTTGAAATTTGAGTGTTACACATTCTAACAAATCATCAGGTTGTGTTATCGAAAACAAAATAAAACAGTCAGTCCAAACACAGCTATAGTGTTCTCAACCGCCCATATATTTGTTTTGTTTCAGTTATAGGTCACAGCAATAAATCGCATCTATGTTATTAAACATAACTTCAGAAATCAGAAATTTGAAGGGTCTTTATTTAACATTTAACTTGTTTAGTCTAACTGCATGTTAACTAGATGTAGGGCCCTCAGTCTGTAAGAAATCGTGTAGATGTGTGATTGTTAATAGTTTTATGAAAAGAAAAAGAATTTAGTAAATATTGCGGGTAGTTTTTAATTTTTAATTGACTTCGCTAAAGGCGCGTTCTCATGATTCGATTTTAGTTGATCAACTTTAGTGGATCAACTTTAGTGGATCAACTAAAATCGAATGAAAATTGCTGTGAGAACATACATTTCAACTTTTGTCGGTCAACTTCAGTTGATTCCACAAAAGATTGACCCATTCAAACTTTATCGTTCAAGTTATGAGTCAACCACTATCTTTTAGACGAGTTGAAACGCGTTTGAAGCGTGTGAACACTAAAGTTGATCAATTAAAATCGAATCATGAGAACGCGCCTTAAGGAAAATGTTTGTCGAAGTCGTCGTTTTCAATAGTAAAGGTAAGCGTAATTAATTACCTTTAGTTAATAAAGGGCCCCAAAAAAGTAATCTTGCGGGGGGGGCTCATAAATTTCAGCTACGCCACTGTTAGAGTTATCTGCATTCTAAAAATGTTTTATTTCACTTTTGTTTACTATTAAGAGTCCTTTGACCCATCAAAATCGACTTCAATCAAGTTATATACACTCAAAAAAATACATTTACAACCTAAAAAACATACCCGTTAAAATACTACGTTGAAAAAGATATTTTTCCTCCCTTTCTCTCTCCCCTTCCCAGCGCTACCACCTTTGTCTCTCCCCTACCACTTCTCTGTCCCTCACCACCACCTCTCTCTACTCCTCTTACTCACCCCACCCCCTCTCTCTCCCGCTCACGCTGTCTGTTTGGTTTAAGAATTAAATCTTCGTTTCATTTGTTAAAAAAAACAATATTATGTAATACGTATTATGCCGGTATTGCTATAAGCAACGCAATCGTACATTAGCAGCGCACTGGCACAGGAATATCAGTTGATTTTGTATCATGCCAGCCTAAGCTTTTGGTTACAAAATAAACGCGTCAGAATTTGTTTCTGGATCAAGCATAAGTTTCCAATCCACAGCAGACTTACACCGCAAGCTCCTCTTAGAAACCCACAGCAACCCAACTCCTTCAAGAGCCTCACGGCACTCCGATAGAACTAAGCCTATACAATTATTCTTCCAAGATGCGGACCAGCAGGACCACTAAGCACACTGCCCAATTTCTACGCGGACACCAACTTACCAACCCAAATAGCATATCGTCGGCCACCACGCCCGCTAGACCTCCAGAGCTCCCAACCCATGATTCTGCTACTTCTCAGTTCCCGTAATTATCCCATAGGATAGCGCCTCTTGCATTTAATTAACTATCTTTGTTCATTGTTCTTTGTTAGTGATAATATATTAACTTGATTGTTTATGTTTGATGGTATTAAAACATAATTTTGTTTAATAAATACATACATTAGACCTTAAAAGTGTTAAATATTAATGTAAATCACACATATTTTCGACTTCGGACATTAACAGTAATATATCTGTGTTTGTTAATGCACCACAACTGCGAAAGTTACTGCGCAACTTTTTGGTAAATTTAATTTAAAAGTTCGAACCATTATGAACAAAAGACCACTAGATAATTTAATTAAGATCACAAATTGTGAAGTAAATGTTTGTTACAAATTAACCGAATAACATACAAAGTGTGAGAAAAACAAATGATAAAATGTACATTTAGCTGCGGAACAAACATCATACACTACAGCTACAGCATTGTTATTCTACAAATCCGGAACAGACAAGCAATAAAAAACAATACAATATTCCAACATCGTCTGCTAGATGTTGGAATATTATATTTTTCTGTTGTAAATTAACAGATATTTTAATGCAATAAAACGTAGAATAGAAATATTAACAATATGATGTAATAAAATTTAAAATACAATGCAGTTTTTGCTTTACAATGTTAGTTAAATAAAAAATACTGTCAAGGAACGTTACTGTTTTCAAAATGTTAAAATGTTGTATTACTTCCAACTGTTTTATCAAATGCTTTCTAAATAGTTTTAATTTTCTATATTAAAGGGATTAAAGAGTAAAATTTAAAATAAAACTTTAAAAATCTTTTACGGTATTAATTAGGATTTGTTTGTATGCACAAAAATTACGTTTATACCTTGCTGAGCATATACATGGTGTTGCTTTGGTAACGATAATTTTATCTTGTGAAAGCGTTGTTTCTAAAGAATATCAGAGTTGCAAAATGCAATTTCAAGATTCCCATCCTACGCTGCTTAGCCGGTTATTCCAACTCAGCGCAATTTCAAGATTCCCATCCTACGCTGCTTACCCGGTTATCCCAACTCAGCGAACCAAGTGCTAGTTTACAGATCTAGCATGCACCCTACCTCAAAATCCCCAAATTAACTATCTGAACCCTCCCTTATTTATTGTTGATCCAAATTTAAAAAAAATTTAGAATTGAGTTTCAAATTTGAGTTGGTCAAATAGGAGGCAAGCTCTCAACCCACTGACCTATTGCCACCGCCTCTAGTGAAACTAGTAGTCAAAGGTGTAAAATGTAAAAACAAATAGGCACCAACAATGCAATTTTAAATAATTATATGTAGGGTATAAGCTATTCATCATTATTACACAACCTTTGATTACATTAGCCGTTGCTAATCACTTACCTACAACATGCTCCACCAAGTCAGCATGAGAATATGGCTCCGACAGCGTAAATTCTTGTTTGATCTCGTTTGGACGGGGAATGTCTGCTGTGGAATCGACAGTGGCCGCATTTGAAATTTCACTGGTGACTTCAAGTTTTACCCCTTTCTCCATCTTCTACTTTTTAATTAGTAACAGTATATGTACTTCACAAAACCCTAAAAACAAAACATTTAATGTTCATGTCCATTGTATGTATGAGAAACCTACTATAAGTATGACACTGTCAACGTGAAATTTCAGAGAACAAGCGTAGATATAAGATATTTTTGGTCTGTAGTACAAACCTTTAAATAAGGACTTCTGGATATATTGACTTAACATTTGATAAGCAGTTTTTGTAGGTTAAGTAAAGTTCAAGTATTAGCTCTACTTACGAAATGAGAAAGACGTCACGCCCTGGCGATTCATTTGAACTACAGCACATACAGGATGAGTCAACATATTTGCATTAGATTTTTATTATTTTGCCAGTTATTTATTAAACAGTTATTCATAAAATACGTTTTTGGTTGTTTCAACAAGGACTGATTGTTTACAACTGCTTATTAACTAACGGTATCAGGAAATGACATATGATCGACATTTTTAAAATGTATTATATATTTAATGTATAAGAGGTGTTATTGGTAAGAAAATCACGTTAATAAAGAAAATAACATTGGTGTTCCGTGGGTTCAAAATTTGTTAAGGCAATAGGTAATGCAAAATTAATATAACATTAAGATTAAATAACAAAAAACTTCTTATTAAAAAAATTAGGCTCCTTGTCCTTATCAAATATCAACAAACAACAAAACATGTATTTGTCTTTTCAAAGTTGGTCCACCAGATTTTCCATCTTCACAAAAACAACAATTGAGCATCGCATTTCCGAGATATTTACCAAAACATTTTTTTTAATGGAATGTTTTTACATAAATGGATAGAAAATTAAATTCTGAACAAAAATGCCCATATAACTTTTTTTGATAACCACTCATCCATTTCCAACAAGATGGTGCCCCCGCCCATAACTACCACTGTACAAATGAATTATTGCGTCGGTTATTTGGAAATCGCTGGATAGGTACAAATGGACCCATTCTGTGGCCTCCACGGTCACCCGACATGACCCCATTGGACTTTTACTTATGGGGGCACGTAAAAAATGAAGTGTATAAGACAAGATATGCAACGGTAGATGAGCTCCAAAATGCTATCACCATGGTCATTAGAAATATTGATGGACGAACTATTTTGAAAGCAACTCGTAGTGTTGAGCAGAAGGGCAACATTTTTGAACATGTACTTTAAATGATTATGATATTCGTTACCTGCTATCTCCTTCTCTTTTTTTATTGAATAAAATGCTTATTTTCTATGTGTACCTATGTAATTTTATTAAAAAAATATTGTAAAATTAAGTCTATAACTTCTTTAATTCTGATTTTTTTGTAATCATGTAATAAAATTATTTTGTAGAGAATCGAATTTCCTATCAAACTGTGATAAAACATACAGGGTGTTCCATTTAAAGGTTTAAAACAGTTATTTCCAAATAACTCGGTTATTTTCAATATTATCAAAAAAAGTTATATGGGCATTTTTGTTCAGAATTTAATTTTCTATCCATTTATATCACAATATACAGGGTGTTTCATTAAAAAAAAAATGTTTTGGTAAATATCTCAGAAATGCGATGCTCAATTGTTTTTTTGATTTCACTATCATAATCAACATTAAAAATTCTACTAGTTTGCCTATTTAACCGGCAACGTAGTTCCTATAATAACAAAGTTAGCAATAGTGCAGACTTAACTTGGAACAGAGGTTCGGACATATTCTGTAAATGACTGGCTGGAAGCATTGTTAGAAACTAGGGTAGAAGCCAACCACCAAAACCTAGTGTAGAAAACATTACAGAAAATAAGCCTAAAACAACCATTTGTCACCTTTCCCGACAACTTCTATAGGAACATGTTAAACAATATTCAACAGGGAACCGCATTTACTTATTTATTTTAATCAAGCAGAAAGAAGTACAAGAATCCATATTGTTCATATAAATACAAATAACATATGAAAGTAAAAACAAAATGTGATTAGATAATACAGAATACAAAATTATAAATCACGAATATTGTATATGTAGTGATGATAATAAACTCCTTTACCGAATCAGAAAAATTCTAGTGATTTCCAAACCAATTGATTGTGCTTCAATTGCTGCCAGTTGACCCACCACAAAGAATGCAGTTTTGTGAATGATTTTGACGCACATTAAATAATGATGATGCACTAAAAAAAAACTTTTTTTATATAGATGCGGTGTGGTTTTATCTGTCAGGCTATGCTGAAAATCCTCATCAGTTTGCTGAGCTGTTTGTGCCCCATGAAAAGTTAAGGTCAGAGATGGTGAGTTTTTAAATGCTTCTGCAAACAGCGCTTATATTTAAACTTATAATTACATATAGTACATTGAAAAGGTTTCTCTTCAGTATGCGTTTTGAGATGTTGTTGAAGGTTACTCTTTTCTATACATTTAAAGTCACATACATTACATTCGAAAGGTTTTTCACCTGTATGTGTTTTAAAGTGATTTTGTAGCTGATTGTTTCGTATACATTTATAATCGCATATACTGCATTTGAAAGGTTTCTCTCCTGTATGTGTTTTCATATGTTGTTGTAGGTTATTCCTCTGTATACATTTATAACCACATAAATTGCATTCCGAAGGTTTTTCACCTGTATGTGTTTTGAAGTGATGTTGTAGCTGACTGTTTCGTATACATTTATAATCACATATACTGCATTTAAAAGGTTTCTGTCCTGTATGTGTTTTGATATGTTGTTGTAGGTTATTCTTTTGTATACATTTATAATCACATACATTGCATTTGTAAGGCTTCTGTCCTGTATGTGTTTTGATATGTACCTGCAACTCACCATTTTCTATGCACTTATAATCACATAGGTTGCATTTGAAAGGTTTCTCTCCTGTATGTATTTTTGTATGTCGTTTTAGGGTACTTCTTTCTATACATTTATAATCACATATATTGCATTTGAAGGGTTTGTCTTCGGTATGCCTTTTCATATGACGTTGTAGGTTACTCTTTCGTATACATTTGTAATCACATACATTGCATTGAAAAGGTTTGTTTCCTGAATGTGTTCTGATATGTTGTTGTAGCACACCTTTGTGTTTACATTTATAACCACATTCATTGCATTGAAAAGACTTTGCTTTACTATGTTTATGTAGATGTTGCTTAAAATTCTTCTTGGATGCAAATTTAGTATTGCATGCTTGAGTAGACGATTTAGTTGTTTTATCCATAAGACAATCTTCGATTTCATTTTTTATATGCAAATTCTCGATCAGCAATGGTTGATGCTTGATGTAGATATCATCGTTACTACCCTTGATATCATAATTCAGATCGGGAAGTTCCGATTTTATTTGGAGGTCCAACGATTGAATGCTGGTATCTTCATATTTCACTGTAATTAGTTAATAATTGCTTTAATAAAATTAGTTTAGCATAAATGTACATTTAGAGGAAGTGCTCAAAACTATATTATTTAACTATTATTGGAGATTTAAACAATCCAGTTAGTAATGTAATTTGGAGAGGAAAAAAATGTAAATATAAAACAATTAAGAAAACAAAACTGAGTAAAAAAGAAACAAAACAACTAGTTGGCACCGTTAAGTGGTATTATGAGATCAAGAACTTGGATGAGAGGTTCTGTTGCCCAAATATTCGGTATTAAGCTGTGAGAGACTGACCGAATATTCTGTAATAAACCTGCTGGAATAAACCTGCTAGGTGCAGTGAATAACTCCAGCCTACTTCTATTGCTCTATGCTGTGATGAAAGTTTACATGGAGGTGGTAGAGCAATACAAGCAGGTATCGGCTTTCTAGTATGAAAGGCTTTTGTTTTCTTTAATACTATTTTTAAGAATGTTTTGTTTTCTTTATGAAAATTTTGTTAAATATATTTTTATAACCTACATAATCAATTCCATTTTTGTACAAATCCAGACATTCCATAGTTGAGTGGTCTGTTGCTTAGCTAGTGCCATTACAATTTATAGAAACACGAATATAAATTAAATTCCTAACACTCTAATAGAATTGCATGCAATAACGTCGCTACTTAGTTTTGGTTGAACCTTCGTCATTGGTCTTATCGACGTTCAAGCACATCTACCAAAATTACGGTGCAACCTATTTATTGGACACATATTCAGTCGAAGAGACCCGATGAAAACCTCACACCCCTATAAACACGATAAGGATCTTTATTTAAAGAGAAAACCCAAGCGTTTCTCGTACTGAAACCAACACAAAAGAAAGGATACATGAGGAGTTCACGATTGCTGCAGTTGTAGAGCAGACGGAAATTATAATATGCAATGAGATAAGTAAAGATATTCAAGAAAGAATCGAAAGCTCCAGCAGCCTTCAAAATTCAACAAAATCTAAAGATTTGGTAGCAGAAAAAGGAGTACCAGAAACCAACAGTTACTCGTTGTCATATAATTGATGGATACCGGGTAAAAACATATAACACAAAATATTCTGATTTGGAAAGTCGTAAGTTTTTAAAATAATGTAATGTTAAAATAATATGTTACTCCCGGCTCCAGTTGCTCTAAAGTAGCAAGGTAGCATTATTTATTTAAGCTCCAAAAATAGGTTACGTTCACAGGGAACAGGAGAATAATCGTTTGGTATTATAAGAATTTGGCAGAATTTTTGACAACAGTTTAGTCAAGCATTATTACACAATCTGTAATTACATTTTTTTTAATCACTTACTAACAGCGTACTGCACAGAGTCACCATGTCTCTGCGGATCTAACCATGAAAATTCTTGTTTGATATCTTTTAGATGGGGAACAACTGATGTGGACTCAACAATGATGGCTAACGAGATATCACCCTTGACTTCAAGTTTTACTTCTTTCTCCATCTTCTATTTCCAATTACTACTGGTATTATTACTTCCTAAACCATAAAATAATGAAAATTTACATTTATTGTAAGTTTAGGATACCTACTATGAGTATAAATCACTAACAAAGCGAAATGTTACAATTTTTTTAGTCTGCAGTACAAACCCTTTAATTAAGTCTTCTTGATATAGTGATTAATAGTTAATGTTTGATAAGCAAAATATAGGGACAGAGAATTATGTAGGTTAAGGGGATTGCTAATGGCATTATCTGCTCCAGTGCACGGGATGTAAAACATGCCACGCCCTGACCGTTCATTTGAACTATCGCACATACAGAATGAGTCAATATGTTTGGAACGGATCTTAATTTTGACAGTATTTACTAATTAGTTAATAGTTATTAATAAAGTGCGTTTCTAGTTGTTTTAGCAAGGATTGATTATTTACAACTGATTATTAATTGACGGTATCAGAAAATCATTTATCTTGGTCAATTTTTTAAATATATTTATTTTTCTAATGCATATGGAGTGACCCATATAAAGCCACAGGGTTATATCTTAACTATTTAACTTTTAATTTATTTATTAATATACGTAAGAAACTCACGTTAACAAAGAAAATATATATATATATATATATAAACTTGATTACTAAAGCTAATGAATACTATTATAATAAAACCATCATTAGATATTTAAATACAGAAAGAAATTATAATAACCAAATATTAATTTTCCTAAACTATAAGCTGGAAATTTGTTTTAAATATGCTTAATTATTTTAGAAAAACAAACTTCAATTGGAATCAAACTAATTCTGCCTTTTCTTATGAAATCTATGTCTTTTAGTGTCAAATGTAGGTGTAGACTGTTGTGCAATTACCACAACCTCTAGTTGCCATAGCCAACAACAAAAAAGCACAACCGAGGATACACGATTAGTTTCCCGCGCTAATACAGGAACTTGCTTAGACGAGTGAGTATAAGTTTAGTAATCCTTGTTACCCGTAACGTTGGGGGGTCCCAACGGTCGTAGAAATAAATAAACTACAGTGTTACAGCTAACAAAATAATAGTACACAGCTAAGAGAAGATGTACTGGAGTGGTGAAGTTTCAGAAGTAGCCCCACCCTACAACTAGGGTACTCTGAACAGTGTCTTGACGATGTCTCTCGCAACTAGGAAATTTCGTTGAAGCAACTAAGGGATGGTGTAGAGTCTTCTCTGTCGCAAATAAACCGGAAAACTTTAAGGTGAAAAGTTTTTTCTCAACTAAAAAAATTCTCGCATTGAAAGGAAAATTGGTGTGGGTTCATTCCCCGTGAAAAGACAGGCCGCTATAGAGTCTTTCGGACTTCACACAGGAGTTCTAAGATGCTCTTCAGTCATGAAAGGATAGTAAACATGAATTAAAATAAGAAATTTGGATAAGGAGTGTTGTTCCGCGAAAAATACTGTCTCAGTATTCACCTTTTGGCTCAGAAAAACCGCGGAAAAAACCTGTGCCAGGACAGTCAGCCGGAGAATCAAACTCAGGGCCTCCCGAAGGAAAGGCGAACGCGTTAACCGCGGAGCCACCTGTAGTATAGAGTTTTTAAGATTGTAAAAGTTAGTTAGGTACCTAGGACATAGGTGAGGAGTTAGACGTGTTTTGAAAATGACAGTAATCGATAAGTTTGTGTAATCTTATTTTGAAGTGTTAAATAAATATATACTCTCTTTATAGAGCGTTCTTATACACTACAATTTGGCGACGAGCGGGTTTTTCGTGCTACAAGACGTGAATGTGCGAAACACGGAAAAAAACATAACTTTCAAAAAGAATCATGTCAGATTTCAACTTTAACGAACCTTTACCGTTCGATCCACATTCAGATCCTACTTCGATGGACCAGAGGTGGACTAAGTGGCTAAAGAAATTCGAAATATATGTTGTAGCAGCGGATATAACCAACGATATCAGAAAAAAAGCAGTGTTACTCAACCTAGCAGGGGGAGATGTAGCAGAAATTTTTGATTACTTGCCCAATGCAGGCACCATGTATCAAGAAGCAACAGCTGTACTGAACCAACACTTTAAACCAAAGAAGAACACATTGTTTGAAATTTATAAATTTCGGCAGGCCAAACAAGAACACACCGAAACTTTGAACGAGTTTTATGCACGATTAAGAAGCCTAAGCGCAACATGTGAATTCCTAGTGGCGGATAACGAAATCAAAATCCAAATCCTAGTAGGAACAACCTCAGAAAGCCTCAGGAAGAAAATACTGAAAGAAGCAACAATAACACTCAATGACATCTTGGAATTTGTTCGTGCTGAGGAAGTAATTGAAGGACAGGCTGCAGTACTAGCAAAAAAGAAGGAAGTGATGAAGCTTAAATCCTCAAAACCAGAAACCTATCATCAACAGAAGTCATCAAAACCTAACTCATACAAAACATCAAACAAGAAGTGCCAGAATTGTGGTGGCAGTTATTGGCATCGGAACGGGTTATCAACATGTCCTGCACGTGGACAACTATGTTTCAAATGTGGGAGATCAAACCATTTTGCGAGTGTGTGCAAGCAAAAGCCAACCCACTGGAACAAAAACAAGCAAATAAAAATAGTAACAGAACAACCCAACAGTGATAACGATAGTGACAGCTATATCTTTAACATTAACAAAACAAGTGCTGAACTGCCTAAAGTAACTCTAAATTTGTGCGGTGTTAAAATAAACTTTCTTTTAGATACCGGAACTAGCTCTAACATAATTACCGAAGCTATCTATAAAAGGCTGCACGAACCAGCACCTTTAAAACACACAACAACAAGTTTGTTTCCATACCAGTCAACACAACGACTACCAGTCATAGGAAAATTTAGTGCAACAATCTCAAACAGAACTGGTACAACAACAACCAACGCAGTCACTTTTATGTACTTGAAGGAAACTCACAATCGCTTCTTAGCTTTAAAACAGCAACCGAACTGGGTTTGATTAGTCTAACATACAACATATCTGCTAATCAGAATGAGTATATGACAAAATTTCCTAATTTGTTCAAAGGAATAGGAAAGTTAATAGGAATGCAGGCACATTTGCACATAGACAATACTGTTCAACCAGTGGCACAACCGCATCGAAGAATTCCCTTTCATGTTAGAAAGAAAGTTGAGGAAGAAATAAATCGTTTGCAACAAGCAGACATAATTGAAAATGTAACAGGGCCCAACACTGCAATTAAACGAGAAAGGCACATAACTCCAACAATAGATGATTTTATCACAGAACTAAACGGTGCGTGCGTTTTTAGCAAATTAGATCTTAACGATGGATACCATCAACTGGAACTTGACCAAGAATCAAGAAACGTGACAACATTCTCAACACACACAGGTCTCTGGCGCTATAAGAGATTGAACTTTGGAATAAATTCCGCCACAGAACTTTTTCAAAACACCATTCGTCAAGTAATAGCTAGATAAAGGGGGGCATCAATGTCAGGGATGACATCCTAGTTTTCAGAAAAACAAAGCAACAACATGATGCAGCACTACATTAAGAGAATTCTTAGTAAGTAAAATTCAAAAAGACAAGACCTTTCAAAAGCTTAGCGAAGCAATAAATAGCAGAATCGCTGATGAGTCTAGAGCCGATCCTGGAAGAAGTATCGAAGCTGCACCTAGAAGGTTACATCCTCACAACTAATTCCAACAGGGGGAGAAATGTAGTATAGAGTTTTTAAGATTGTAAAAGTTAGTTAGTTACCTAGGAGTGTTTTGAAAATGACAGTAATCGATAAGTTTGTGTAATCTTATTTTAAAGTGTTAAATAAATATATACTCTCTTTATAGAGCGTTCTTATATACTACACCACCTTTCTCTGTTTTGAATTGAAAACGGGGTCTCTATTGATAGGAACAGAAAATTAACGATAACCAATAAAAGGGGTTACATTCCGCATAAATGAGGTAAATTCTAACGGTTTTTACCGGTCTCGAAAGTGAGCGAATTTGAACCTAATTGACAAACTTAGACCGTTAGAGTATCAAAGTAAACAAATAGAGGGCGTACCTTTAGTCACAATACATGTAGGCTTGGCTAATTCAAATTATGTGAAATTTTAGATTTAATTCATTTTCATTCAATATGTGAAATGGTTACATCCTCATCTTACCTTGAAACACGCACCACCAGTCTTGATCTACCGCTACGCTATAATATCATTGATTACCTTTAATGCTGGTAGTTCACAAACCTGTAATAGTTCTAATTACTATCTAAGCTAACCTAAACATTTCTAATTTACACATTTGTTGTAATTTATAATTGTTAACAATAGTTATTTTTTCTCTATTAAAAGAAAACGGTCAGCGTTTAGAAAAATTACAGTTTATAAAAGGTATCTTACGTACCTACTTAAACATAAATTTTTATTTTTGTACCAAGCAGATCAGCCATTAACGTTTATCCTTTCCCAATTTGTGAATAAAAAATGAAACAGTTTTGTAGAATCTGCCTAAACGCGATAACTGATTTAAATTTTGTGGATATGAAGATTAGTGAACCATCACAAATTAAAATACAGCTTTCAATTTGTGTTCCGGAAATGGTATTAATAATTTCTAACCCTACTAATTCATTAATTTTTATTGTGTTTTTTTTTAGGTCCTTGATTTAGTGAAAGATCCAATTTTCTGCAAATTTTGTGTGAATGCTTTGCATTCTGCATATAATTTTAAAAATTTGTGTTTAAAGACGGAGCAACATATTCAAAATTACAGTCGTAAACTTTTACATAGTAAAAGCATTGAAATTGAGGATTTATTACATGATTTACAGCGGTGTACAAGAAATGGTGTATGCGAAATTAACGGTGGAGGTAACAATACAATAAACGAAGGCTTTGCAGCATCACCGACCATGAATTTCTTATCGGATGATGAAAATCTTGGAGGCGGCAAGAATTTCAATACTGAAAGCAATATGAGTCAACGTCCAGTAACATTGCCAGTAGATGCAGCCAACATAATCAATGCTATAAACATTGTCGCAAATGATTTCACTAAACCTGCTATACAAGTTTCTGCAGATGAATTAAACAATTTGCTAGAAGATGATAAACTTGAGAATGTACAAATTCAACCTCAAGTGTTCAAACAGAAGAGTGAAAATGAATGTGAAGATATTACAATAAAAGAAGAGGATATTGCCTTACCAAAACTGGAATCGTCGTCATATGAAGGCTTTGAGGATAACTTATTTGAAGATGTAGAAAGTGGAGGTAACACGCCTGATGTGAAGAGTATCAATAATGAGATTGAAATTCTTCAAACTCACATTCAAACGCAAAGTTGTTTTGTGAAACTTACAAGGCTTCCTGATGATATTGTGCATAAATTCACAAGTAGAACTAAATATTATTTAAAAAAACATGAACTGATTCAGGAAAGAAAATTTCTTTATTGTGCTTCATGTAACTTCCATACTGTAAATAGAAATTCATTAATACTGCACATACGAACTCACAGTGGTAAAAAGCCATTTGCTTGTAATGTGTGTAATTATCGCTGTTCACAAAAGTTGCAGTTGAAGTACCACCTACAAACTCACAGTGGTGAAAAGCCATTCGCTTGTAATGTGTGTACTTATCGATCTACATATAAGTCAAGTTTACAGATGCACCTACGAACTCACAGTCGTGAAAAACCATTTACTTGTAATGTGTGTAATTATCGCTGTTTACGAAAGTCACAGTTGAAGCGCCACCTACAAACTCACACTGGTGAAAGGCCATTTGCTTGTAATGTGTGTAATTATCGCTGTTCACGAAAGTCACACTTGAAGTCCCACCTACAAACTCACAGTGGTGAAAAGCCATTTGCTTGTAATGTGTGTAATTATCGCTGTTCACAAAAGTCACACTTGAAGGACCACCTACAAACTCACAGTGGTGAAAAGCCATTTGCTTGTAATGTGTGTAATTATCGCGGTTCACGAAAGTCACACTTGAAGTCCCACCTACAAACTCACAGTGGTGAAAAGCCATTTGCTTGTAATGTGTGTAATTATCGCTGTTCACAAAAGGGAGCTTTACAGGGCCACCTACGAACTCACAGTGGTGAAAAGCCATTTGTTTGTAATGTGTGTACTTATCGATCTATACATAAGTTTAGTTTACAGATGCACCTACGAACTCACAGTCATGAAAAGCCATTCACTTGTAATGTGTGTACCTTTCGCTCATCATATAAGTCAAGTTTACGAAAGCACCAGCAAACACACTGATGAAAAAACATTTGCTTGTAATGTGTGTACCTATTGCTGTTCACAATAGGGAAATTTACAGGACCACCTCTAAAACTAACAGTGGTGAAAAAACATTCTCTTGCAATACGTGTAACTCAGCTTTTTCACAAGAGGTTACGTTAAGGTGGCACATGCAAAAACACAAACTCCTACCCTTGTAGCCTATCACAGTAGATACAAAAAAGAGAGAGTTTCATGTAAATTATCACAGTGCAGACAAAGTATACACTTGTTCCACTTGCAAAAATACATTGCTCTTCTAAATTTTGTTTAACAGAAGATGTTAAAACTAACTTAATACAAGTAGCTTGCGAATTAAGCATCTACCATTGTCTCTGTTTTCTTGTTGCTTAGCTTGTAGTTTAATACTGTACTACTTAGTAACTTGTGAGTTGTAAGTATATTTGTATGATATTTAATAAAATAAAAAGTATAGTTTCTTTTTTCTTTATTAGTCCTCTCGTTTGGAACAGTGATTGTATGCGGTTTTTAAAATTAACTATGCCAGATATGAACGGATATAAATGAAAATTACTTTACATGGCGTTGCTCAAAAATTTAAGTTTTTTAACTAGTATAATTGATAGCATAAGCCAAAGACCTAACAGGTAACGTAAAATATTTTTCTTACAAGAGCATCCAATAGAAGCGCAATTAAGTAGAAAATCTATCGAATGAAAATGACAAAATTAATCTTTCAACTTCACTGTTTTATGGAAATTTTTTATGTAACTATATAAACTTTGTAGGTACATAATTAAAAAAAGAAAATTCTTACTATAAATAAAAATGATGACTATTGTTGCAAACATAAATTAGGAAATAAATATTTTTCGTTAGTAATAGGTAATACTGCAGTTAAATGTTCAACATGATTCAAAAATCCTCAATTTACCTCAGTGGCGGCTCGCAGTTTGCTTGAGAGGTCATTTTCAAATATTTTTCAATAAAATATACTCTAATTTTAGGTAAACTTATATTTGAAAGCTATCATTATTAGTTCATTAAAACTATGAATGTGTTTAGTTAACGATTTTTCCGTCGCCTGCGTTGATTTGCAAAAAGTGACGTTTCACTACGCCCTCAGCTTTCACAAATTAACGCAGGAGACGGATTTTTCTATGCTTAACATAGCTAACGCATATAACAATTGTTGTTCCACAGTTTAACACTCTCAGAAAAAGTGCGACAAAGATGATTGTTTTATAAATAAAATGTAGTTTTGCAAGAAAAAAATTGAACAAATATTTGAATATTGTCCAAAAAAAAAATTGAAGTATACAGTCGTATGCAGCATTTTCTTCCGATTCCAAATATATAAAAATATACAGAGTGTTGTATTTAAAATAAGAAAGTTATGGTCACTTCCGGCAAAACCGGAAGTGGTAAAAAATTGCTAATACCATTAAATAATTAAATTTTATGAATATATTACTCACACCAAATCTCATTGGCTTATCATAATAAATTAAGAAAAAAGGGAGGGGCGAATCATGTTTTGTTTCCACCCAGTATATTTACTACCTGTAAAACAGTTGAACGTCGGCAATTGTCTTTGCATACATTTCAAGCTACTTCTCTATCTGCAGTGTATTATTTTGGGGATATCTATCCAACAAATGTTCAGTCTCTCCAATTTCTAAGAGATTATGTAATTGCAAAGTTTAAGAAATGTGCAAAAAATTACGAAAGATTAGATTATGAGGTATTAAAGTTTTTACTAAACTTTTATTGGGAAAATGGGTACATTACTATCGTAGTGTTACGAAATTTACAGAAAATTTCCATCGTGGCTTGAGAAAGATTTGGTATTAGTATGTGAAGGAAGTGCTTCCTGCAGACGTTGCCGTGAGCGTACATTGAAAGATTTTAGTGAAAGCAGCAGCAAGACCAAGTCTTTTGCTTTATACAAATAAGTTTCAGAAAGTTACGTAAGAGAGCTGCTGCATCTCTTCTAAAGGTAGCCACCGAAACCTCACCTGCTTGAGCTTAAAAAATAAATAAAGCATACCAATCTTCATTGCAAAATACTAAAACTCAGTTTTCAGCCGAAGCAACTTTAGGATTAATTTTAGACCTAAATGTGAGTAAGTATCAGTATATTATATTACTCTCTGCAAACGAACAAAAGAAAATAATGTGGATATTTATCCGTCTTATAACTCGCTCAAGAAAGCAAAACAAGAGTGCTAACAGCTAGAAGAAGGCAGCATAGTTAATTATGGAGACATCTTTGCAAATTCTGTTCTGCTCGTTGCTTGTCGGGAATGAAATAAAGCACCTCCCATGCTGGATCTACCGCTACGCTATAACATCATTGATTACTATTACGCAGGTAGTTCACAATCCTGTAACAGTTCTAATTACTAAGCTAACCTAAACATTTCTAATTTACACCTTTACATTAAAATTTATAATTGCTAACAATAGCTCTTTTTTCTCCATTAAAAGAAAGGTCAGCATTAAGAAAAATTACCGTTTATAAAAGGTATCTTAGGTATCTACTTAAAATTTGCTTCTTTTGCGAATTTAATGCGATTATTTGTATAAAACATACACACTGGCATCCATGGAAGGTTGCAATTAGGTAGTCAAAATAGTATTGCTTACATATTATGTATGTAGATAAAAAACGCTGAAAAAACAAAAACATTAAAACAACAAGAACTGATTATAACATCACTTCTGCAATAGAAAATTATGGAACAGTTTTAATCGACAAATAGGAAAAGTAGTAGCGGGTGTATCCTAGCTACAAAAATGTGAGAATAGAAGATTGCATTAATTAGAAAATAATATAATAATTAAGATATTCTTATTATCCAACTACATGATTATTTATGAGTTTTCAAATGCTTCCACAAACTACGGTTATACTTAAACCTATAATTACATATAGTACATTGAAAAGGTTTATCTTGTGTATGTGTTTTGATATGTTGCTGTAGGTTACTTTTACGTATACACCTATATTCACATACATGGCAATCAAAAGGTTTTTCACCTGTATGTGTTTTGAAGTGATGTTGCAGCTGAATGTTTCGTATACATTTATAATCGCATATACTGCATTTGAAAAGTTTCTCTCCTGTATGTCTTTTGATATGTACCTCTAACTCGCCCTTTTCTTTACACTTATAACTACATACGTCGCATTCGAATGGTTTTTCTCCTGTATGTGTTTTCGTATGTCGTTTTAGGTTACTACTGTCTATACATTTATAGTCACATATATTGCATTTGAAAGGTTTGTCGTCTGTATGCCTTTTCATATGACGTTGTAGGTTACTGTTTCGTATACATTTATAACCACATTCATTGCATTGAAACGATTTTGCTTTACTATGTTTATGTTGCTTGAAATTATTCTTGGATGCAAATTTAGTACTGCATACTTGAGTAAATGATTTTGCTGTTTCATCCATAAGACACTCTTCGATTTCATTTTTTATTTGCAAATCCTCGCTCAGCAATGGTTCAAGCTTGACGTAGGTATCATCATCATTACTAGTCTTAATATCAAATTTCAAGTCAGGAAGTTCTGATTTTACGTGGATGTCCAACGATTGAATGCTGGTATCTTCGTCTTTCACTGTAATTATTTAATAATTGCTTTAATAAAGATAGTTTAGCTTAAATGTACATTTAAAGGAGGTGCTCAAAACTATATTATTTAATTATTACGGGAGATTTCAATAAAACAGTTAGTAATGGAGTTTCAGGTAGAAGAAAAATATCAGTGATGTGATTTTACCAGTAAAATAAAAAACGGTAAGTAAAATCATTATTTTACCGGTAAAATACCGGTAAAATTAATTTCACGTCAAAAATGATGGATCATTGGATTCCTTATGAAAAACCATTTAGTTTGATACTAGATACTCGACAGGTCTACTTAATACTTGATACCAAAACACAAAAATACAATTATTTATAGTTTATAAAAATATAAGGGTTATGTAACTTACAGTTACAGTTATAATTATTAAAGTATACCTAAATTAAATACAAAGCAAAATGTGATAACGAAAATAAAAAATACGAAGATATAAATCGCAATAAACATAATAAAATATAAAATAAAATAAACTTATGCATATAAACATAAAGTTAAACAAACTTAATAAATGTAATTGATGTAACTTTTAATAACAAAAATAAAAACCATTTAGTATATATTATTATATTATAATATGATTGGTTTAAAGAAATTACTCTTTATTTAGGTTTCCTACCGCAAAACATTTCTGACCATTTCCAAGAAAAATAATGTTTTGTTTAGGAGTACCACGAATATCTGCGCCTGCGCGCGGCAATTCGAAATGATTTTACCATTTTACCGGTAAAATGTGATTTTACTTTACCGGTAAAATACCATTTTACCATTTTACCGATTGGTAAAATACCGAGACTCACATCACTGAAAAATATAAATATAAAATAATTAGGAAAACAAAACTGAGTATCAAACAACTGAGGTCTAGGCTGCAATAAGAAAAGTAGCTAGAGAAGAAAAAAGTAATGGCAAGAACATCCGAGCAGGTTACAGTAAAATCGACATAAAGGGCAAAGTACGAATGGGAAATCAATTTCTATTTAAAAAATTAATAAGGGGGAAGCATACTAGAATTCAAAGCTATAACGTACACGTCCCGCCATAGCTTTGTATATGGAAATGGAGATATTAGAAATTTCTAAGGCCTTAGTGGAAATATTTATAGTTTGTTGTATTAAATGCTTTTATTACTAATGGGGGATGAAATTCTGTACATATTAAAAAGTGAAACAAGATTATTTTTTTAAAATGTACCTACTAAAAATAAGCAACTAAAATAAGGTCAAGCCAAATATACAGAATTTTATCACCCCAATTATTAGGGGTTATGAACTGACATTTTTCAGTCCTATTCAATTTTGCTGGGCCTAATTTTGGTTGCTTATTTTTAGTAGGCACATTTAAAAAAAAGTAATCTCGCGTTTCAGTTTTACATTTACAGAATTTCATCCTTCCATTAGGAGTATGTATTTTGATGCGGATATTAAAAAAATACAAAAAGTTACAGATAATCCCATTTAAAATTTTTTGTAATTAAATTAACAAAAGCCATACAACAAACGAAAAACTCAAAGCATCCGGTGTTGATCATACCAGCGCGGGTGTTAAACCTATACACTCTATCCTCCGTAAGCTTCTTATTTGTAAAGATTCATTGTCGCATTACTCAAAGAAAAGGACTCCAGTTAAAATAAAAAATTTACTTACAAAAATGTGGAAACTGGCGTAAAATAAGTCGTGTTAAGTGGAGTGAGTAAAATCTTTCATAAAATTGTATTAAATAAGGAAATAGAAGCATTAGATAAAGACATTCGCCAGGAACAAAACAATTCCAAATGTGTGCTGACAACATTAACAACTTGAGCAATCCATGGAGTACCACCACGCTTACCTGTTTTATTTATAAATTATAAAAAGACGCTGGGAAATGTTACACACCCCATACACTACATTACCTGCACAGCAAGCACAACCACGAATGTATTTACCTTTTCAAGTAAAAATTCGCTTTTTCATTTGCCGAGTTCGAAGCAAAACTTAAATAACTTTTATTCTTATAACTCTGAATTTATCTTCAAAAACAGATGTGATATTAACAAAACAAACAAAATAAAAAGTATTTCCGTTTTCACGTCACGTCATTTTAAAATTTTGTTTTTAAATTGTTTCGTTTTTCAAATAGGACACATATTTTTAAACATGTCATTAAAAAGAGAATTTTTTCTTTTTCAAATGATGTATCATTTTCATTGGCTTACATAAGAAATTCTTCAAAATAAAGCAATTTTTGTGAACATCCTTAAAAATAACCAACTGAAAATTAAAATCGTAAATATTATTATCAATAATATTCTGTTTCAAATAATCTTATTAAAATCCATTCATTAAAATCACTTATAAAGTGTGGGCCAAAAATTTCTATAACAAAACAAAAATGGAGATAATTGTTAAAATGTACGTGATATTGCATTGCGTTTTTTTTAAACACTAAGTTAAAAACCTCATTTAATAAAATAAAAAAAACTCAATGCAATATCACATATATTGCTAAACATGTGCAATAGGAGATTGCTCCATGCTGCTTGCTTGTATCACCAGATTCTCGTTTTTCGATCACCATCTTAATATCTATCTAATAAAATTCAATTTCGCACAGGTGTTCATAATTTAAATATTCAATTCAAGGGTACGCTGACTGCCGCTGCATAAAACTGAATTTTAGAAACATAGTTTTTCTTATCAAATAACGAAAGTTTATAATAGTGTGAATATCTTGTTTAACAGTGTACCCTTCAATAAATTCAAATCCAATCTTTAAAATTTTAAAATACATTTTTATTACCTATAAATTAGTTTTTTGTAAACATGTCTGCATAATTTAAAATTCTCAATATAACTCCATTTTTGTATAAATCTAGACATTCCATAGTTGAGTGGTATTTTGGCTTAGCTAGTGCCATTACAATTTATAGAAGCAAATATAAATTAATTTTCTAAAAGATTTACATATAGTAATGTCCTTACTTATTTTTCCGTTGATACAGGGGATATCTGTGCGGTTGTGCTTACTATCTAAGGAACATAGTGCACGAACCTCATGCACATCTACCAAAATTACTACACAACCAGTTATTGGGTAGTACATATTCAAAGCCCGAGAGCCTGATGAGCACCTAACACCACTTAATCCTATAAGCACAATAAGGACCATTATTTTAAGGAAAACCCAAGGTATTCTTCATAGCGAAACCAACACAAAAGATACAAGGATACATGAGAGGAACACGGTCGCTGCAGTTGTAGAACAAGCAAAAATTATAATACACAACGAATCAAGTATTCGAGAAGGTGACAGCTTTAACAGTTTTCAAAGTTCAAAAAAATCTACAAATTTGGTAGCAGAAGAGAGAGTACCAAAAACCAGCAGTTACTCGTTGTAATATAATTGATGGATGCCTGGTAAATACATATAACACAAAATATTCTAATTTTGAAACTCTGGTTTTTAAAATAATGTAATGTTAAAATATTATTTTACTCCCGACTCGTTACTCTAAATAACAAGGTAGCATTCTTTATTTAAGCTCCAAAAAATGGATTACGTTCACAGGGAACAGTGGAATAATCGTTTGGTATTATAAGAATTATGCAAAATTTTAGTCAACAGTTTAGTCCGCTGGATGCAATCATTATAATACAATCTGTGATTACATTTTCCTTTTTTAATGACTTACCAACAGCATATTCGACAAGGTCACCCTGTGCATGCCCCTGCAACAGCAAAAATTCTTTTTTGATATCATTTAGATGGGGAACATCTGATGTGGATTCGACAACGGCAGCTAACGAAATTTCACTCTTGACTTCAAGTTTTACTTCTTTCTCCATCTTCTACTTCCAATTACTACTGGTATTGTATACTTTCTAAAAATAACATTTAAAATTTCTTTGTGCATGTTTAGAGTACCTACTATAAGTATGACTTACAAAGCACAATTTCACAGCTTTTTTTGACTGCGATATTAACCTTTCAATTAAGACTTCTTGACATCGTCGTTAATAGATAATACATTATTATTATAAGCATAGCATTCAGACTGATATTTTTGTAGGTTAAGAGAAGTTCCATTACCAATGTGAGCACTACATCAGGATATGACCCGACTATTTATTTGAACTACCGTACACACAGGGTGAGTCACCATGTTTAAAATATTTGTTATACAGAGTTACTCAAAAGTAAGAAATAAAATTTGTATATCTGTAGCGCATTGGTTTTTGAACAAATGCTCGAACACTTAAATGGACTTAAATATAACTGCATCTTTATGTGATATCTTTTGTTATCCAACGTCAACCTCCGCACACCCAACCACCTTGACTTAATTTTTCTAAACAGCGACCTAGCCTTTGTGTGGGCTCTTTGAAAAGCTTGCAAATAACTGCATTTATATTTACTATCATAAATGAACTGAGATGGTTGGTTTTTAAGTTACAGCGATTGAAAAAAGGTTAGAGAGAACAGGTTTTATTAACTTTTCAAAAAAATAAACTATTATTTCGTAATTTTGGCATGCAGAAAGTATATTATTGCAGGCCAATAATTTAGAAACCAAAATTGTTTTAATAGTACTGCTTGGGGATGTATTCTTCTGTATAAATACGTGCCATTTCGATTATTATTATTATCGTTTTGTTGTGACACTTAAATGACTCGCCCTGTATGTGTTTTCATATGATCTTTTAAGCCACCCTTCCTTTTACATCTATAACCTCATACTTTGCATTCAAAAGGTTTTTTTCACCTGTATGTGTTTTGAAGTGATGTTGCAGCTGGCTGTTTCGTATACATTTATAATCACACATACTGCATTCTAAATGTTTCTCTCCTGTATGTGTATTTGTATGTCGTTGTAACTCACATTTTAGTATGCACTTATAATCACATACGTTGCATTTGAAAGATTTATCTCCTGTATGTGTATTCGTACGTCGTTTTAGGTAACTCTTTTCTATACATTTATAATCAGATACATTGCATTAGAAAGGTTTGTCTTCTGTATGTATTTTCATATGACGTTGTAGGTCACCACTTCGTATACATTTATAATCACTGAAACGGTTTTTCACCTGTATGTGTTTTGAAGTGTTGTTGTAGCTAACTTTGTATACATTTGTAATCACATACACCGCGTTTGAAAGGTTTCTCGCCCGTATGTGTTTTAACTGTGAGTATGTATGTATGTATGTATGCACGTGTGTGTATAGGTGCGCATGTGTGTGTTTTTGTATATGTTTTAATATAACAATAATCTGTACATTAACGTTATATATGTTTATACAAATTTTCTTTTTATTTTCTTTCCATTTGTGACAATTCTAACACCTATGTAAAATGGGTCGAAAGAAATAAAGTATTATTATTATTATTATTATTATTATTAATATGTTTGTTGAGGTTAGTTTTCCATATACATTTATAATCACATAAATTGCATTGAAAAGGCTTTATTTTAGTATGGTTATTTAAATGCTGCTGTAAGTTCCTCTTGAATTTATAGTTACTGTTGTATAAACCACAATAAAAAGGTTTAACTTGAGTAGACGCAACGGTCGAAAGCGAGCGTTGCTTCTCTATGTACTTTAAAAAGAAAAAAAACATTTTTTTGTAACACGATAGGGCAAGAAAGGTTAAGTGCGTTAGCTATGTTAAGCATCGAAAAATCGTTAATTAATAACATTGACAATTTTAATGAACTACTGATAGATCATTTTTCCAAAGCGAAGGAGCGAAGGATCGACTTGAAATATAAGTCTACCTAAAATTTGGCTGGGTAAGTACATTTTTATCAAAAAATGTTTCAAAATGACCCCCCAGTACGCCACACCACGAGCCGCCACTGCTTACAGGATCAATATTTGAGCAAATATCTTAATAATAAAACGTTGGAATAATATCAACGGAATAACTTACCTGTTTCGTATAGTTTTTCTTCTGTTAGTTGCCGTTTATAAATATGAAGAAGTAAAAAAATGTTTAAGTATTTGACAAGAAACTTTTTTATAACGCCCCGTACACATAAATAACCTGAACTAATACCATAACCTAACAATTCTGAAGGTACTGTTAGTTAATATTCAGAATTTATCACTGTGCCAAATATTAGAAATATTAAATCGTTTATTACATGTAAGCAACTATGTTATGTATTTGAATAGAGGTGACATGATTAACAAATATTTAAATTTTTAGCAATGTGAAGGGTGTAAATGAAAGAATTTTTTTGAAAAAGTTGGCCGCCTTTCTAAAATGGACATTAAAATAGAACCCGAATATGATAACATAGAACCTGTTGTTACTTCAACTTACAAATATCATAATGAAGTTTATAATGGCATGAAATGTACCAACACAGTAAACATCGCCAAAGAACTGAATGATAACGTTGCATCGATCACGAGTAACTCAACGATTGTTAAACCCGAAGTAAACGAATTTAGTGCTCATTCTATAATAAATATCAAACAGGAAGAAATTGACATCAAAGAAGAGACGGAAAATGTAAATGAAACATTAAAAGGGCCAGATTCAATACAAAAAAACGGTTGCGATGATAAATTAGTAGAGACTAACATAACAAAGGGCTTTGAATGTCATGTTTGTAATCGCACGTTTTCAAAAAGAAGAAATTTGAGTAACCACTTAAAAATACATGCAGAAAAAAAGCAATTTTCTTGTATATTTTGTGATTACAAATGTAGTACAAAAACCCATTTGACAGTTCATAATAGAATACACACTGGAGATAAGCCATTTCAGTGTTCGATATGTGACTACAAATACACCACAAGATCATATTTGACAATTCATAACAGAAAACACACCGGAGATAAGCCATTTCAATGTATGATTTGCGATTATAAATGTAGTACGAAAGCCGGTTTGATAGGTCATAATAGAATACACACTGAAGAAAAGCAATTCCGTTGTACGATTTGTGATTACAAATGTAGTACAAAAGCCAGTTTTACAGGTCATACCAGGATTCACACTGGAGAACAACCATTTCGTTGTTTGATTTGTAATTATAATTTTAGTACAAAATCTAATTTGACACATCATAACAGAATACACACTGGGGGAAAACAATTTCATTGTACGATTTGTGTTTATAAGTGTTCCAGAAAATCCAATTTGATAATTCATAATAGAATTCACACTGGAGAAAGGCCATTTCATTGTAAGATTTGTGATTACAAATGTAATACGAAATCCAATTTATCGGATCATAACAGAATACACACTGGAGAAAAGCCTTTTCGTTGTACGATTTGTGATTACACCTGCAGCACTAAGTCCAAGCTAGGTTGTCATTTAAAGACTCACACTGGTGAAAAGCCTTATAACTGCACCTTTTGTGACTATAAATGCCTTGGAAAAAGTCAGTTAAGACGTCATACCACGATTCACACTGGTGAAAAGCCATATAGTTGCACCTTTTGTGATTCCAAGTATAATCACAAATCCCATTTGACGGATCATTTAGGTATTCATACAGGCAATAGGCGATATTGTTGTGCTTCTTGCAGTTATAAAACTAACAGGAAATCATCGTTAATTCAACACTTGAAAACTCATATGACTTTAACGTATTTAGAAAATGAACCGGATGATAACGAATTAGATAATAAATTTGAAGTTAAATCAGAGCCACTGGAATTTGTAGCTGTCAATAGTATCTAGGAAAAATTATTTATAAGCACTTGTTTTGCTAGATTAGTTAATTATATTAAAAATATTGTCGGTAGTTGCTTATGTATTATTACTAGCATGTACGACTTTTACAAATATATTTTTATAAAAGTAAATTATCTGTTTTAAATTGATTCCACTGTCGAAGACAAAAGTTTGAAGCGTACCCTGCTCGAGTAACGGTATGGGGAAAATATCCAAGAAAATATATTCAAAGAAATGATTTTCACAAGAAAAAGTATCTATAGAAAAAATAACGCTACCAACAATATTCTCGTTGTCAGGGAATATTCTCTACGCACAACATTAAACATACTACCTATTAAACTGTGATCCGCAACCTCACCCTTTCTGAAATACAGGGTGTTGAAAACCTTTTTAGTTTAGTTTTTTCTCGCAATTTTGGAAACGACACGAGGTATTCATATGCAAATTTGGGGCCGATTGCTACTAGTGAACACCCAATATTGTAAGTGTTTTTGTCGCGATACGTCCACCAGCGGCATAGTTACGAGGGGAGACGGTCCTTTTTTTAAAAAGTACATTAGCGAGCTGATTGCATGGAATTTTGTTTATATACTTAAATTCTACATTCCATTTAGGGAAAAAAGGATCTTTTGCATTTTTGCCGCAGACTGCTCGGTTTTCCAGATAATTGATGTTTAGTTTAGGAAGGTTTATTCCATGTGTGAAGCCGCGCGAATATAATCCAACGCTTGCGTTCGAAAATATGGTGAGCTAAAACAAGGAAAAACAAAGGCACAAAAGTTAATCGTTTTAGAATTTTATTGTTACAAACAAAATAATAATACGTTCTATTTAAAAAAATCAAGTTATGACCCATTCGAGTTAGTATTTACTAAGGGTTACCAGAAAAAGTTTGTTTAATCTTGGAAATGAAGGCAAATGTCAAATTTATAGAAAAAAAATGGAATAACTTGGCAACGCCGCAACAGAACTTCTAAAAACAAAACATACTCAAAAAGGCAATTAAAAGGCGGATAAAAATATACTCTTGGTCACCTAAAACATTTATTAAGAAAAAATTAGCGACTATGAGAAAATTATAAAAATAATGCGGAAAATTTTTTTAGTTCTCGCAAGAACATGTTCTAACTAAAGGGGTTTTCCTCATTATTGTTAAAACATTTTCTGTATTTAAAATAGTAAATGAGATATCGGCCACCGCCACGTTGTTGACTCACCCTGTATATACCTAATTTGGGTACAGTATAGGAATACACCAATTTGGCTTAGGAAAACCGGCTCAATTATTCTATCAAGGAGGCTGCACGGTATTGTTCCTACCAAAGATAGTTTTCAGATATGAATCATATGTTAAATATCAAAAAAGCTTATTGACAGAAAAGTTAAACTTTGTTAGAATTCTAAACGAATACAGCCTCAATTCTACTTGTAAATATTTCAAGATAATAACCCAGTTGTAGATAAAAATACAGTTTACGAGTATAGCAGCAGCTTTAATAAATAAAAATAATGTAGATCCAAATGTTCAAAATGCCCTTTATAGAAACACAACAGAAAGAAGGGGTGTAAGCGCTGGTTTACGTGTCTATAAAATGGCAAATTCTTTAGTGGAATCGCCACAATTGCTGTAATTAATAACATCCGATGTTCCCTCTTATCCACGTAGATTTGTCCTAACTTTTGCCATTCCGACTGCACATACTAATTACTTAATCAATTCCCCGCTATACAGAATGATGGATATTATAAACTAACTTATGCAGAAACGTCGACATATTGCATACATCTTTATGCCAATTGAAGACTGACATCGTGGAGATCCTCGACTAAAACTCAGTGTAATAATTTAATAAATTTACTTTTGTTTTTAGTTATTGCTCTCATAAGTGTTTTTTTCTTCCTCTGTGTTTCATGTTTACTACAATTTTTAATTATTTGCACGTTTGTGCTGCATGCAAAATTGTATGTTTTATTTGTTGCCTCTTATTGAGCCTGTTGGCAGCATTACTTAATAAACAAATCTGTGAGTAGGAAAAGTTAAACAACTGTAATGATATAGGATATTACAAAATATAAAAACAATACTAAAAGACTGTTTGTTGAAATGGTTATGTTTATTTAGATACCAAACATTTGTTTAGTTGGTTAGTGTTTTTTGCATACAGTAAAAAAAGGGAAATATATTTATAACAACAAAAATAGTAACCTATACAACAAACTAGCACTGAACCCGTGGACTACGCTCCATGCTTTTAATGGTAACTATTTTTTGAAAATAGCCGTGGGGCATCGCTTGGATTGCATAGTCTTAGCTGCAGCCATATTCCTCTAGCTGAGACAGGTCAAAGGGATCTCGATTTAATATAGATTATTATTATAATTTTAATTACTATACGATCATTTAGAAAACTCCTTCACAAAAGTTTGTATTTACCACAAATGCACTTAAAAACCATTTTAACCTTTTATGATTATGTACATTACGTTAAATTTTTCTCCAACACAATTTTTAAAATGCTTCTTTAGTATACTATACTACCCTTATATTAAGATATATCTCTATTATTTTGCTCGTGTATGTGTTTTGATATGTCGTTTTAGCCTACTCTTTTCTGTACATCTATATTCACATATGTTACATTTGTAAGGTTTTTCTCCTATATGTGTTTTTATATGTTGCTTCAGGTTACTCTTCAGTATACATTTATAGTGGCAAACATAGCATTGAAAAGGTTTTTCTCCTGTATGTGCTTTCACATGTTGTTGTAGCGCACTCTTGTTCATACATTTATAATCACATGTACTGCATTGAATAGATTTGTCTCCTGTATGTCTTTTGATATGTACTTGTAAATTGCTTTTTGCTGAACATCTATAATTACATACATTGCATTTGTGCGACTTTACTCCTGTATGCGTTTTCATATGCTGTTTCAGGTTACTCTTTAGTATACATTTATAATCACATACGCTGCATTTTTGTGAGATTTTTCTCCTGTATGTGTTTTTATATGTCGTAGTAAGTCACTTTTCCATATACAACTATAACCACATGCACGGCATTTGAGAGGTTTTTTCCCGTATGTGCTTTCATATGCTGCTGAAAGTTCTTCTTGAATTCAAATTTACTGCTGCATAAACCACAATAGTGATATTTAACTTGATTAGACATATTCACTTTTTGATCTGCAATACTCTCTTTAGCTTCATTTTTCATATGCAACTCCTCACTCGGTAATGGCGGAAACTTGTAAATATCATCATTGCCTTTCACCATACATTTCAGATCAAGAACTTCTGATTTTGCTTGAAAGCACAACAATTAAATGCTGGTGTTTTCATGTTTTACTGTAATTATTTAACACTAAATTAACTAAAATTAGATCACATAAATGATCACCAATATTGCACCTAACTGTAAGTACTCATGTACAGGGTGTATACGCTACTAATTCGACAACGTTTGGTTATATTTTCTATTGTTAACAACTTACCAACAGCCTGCTCCACCAAACCACTATATGAATATGGTACAGAGAGTGGAAATTCTTCCTGGATTTTATTTAAATGAGCTACATCTGATGTGGGATCGACAACAGCAGATAAGAAGGCGTCACTTGTAAATTCACGTTTTACATATTCATCCACCTTCAATTCTAAACTCGTACCAGTATATACACCTCCTAAAACGTTTAAAATTTATTACACCCTGTGCATTATGATAAACACCAAAATTAAAGCCGTCGACAAAAATTTTCCTACATGGGCGACTTTACCATTACTAGACAAAACCTGTACTTACAATTTTCAGGTTCTAATCACTTAAGAAAATCATGCTCCAACACCAATCCACCGTATATAGTACATTGAAAATGTTTATCTTGTGTATGTGGTTTGATATGTTGCTGTAGATTACTTTTACGTATACACCTATATTCACATACATGGCAATCAAAAGGTTTTTCACCTGTATGTGTTTTGAAGTGATGTTGCAGCTGAATGTTTCGTATACATTTATAATCGCATATACTGCATTTGAAAAGTTTCTCTCCTGTATGTCTTTTGATATGTACCTCTAGCTCGCCCTTTTCTTTACACTTATAACTACATACGTCGCATTCGAATGGTTTTTCTCCTGCACATAGGCGCCGGGTTTTTGAATTCTCAGGGGGGGCTTAATATAAATGAGCCGCAAGCAAAATTTTTGAATTTTTCAAGGTCAAACCGTCTTAAATTAAAAGTTAGGATTTGTGTTAAATTATATTGCCTTGGCAAAGTAAGTTTCGTGGGCACAAGTTTTCGATTTTCTGATGTTTTTATACTTTATTTGTTAAAAACTGTAGTATTGCTTATTGCATATTGATTTTGTAGGAATTTAACAGAAATGAGCTATTTTGTACTCCAATGGTTTTGCAACGCTTTATTTTAAGTACATATTTTCATAAAAAAAAAACAAAAAATGAACAGTAAATCTAATTAGAAACATAAAGTAACAAGAAGAACAGTACTACACAAAAACAAAACTTACTCCACAAAGAAAGTATTTCGTCTCACTTCTGTCTTGGCGATAAATAAATTTACAATTGTAAATCTGTATCTTGGTTTCTATGAATATGAAGTAGAGCCAAATCATTAAGTCTTTTTTTGACATAGTTGACCTTCAATATGTCTTTAACCTTCGTAAAGCAGAAAACGGCCGCCCTGCGCTCCACGAAGATACAGGAATTGTTAATGCTACTTTAATAAATTTAACAAATTCCGGCAAAAGGTCGCATATTACATTTGCACCATCCGATTTTTTAAACGCAAAAAATATCAGGGGGGGCTGCGCCCCCCC
The DNA here is from genome assembly GCA_958336395.1 of Ctenicera cuprea. Taxonomy (NCBI): domain Eukaryota; kingdom Metazoa; phylum Arthropoda; class Insecta; order Coleoptera; family Elateridae; genus Ctenicera; species Ctenicera cuprea. The sequence continues at coordinate 5,692,602 of OY284486.1, read as the reverse complement.
TTATAATTGTCTGGGGGGGCTTGAGCCCCGGAGCCCCCCCGTATTCGGCGCCTATGCTCCTGTATGTGTTTTTGTATGTCGTTTTAGGTTACTACTGTCTATACATTTATAGTCACATATATTGCATTTGAAAGGTTTGTCGTCTGTATGCCTTTTCATATGACGTTGTAAGTTACTGTTTCGTATACATTTATAACCACATTCATTGCATTGAAACGATTTTGGTTTACTACGTTTATGTTGCTTGAAATTATTCTTGGATGCAAATTTAGTACTGCATACTTGAAATGATTTTGCTGTTTCATCCATAAGACACTCTTCGATTTTATTGTCTCCTGAATGTGTTCTGATATGTTGTTGTAGCACACCTTTGTGTTTACATTTATAACCACATTCATTGCATTGAAAAGACTTTGCTTTACTATGTTTATGTAGATGTTGCTTAAAATTCTTCTTGGATGCAAATTTAGTATTGCATGCTTGAGTAGACGATTTAGTTGTTTTATCCATAAGACAATCTTTGACTTCATTTTTTATATGCAAATCCTCAATCAGCAATGGTTCATGCTTGATGCAGATATCATCGTTACTACCCTTGATACCATAATGTAGATCGGGAAGTTCCGATTTTATTTGGAGGTCCAACGATTGAATGTTGGTATCTTCGTATTTCACTGTAATTAATTAATAATTGCTTTAATAAAATTAGTTTAGCATAAATGTACATTTAGAGCGAGTGCTCAAAACTATGTTATTTAGCTATTATTGGAGATTTAAACAAACCAGTAAGTAATGTAATTTGGAGAGGAAAAAAATGTAAATATAAAACAACTAAGAAAACAAAACTGAGTAAAAAAGAAACAAAACAACTAGTTGGCAGCGTTAAGTGGTATTATGAGATCAAGAACTTGGATGACAGGTTCTGTTGCCCAAATGGCAAATATTCGGTATTCGGCCAGTAACCAAAACCACTATTCGGTACATCCGTAATATAAAGTATACCTACTTAGCAATTTCACAGTCTGCTGAATAAAAGTAATCTACAAAAAAGATGTCTGTTTGTCAAATAAAAGTTGTCTGGATAGAGTGAATGTGAGTTAGATTAAATTGCATTTTGAAGATCTTAAATATATCATAGTCAATTTGTGATTACAGAATTGCAAGATAGCTATAAAATTGAAGATATTAACTGTAATACCGATAAGGAAACTGCTGATAATAATATGGTGAATATGCTACCAGGTTAAGAAACATTTTAGAAAAATCTCTTTGTGATCAGTTACACACAGAAAAATGACATACTAGCAATGGTGCGATCTGGATTTACAGTTAAATATAGTTGCCAACTAGCTTGGTAATGCCTATCGAGATAATTAATATACTGCATTCTAGAAAAGTAATTTATAAAGTAAATATATTACAGTTTTTCTATAACTTCATAGTAATAAAAGAGAAAAAAGCATCCCACACAAAAAAAATAAATCCAATGCAATACAAAATGCAAGCCAAACAGTGAAGAGAAACATAAAAAAAGACAGACGATAACATAAACAAATTAACACAAGAAACACAAACTGCAGTAAACAAAAGAAAGAGCAAGTTGTTATACAAAATAATACATAAAATATCAGGAAGACTAGAAACGCAACAGATACACCAATAAAGAGCAAGATTGACAGTTACTGACTTCAATAAAGCAACTGCTACAAAGATGGGAAGAACATTTCGACAAAATCATGGCTCTCAAAAGCAATATGATACTCTTACCAGAAGTTAGAGAGAAGGTAAACCTACAAATAGACACAGGCAGTCAGTCCATCAAAAGCCATACAACAAATGAAAATGGCAAATCAGTGGGTGCGAGTCAAATTACAGTGGATATGGTAAAACTATACACCCCATCCTTCTTAAACTTGTTATTTCTAAAGATTAATTGTTAAATTACTCAAAAAAAGGACTCTAGTTAAAATAGAGAAAAAAATGTGGAAATTAGCACGGAATAAACCTGCTAGGTGCAGTGAATAACTCCAGCCTACTTCTATTGCTCTATGCTGTGATGAAAGTTTACATGGAGGTGGTAGAGCAATACAAGCAGGTATCGGCCTTCTAGTATGAAAGGCTTTTGTTTTCTTTAATACTATTTTTAAGAATGTTTTGTTTTCTTTATGAAAATTTTGTTAAATATATTTTTATAACCTACATAATCAATGCCATTTTTGTACAAATCCAGACATTCCATAGTTGAGTGGTCTGTTGCTTAGCTAGTGCCATTACAATTTATAGAAACACGAATATAAATTAAATTCCTAACACTCTAATAGAATTGCATGCAATAACGTCGCTACATAGTTTTGGTTGATCCTTCGTCATTCGTTTTATCGACGCTCAAGCACATCTACCAAAATTACAGTGCAACCTATTTATTGGACACATATTCAGTCGAAGAGACCCGATGAAAACCTCACACCCCTATAAACACGATAACGATCTTTATTTAAAGAGAAAACCCAAGCGTTTCTCGTACTGAAACCAACACAAAAGAAAGGATACATGAGGAGTTCACGATTGCTGCAGTTGTAGAGCAGACGGAAATTATAATATGCAATGAGATAAGTAAAGATATTCAAGAAAGAATCCAAAGCTCCAGCAGCCTTCAAAATTCAACAAAATCTAAAGATTTGGTAGCAGAAAAAGGAGTACCAGAAACCAGCAGTTACTCGTCGTCATATAATTGATGGATACCTGGTAAAAACATATAACACAAAATATTCTGATTTGGAAAGTTGTTAGTTTTTAAAATAATGTAATGTTAAAATAATATGTTACTACCGGCTCCAGTTGCTCTAAAGTAGCAAGGTAGCATTATTTATTTAAGCTCCAAAAATTGGTTACGTTCACAGGGAATAGGAGAATAATCGTTTGGTATTATAAGAATTTGGCAGACTCAACAATGATGGCTAACGAGATATTACTCTTGACTTCAAGTTTTACTTCTTTCTCCATCTTCTATTTCCAATTACTTCCTCAACCATAAAATAATGAAAACTTACATTTATTGTAAGTTTAGGATAGCTACTATGAGTATAAATCACTAACAAAGCGAAATGTTACAATTTTTTTAGTCTGCAGTACAAACCCTTTAATTAAAGTCTTCTTGATATAGTGATTAATAGTTAATGTTTGATAAGCAAAATATAGGGTCAGAGAATTATGTAGGTTAAGGGGATTACTAATGGCACTATAAGCTGAAGTTCACGGGATGTAAAACATGCCACGCCCTGACGGTTCATTTGAACTATCGCACATACAGAATGAGTCAATATGTTTGGAACGGATCTTAATTTTGACAGTATTTACTAAATAGTTAATAGTTATTAATAAAGTGCGTTTCTAGTTGTTTTAGCAAGGATTGATTATTTACAACTGATTATTAATTGACGGTATCAGAAAATCATATATCATGGTCAATTTTTTAAATATATTTATTTTTCTAATGGATATGGACTGACTTATATAAAGTCACAGGGTTATATCTTAACTATTTAACTTTTAAATTATTTATTAATATACCTAAGAAACTCACGTTAACATGGAAAATACATATATAAACTTGATTACTAACGCTAATGGATGCTAGTATAATGAAATCATCATTAGGTATTTAAATACAGAAAGAAATTATAACAACCAAATGTTAATTTTCCTAAACTATAAGCTGGAAATTTGGTTAAAAAAGTAAATATGCTTAATTATTTTGAAAAAACAAACTTTAATTGGAATCAAACTAATTCTACCTTTTCTTATGAAATCTGTCTTTTAGTGTCAAATGTAGGTGTTGACTGTTGTGCAATTCATACAACCTCTAGTTGGCATAGCCAATTTAGAAAAACCAACAACAAAAAAGCACAACCGAGGATACACGATTAGTTTCCCGCGCTAATACAGGAACTTGCTTAGACGAGTGAGTATAAGTTTAGTAATCCTTGTTACCCGTAACGTTGGGGGGTCCCAACGGTCGTAGAAATAAATAAACTACAGTGTTACAGCTAACAAAATAATAGTACACAGCTAAGAGAAGATGTACTGGAGTGGTGAAGTTTCAGAAGTAGCCCCACCCTACAACTAGGGTACTCTGAACAGTGTCTTGACGATGTCTCCCGCAACTAGGAAATTTCGTTGAAGCAACTAAGGGATGGTGTAGAGTCTTCTCTGTCGCAAATAAACTGGAAAACTTTAAGGTGAAAAGTTTTTTCTCAACTAAAACAATTCTCGTTTGCATTGAAAGGAAAATTGGTGTTGGTTCATTCCCCGTGAAAAGACAGGCCGCTATCGAGTCTTTTGGACTCCGCACAGGAGTTCTAAGCTGCTCTTCAGCCATGAAAGGATAGTAAACAGGAGTTAAAATAAGAAATTTGGATAAAGAGTGTTGTTCCGCGAAAAATACTGTCTCAGTATTCACCTTTCGGCTCAGAAAAACCGCGGAAAAAACCTGTGCCAGGACAGTCAGCCGGGGAATCACACTCAGGGCCTCCCGAAGGAAAGGCGAACGCGTTAACCGCGGAGCCACCTGTAGTATAGAGTTTTTAAGATTGTAAAAGTTAGTTAGTTACCTAGTAGATAGGTGAGAAGTTAGACGTGTTTTGAAAATGACAGTAATCGATAAGTTTGTGTAATCTTATTTTAAAGTGTTAAATAAATATATACTCTCTTTATAGAGCGTTCTTATATACTACAATTTGGCGACGAGCGGGTTTTTCGTGCTACAAGACGTGAATGTGCGAAACACGGAAAAAAACATAACTTTCAAAAAGAATCATGTTAGATTTCAACTTTAACGAACCTTTACCGTTCGATCCACATTCAGATCCTACTTCGATGGACCAGAGGTGGACTAAGTGGCTAAAGAAATTCGAAATATATGTTGTAGCAGCGGATATAACCAACGATATCAGAAAAAAAACAGTGTTACTCAACCTAGCAGGGGGAGATGTAGCAGAAATTTTTGATTACTTGCCCAATGCAGGCACCACGTATCAAGAAGCAACAGCTGTACTAAACCAACACTTTAAACCAAAGAAGAACACATTGTTTGAAATTTATAAATTTCTGCAGGCCAAACAAGAAAACACCGAAACTTTGTACGAGTTTTATGCACGATTAAGAAGCCTAAGCGCAACATGTGAATTCCCAGTGGCGGATAACGAAATCAAAATCCAAATCCTAGTAGGAACAACCTCAGAAAGCCTCAGGAAAAAAATACTGAAAGAAGCAACAATAACACTCAATGACATCTTGGAATTTGTTCGTGCTGAGGAAGTAATTGCAGGACAGGCTGCAGTACTTGCAAAAAAGGAGGAAGTGATGAAGCTTAAATTCTCAAAACCAGAAAACTATCATCAACAGAAGTCATCAAAACCTAACTCATACAAAACATTAAACAAGAAGTGCCAGAATTGTGGTGGCAGTTATTGGCATCAGAACGGGTTACCAACATGTCCTGCACGTGGACAACTATGTTTCAAATGTGGGAGATCAAACCATTTTGCGAGTGTGTGCAAGCAAAAGCCAACCCACTGGAACAAAAACAAGCAAATAAAAATAGTAACAGAACAACCCAACAGTGATAACGATAGTGACAGCTATATCTCTAACATTAACAAAACAAGTGCTGAACTGCCTAAGGTAACTCTAAATTTGTGCGGTGTTAAAATAAACTTTGTTTTAGATACCGGAACTAGCTCTAACATAATTACCGAAGCTATCTATAAAAGGCTGCACGAACCAGCACCTTTAAAACACACAACAACAAGCCTGTTTCCATACCAGTCAACACAACGACTAGGTACCAGTCATAGGAAAATTTAGTGCAACAATCTCAAACAGAACTGGTAAAAAAACAACCAACAGTCACTTTTATGTACTTGAAGGAAACTCACAATCGCTTCTTAGCTTTAAAACAGCAACCGAACTGGGTTTGATTAGTCTAACATACAACATATCTGCTAATCAGAATGAGTATATGACAAAATTTCCTAATTTGTTCAAAGGAATAGGAAAGTTAATAGGAATGCAGGCACATTTGCACATAGACAATACTGTTCAACCAGTGGCACAACCGCATCGAAGATTTCCCTTTTATGTTAGAAAGAAAGTTGAGGAAGAAATAAATCGTTTGCAACAAGCAGACATAATTGAAAATGTAACAGGGCCAACAACTTGGGTATCTCCGATAGTGGTAGTTGCGAAACCACACAATCCAGAAAAAATTCGCATCTGTGTGTACATGCGGTTACCCAACACTGCAATTAAACGAGAAAGGCACATAACTCCAACAATAGATGATTTTATCACAGAACTAAACGGTGCGTGCGTTTTTAGCAAATTAGGTCTTAACGATGGATACCATCAACTGGAACTTGACCAAGAATCAAGAAACGTGACAACATTCTCAACACACACAGGTCTCTGGCGCTATAAGAGATTGAACTTTGGAATAAATTCCGCCACAGAACTTTTTGAAAACACCATTCGTCAAGTAATAGCTAGATAAAGGGGGCCATCAATGTCAGTGATGACATCCTAGTTTTCAGAAAAACAAAGCAACAACATGATGCAGCACTACATTAAGAGAATTCTTAGTAAGTGAAATTCAAAAAGACAAGACCTTTCGAAAGCTTAGCGAAGCAATAAATAGCAGAATCGCTGATGAGTCTAGAACCGATCCTGGAAGAAGTATCGAAGCTGCACCTAGAAGGTTTGAACGAACAACCAGAAGACCTAGTCGTTTTGATGATTACATCCTCACAACTAATTCCAACAGGGGGAGAAATGTAGTATAGAGTTTTTAAGATTGTAAAAGTTAGTTAGTTACCTAGGAGATAGGTGAGGAGTTAGACGTGTTTTGAAAATGACAGTAATCGATAAGTTTGTGTAATCTTATTTTAAAGTGTTAAATAAATATATACTCTCTTTATAGAGCGTTCTTATATACTACAGCACCTTTCTCTGTTTTGTATTGAAAACGGGGTCTCTATTGATAGAAACAGAAAATTAACGATAACCAATAAAAGGGGTTACATTCCGCATAAATGAGGTAAATTCTAACGGTTTTTACCGGTCTCGAAAGTGAGCGAATTTGAACCTAATTGACAAACTTAGACCGTTAGAGTATCAAAGTAAACAAATAGAGGGCGTACCTTTAGGCAGCATACATGTAGGCTTGGCTAATTCAAATTATGTGAAATTTTAGATTTAATTCATTTTCATTCAATATGTGAAAATGGTAACATCTTCATGTTACCTTGAAACACGCACCACAATTCTTGATCTACTGCTACGCTATAATATCATTCAATACCTTTAATGCTGGTAGTTCACAATCCTGTAATAGTTCTAATTACTATCTAAGCTAACCTAAACATTTCTAATTTACACCTTTGTTGTAATTTATAATTGCTAACAATAGTTATTTTTTCTCTATTAAAAGAAAACGGTCAGCGTTTAGAAAAATTACAGTTTATAAAAGGTATCTTACGTACCTACTTAAACATAAATTTTTATTTTTGGACCAAGCAGTGCAGCTATTACCGTTTATCCTTTCCCAATTTGTGAATAAAAAATGAAACAGTTTTGTAGAATCTGCCTAAACGCGATAACTGATTTAAATTTTGTGGATATGAAGATTAGTGAACCATCACAAATTAAAATACAGCTTTCAATTTGCGTTCCGGAAATGGTATTAATAATTTCTAACCCAACTAATTCATTAATTTTTATTTTGTTTTTTTTTAGGTCCTTGATTTAGTGAAAGATCCAATTTTCTGCAAATTTTGTGTGAATGCTTTGCATTCTGCATATAATTTTAAAAATTTGTGTTTAAAGACGGAGCAACATATTCAAAATTACAGTCGTAAACTTTTACATAGTAAAAGCATTGAAATTGAGGAGTTATTACATGATTTACAGCGGTGTACAAGAAATGGTGTATGCGAAATTAACGGTGGAGGTAACAATACAATAAACGAAGGCTTTGCAGCATCACCGACCATGAATTTCTTATCGGATGATGAAAATCTTGGAGGCGGCAAGAATTTCAAAACTGAAAGCAATATGAGTCAACGTCCAGTAACATTGCCAGTAGATGCAGCCAACATAATCAATGCTATAAACATTGTCGCAAATGATTTCACTAAACCTGCTATACAAGTTTCTGCAGATGAATTAAACAATTTACTAGAAGATGATAAACTTGAGAATGTACAAATGCAACCTCAAGTGTTCAAACAGAAGAGTGAAAATGAATGTGAAGATATTACAATAAAAGAAGAGGATATTGCCTTACCAAAACTGGAATCGTCGTCATATGAAGGCTTTGAGGATAACTTATTTGAAGATGTAGAATGTCAAGATAACACGCCTGATGTGAAGAGTATCAATAATGAGATTGAAATTCTTCAAACTCACATTCAAACGCAAAGTTGTTTTGTGAAACTTACAAGGCTTCCTGATGATATTGTGCATAAATTGACAAGTAGAGCTAAATATTATTTAAAAAAACATGAACTGATTCAGGAAAGAAAATTTCTTTATTGTGCTTCATGTAACTTCCATACTGTAAATAGAAATTCATTAATACTGCACATACGAACTCACAGTGGTAAAAAGCCATTTGCTTGTAATGTGTGTAATTATCGATCTACATATAAGTCAAATTTACAGACGCACATACGAACTCACAGTCGTGAAAAACCATTTGCTTGTAATGTGTGTACTTATCGATCTACATATAAGTCAAGTTTACAGACGCACATACGAACTCACAGTCGTGAAAAACCATTTGCTTGTAATGTGTGTAATTATCGCTGTTTACGAAAGTCACAGTTGAAGCGCCACCTACAAACTCACACTGGTGAAAGGCCATTTGCTTGTAATGTGTGTACTTATCGATCTACATATAAGTCAAATTTACAGATGCACCTACAAACTCACAGTCGTGAAAAACCATTTGCTTGTAGTGTGTGTAATTATCGCTGTTCACAAAAGTTGCAGTTGAAGTACCACCTACAAACTCACAGTGGTGAAAAGCCATTCGCTTGTAATGTGTGTACTTATCGATCTACATATAAGTCAAATTTACAAACGCACATACGAACTCACAGTCGTGAAAAACCATTTGCTTGTAATGTGTGTAATTATCGCTGTTTACGAAAGTCACAGTTGAAGCGCCACCTACAAACTCACACTGGTGAAAGGCCATTTGCTTGTAATGTGTGTACTTATCGATCTAGATATAAGTCAGATTTACAGATGCACCTACAAACTCACAGTCATGAAAAGCCATTCGCTTGTAATGTGTGTACTTATCGCTGTTCATCTAAGTCACAGTTGAAGCATCACCTACAAACTCACACTGGTGAAAGGCCATTTGCTTGTAATGTGTGTACTTATCGCTGTTCATCTAAGTCACAGTTGAAGCATCACCTACAAACTCACACTGGTGAAAGGCCATTTGCTTGTAATGTGTGTACTTATCGCTGTTCATCTAAGTCACAGTTGAAGCATCACCTACAAACTCACACTGGTGAAAGGCCATTTGCTTGTAATGTGTGTACTTATCGATCTACATATAAGTCAAATTTACATAAGCACCTACGAACTCACAGTCGTGAAAAACCATTTGCTTGTAATGTGTGTAATTATCGCTGTTTACAAACGTCACACTTGAAGCGCCACCTACAAACTCACACTGGTGAAAGGCCATTTGCTTGTAATGTGTGTACTTATCGATCTACACATAAGTCAAATTTACAGATGCACCTACGAACTCACAGTCGTGAAAAACCATTCACTTGTAATGTGTGTACCTTTCGCTCATCATATAAGTCAGGTTTACGAAAGCACCAGCAAACACACTGATGAAAAAACATTTGCTTGTAATACGTGTAACTCATCTTTTTCATAAGAGGTTAGGTTAAGGTGTCACATGAAAAAACATCAAACTCCTACCCTTGTAGCTATCACAGTAGATACAAAAAAGAGTTAGATTCATGGAAATTATCACACTGCAGACAAAGTATACACTTGTTCCACTTGCAAATGCATTGCTCTTCTAAATTTTGTTTAACAGATGATGTTAAAACTAACTTAATACAAGTAGCTTGCGAATTAAGCATCTACCATTGTCTCTATGTTTTCTTGTTGCTTAGCTTGTAGTTTAATACTGTACTACTTAGTAACTTGTGAGTTGTAGGTATATTTGTATGATATTTAATAAAATAAAAAGTATAGTTTCTTTCTTCTTTATTAGTCCTCTCGTTTGGAACAGTGATTGTATGCGTTTTTTAAAATTAACTATGCCAGGTATGAATGGATATAAATGAAAATTACTTTACACGGCATTGCTCAAAAATTTAAGTTTTCTAACTAGTATAATTGATAGCATAAGCCAAAGACCTAACAGGACTCGTAAAATATTTTTCTTACAAAAGCATCCAATAGAAGCGCAATTAAGTACAAAATCTATCCAATGAAAATGACAAAATTAATTTTTCAACTTCACTGTTTTATGGAAATTTTTTATGTAACTATCTAAACTTTGTACATAATTAAAAAAAGAAAATTCTTACTATAAATAAAAATGATGACTATTGTTGCAAAAATAAATTAGGAAATAAATATTTTTCGTTAGTAATAGGTAATACTGCAGTTAAATGTTCAACATGATTCAAAAACCCTCAATTTACCTCAGTGGCGGCTCGCAGTTTGCTTGAGAGGTCATTTTCAAATATTTTATATAAAATATACTATAATTTTAGGTAAACTTATATTTGAAAGCTATCATTATTAGTTCATTAAAACTATGAATGTGTTTAGTTAACGATTTTTCCGTCGCCTACGTTGATTTGCAAAAAGTGACGTTTCACTACGCCCTCGGCTTTCACAAATTAACGCAGGAGACGGATTTTTCTATGCTTAACATAGCTAACGCATATAACAATTGTTGTTCCACAGTTTAACACTCTCAGAAAAAGTCCGACAAAGATGATTGTTTTATAAATAATATGTAGTTTTGCAACAAAAAAATTGAACAAATATTTGAATAGTGTCGAAAAAACAATTGAAGTATACAGTCGTATGCAGCATTTTCTTCCGATTCCAAATATATAAGAACATACAGAGTGTTGTATTTAAAATAAGAAAGTTATGGTCACTTCCGGCAAAACCGGAAGTGGTAAAAAATTGCTAATACTATTAAGTGCAGTGTTCAACACGCACAGAGTCAGGGTTTGGTGGAAAGACTTAACCGTACGATTAAACAAGCAGTAAGAACGACGGGGATGAGCGACTGGATAAATAGATTACCATGGATTTTATTGGCTTTGCGCTCAGCAATTAAAGAACAAGTTCAGGTGTCTCCTGCGGATATTCTATACGGAACACAATTGCGTCTGCCCAGAGATTTTTTTCAAGACGATCGCACCGAGTTAACACATTTTGTTTTTAATTTACGAAAACACATGCACAACGCCAAGTTCTTTTTCACTAAGATTTTTAATGATAGCAATACTTTCGTGGATCAGCAATTAAAATCGTGCTCACACGTGTATGTACGCAACGACAGTCATACGCTAGGCTTAAAGCACAATTATTTGGGTCCATTCAAAGTGATCTCTCGAACGGAAAAATATATGGTATTGGAGGGCTTCGGTAGAAATGGAATTGTTTCTCTAGATCGCCTCAAACCAGCTTTTTTTGTTTAAGTATTTTTGTTTCTTTTTATTTTTGCACATTTTTTTCCCTTTTTGTTCTGTTCTTTTTAGTGAACTGAACTTTTTCGACTCTGCTCTTAGAATCTCAAGAATTGGAAACGCACCTGAAAAAACTAGAAGCAACTTCAAGCTAATTTTATTCTATTTTCTATGATGTTCAATTAGTTACGTTACTTGTATTGTTTTTGAAAAGATCAGAAGTTTTGTAGCTAAGATAGCATGCGCTTCACGTTTGCTGCGTAGTTTTTTCTTCTGTAAAGTTGGGGGGGGGGGGGTACTAATGTAGCAACCTGGTTGTATCAATTGTGTTTAGTAACTTAGCGACTTGGTTGCTATTTATATTAATAAAAAATAAACATTCATAAAAGATTATTCTGTAAAAGCTAACACATAAAAAGTTCCTCCAAAATAGTGTTTTATTTACAACTACGAACCCAAACATTACATTATCATTAAATAATTAAATTTTATGAATATATTACTCACACCAAATCTTATTGGCTTATCATAATAAATTAAGAAAAAAGGGAGGGGCGAACCATGTTTTGTTTCCACCCGGTATATTTACTACCTGTAAAACAGTTGAACGTCAGCAATTGTCTTTGCATACATTTCAAGCTACTTCTCTATCTGCAGTGTATTATTTTGGGGATATCTATCCAACAAATATTCAGTTTCTCCGATGTCTCGGAGATTATGTAATTGCAAAGTTTAAGAAATGTGCAACAAATTACGAAAGATAAGATTATGAGGTATTAAAGTTTTTTCTAAACTTTTATTGGGAAAATGGGTACACTAATATCGTAGTGTTACGAGATTTACAGAAAATTTCCATCGTGGCTTGAGAAAGATTTGGTATTAGTATGTGAAGGAAGTGCTTCCTGCAGACGTTGCCGTGAGCCTACATTGAAAGATTTTAGTGAAAACAGCAGCAAGACCAAGTCTTTTGCTATATACAAATAAGTTTCAGGAAGTTACGTAAGAGAGCTGCTGCATCTCTTCTAAAGGTAGCCACCGAAACCTCACCTGCTCGAGCTTAAAAAATAAATAAAGCATATCAATCTTCATTGCAAAATACTAAAACTCAGTTTTCAGCCGAAGCAACTTTAGCATTAATTATAGACCTAAATGTGAGTAAGTATCAGTATATTATATTACTCTCTGCAAACGAACGAAAAAAAATAAAGTGAATATTTATCCGTCTTATAACTCGCTCAAGAAAGCAAAACAAGAGTGCTAACAGCTAGAAGAAGGCAGCATAGTTAATTATGGAGACATCTTTGCAAATTCTGTTCTGCTCGTTGCTTGTCGGGAATGAAATAAAGCACCTCCCATGCTGGATCTACCGCTACGCTATAACATCATTGATTACTATTACGCAGGTAGTTCACAATCCTGTAACAGTTCTAATTACTAAGCTAATCTAAACATTTCTAATTTACACCTTTACATTAAAATTTATAATTGCTAACAATAGCTCTTTTTTCTCCATTAAAAGAAAGGTCAGCATTAAGAAAAATTACCGTTTATAAAAGGTATCTTACCTATGTTCTTAAAATTTGCTTCTTTTGCGAATTTAATGCGATTATTTGTATAAAACATACACACTGCGGCATCCATGGAAGGTTGCAATTAGGTAGTCAAAATAATATTGCTTACATATTATGTATTTAGATAAAAAACGCTGAAAAAACAAAACATTAAAACAACAAGAACTGATTATAACATCACTTCTGCAATAGAAAATTATGGAACAGTTTTAATCGACAAATAGGAAAAGTAGTAGCGTGTGTATCCTAGCTACAAAAATGTGAGAATAGAAGATTGCATTAATTAGAAAATAATATAATAATTAAGATATTCTTATTATCCAACTACATGATTATTTATGAGTTTTCAAATGCTTCCACAAACTACGGTTATACTTAAACCTATAATTACATATAGTACATTGAAAAGGTTTATCTTGTGTATGTGTTTTGATATGTTGCTGTAGGTTACTTTTACGTATACACCTATATTCACATACATGGCAATCAAAAGGTTTTTCACCTGTATGTGTTTTGAAGTGATGTTGCAGCTGAATGTTTCGTATACATTTATAATCGCATATACTGCATTTGAAAAGTTTCTCTCCTGTATGTCTTTTGATATGTACCTCTAACTCGCCCTTTTCTTTACACTTATAACTACATACGTCGCATTCGAATGGTTTTTCTCCTGTATGTGTTTTTGTATGTCGTTTTAGGTTACTACTGTCTATACATTTATAGTCACATATATTGCATTTGAAAGGTTTGTCGTCTGTATGCCTTTTCATATGACGTTGTAGGTTACTGTTTCGTATACATTTATAACCACATTCATTGCATTGAAACGATTTTGCTTGACTATGTTTATGTTGCTTGAAATTATTCTTGGATGCAAATTTAGTACTGCATACTTGAGTAAATGATTTTGCTGTTTCATCCATAAGACACTGTTCGATTTCATTTTTTATTTGCAAATCCTCGCTCAGCAATGGTTCAAGCTTGACGTAGGTATCATCATCATTACTAGTCTTAATATCAAATTTCAAGTCAGGAAGTTCTAATTTTACATGGATGTCCAACGATTGAATGCTGGTATCTTCGTCTTTCACTGTAATTATTTAATAATTGCTTTAATAAAGACAGTTTAGCTTAAATGTACATTTAAAGGAGGTGCTCAAAACTATATTATTTAATTATTACAGGAGATTTCAATAAAACAGTTAGTAATGGAGTTTCAGGTAGAAGAAAAATATAAATATAAAATAATTAGGAAAACAAAACTGAGTATCGAACAACTGAGGTCTAGGCTGCAATAAGAAAAGTAGCTAGAGAAGAAAAAAGTAATGGCAAGAACATCCGAGCAGGTTACAGTAAAATCGACATAAAGGGCAAAGTACGAATGGGAAATCAATTTCTATTAAAAAAATTAATACGGGGAAGCATACTAGAATTCAAAGCTATAACGTACACGTCCCGTCATAGCTTTGTATATAGAAATGGAGATATTAGAAATTTCTAAGGCCTTAGTGGAAATATTTATAGTTTGTTGTATTAAATGCTTCTATTACTAATGGGGGATGAAATTCTGTACATATTAAAAACTGAAACAAGATTATTTTTTTAAAATGTACCTACTAAAAATAAGCAACTAAAATAAGGTCAAGCCAAATATACAGAATTTTATCACCCCAATTATTAGGGGTTATGAACTGACATTTTTCAGTCCTATTCAATTTTGCTGGGCCTAATTTTAGTTGCTTATTTTTAGTAGGCACATTTTAAAAAAAGTAATCTCGCGTTTCAGTTTTACATTTACAGAATTTCATCCTTCCATTAGGAGTATGTATTTTGATGCGGATATTAAAAAAATACAAAAAATTACAGATTATCCCATTTAAAATTGTTTGTAATTAAATTAACAAAAGCCATACAACAAACGAAAAACTCAAAGCATCCGGTGTTGATCATACCAGCGCGGGTGTTAAACCTATACACTCTATCCTCCGTAAGCTTCTTATTTCTAAAGATTCATTGTCGCATTACTCAAAGAAAAGCACTCCAGTTAAAATAAAAAATTTACTTACAAAAATGTGGAAACTGGCGTAAAATAAGTCGTGTTAAGTGGAGTGAGTAAAATCTTTCACAAAATTGTATTAAATAAGGAAATAGAAGCATTAGATAAAGACATTCGCCACGAACAAAACAATTCCAAATGTGTGCTGACAACATTAACAACTTGAGCAATCCATGGAGTACCACCACGCTTACCTGTTTTATTTATAAATTATAAAAAGACGCTGGGAAATGTTACACACCCCATACACTACATTACCTGCACAGCAAGCACAACTACGAGTGTATTTACCTGTTTCAAGTAAAAATTCGCTTTTTCATTTGCCGAGTTCGAAACAAAACTTAAATAACTTTTATTCTTATAACTCTGAATTTATCTTCAAAAACAGATGTGATCTTAACAAAACAAACAGAATAAAAAGTATTTCCGTTTTCACGTTACGTCATTTTGAAATTTTGTTTTTAAATTTTTTCGTTTTTCAAATAGGACACATATTTTAAAACATGTCATTAAAAAGAGGATTTTTTCTTTTTCAAATGATGTATCATTTTCATTGGCTTACATAACACATTCTTCTAAATAAAGCCATTTTTGTGAACATCCTTAAAAATAACCAACTGAAAATTAAAATCGTAAATATTATTATCAATAATATTTTGTTTCAAATAATCTTATTAAAATCCATTCATTAAAATCACTTATAAAGGATGGGCCAACAATTTCTATAACAAAACAAAAATGGAGATAATTGTTAAAATGTACGTGGTATTGCATTGCGTTTTTTTTAAACACAATGTTAAAAAAACCTCATTTAATAAAATACAAAAAACTCAATGCAATATCACATATATTGCTAAACATGTGCAATAGGAGATTGCTCCATGCTGCTTGCTTGTATCACCAGATTCTCGTTTTTCGATTACCATCTTAATATCTATCTAATAAAACTCAATTTTGCACAGGTGTTCATAATTTAAATATTCAATTTAAGGGTACGCTGACTCTGCCGCTGCATAAAACTGAATTTTAGAAACATAGTTTTTCTTATCAATAACGAAAGTTTATAATAGTGTGACTATCTTGTTTAACAGTGTACCCTTCAATAAATTCAAATCCAAACTTTAAAATTTTAAAATACATTTTCATTGCCTATTAGTTTTTTGTAAACATGTCTGCATAATTTAAAATTCTCAATATAACTCCATTTTTTTATAAATTTAGATATTCCATAGTTCAGTGGTTTTTTGGCTTAGCTAGTGCCATTACAATTTATAGAAGCAAATATAAATTAATTATCTAAAAGAGTTACATATAGTAATGTACTTACTTATTTTTCGGTTGAAACAGGGGATATCTGTGCGGTTGTGCTTACTATCTAAGGAACATAGTGCACGAACCTCATGCACATCCACCAAAATTACTACACAACCAGTTACTGGGTTCAAAGCCCGATGGCCTGATGAGCACCTAACACCATTAAACCCTATAAGCACAGTAAGGACCATTATTTTAAGGTATTCTTCATAGCGAAACCAACACAAAAGATACAAGGATACATGAGCAAACACGGTCGCTGCAGTTGTAGAACAAGCAAAAATTATAATACACAACGAATCAAGTATTCAAGAAGGTAAAATTTGTTTGTGCATGTTTAGAGTACCTACTATAAGTATGACTTACAAAGCACAATTTCACAGCTTTTTTTGACTGCAATATAAACCTTTCAATTAAGAATTCCTGACATCGTGGTTAATAGTTAATACATTTATTATAAGCATAGTATTCACTGATATTTTTGTAGGTTAAGAGAAGTTCCATTACCAATGTGAGCACTACTTCAGGACATGACCCGACTATTTATTTGAACTACCGTACATACAGGATGAGTCACCATGTTTAAAATACTTGTTATACGGAGTTACTCAAAAGTAAGGAATAAAATTTGTATATCTGTAGCGCATTGGTTTTTGAACAAATGCTCGAACACTTAAATGGACTTAAATATAACTGCATCTTTCACTGTACTATACTTATACTGGAACGCGCACTGCCGGTCTCTGCCATAGAAAAGAAGCGAGCCAAGAGAGATAGCGCGCAAGGATCATTCCTGTCCTTTTCGTACCGCTCCGTGAGTTCCTTTTCAAACGTTGCGACACGACAATCGACTGCTCTACGCATGCGCATACTCTCGAGAGTAGGACAGAGATGATCCTTGCGGCCCTCTCTCTCGGATCGGGCTGGCGGGCCGAGCGCGCCTTCCAGTATAAGTATAGTTCAGTGGCATCTTTATGTGATATCTTTTGTTATCCAACGTCAACCTCCGCACGCCCAACCACCTTGACTTAATTTTTCTAAACCGCGATCTATCCTTTGTGTGGGCTCCTTAAAAAGCTTGCAAATAACTGCATTTATATTTACTATCATAAATGAACTGAGATGGTTGGTTTTTAAGTTACAGCGATTGAAAAAAGGTTAGAGAGAACAGGTTTTATTAACTTTTCAAAAAAATAATCTATTATTTAGTAATTTTGGCATGCAGAAAGTATATTATTGCAGGCCAATAATTTAGAAACCAAAATTGTTTTAATAGTACTGCTTGGGGATGTATTCTTCTGTATAAATACGTGCCATTTCCATTATTATTATTATTATCGTTTTGTTGTAACACTTAAATGACTCGCCCTGTATGTGTTTTCATATGATCTTTTAAGCCACCCTTCCTTTTACATCTATAACCTCATACATTGCATTCAAAATATTTTTCACCTGTATGTGTTTTGAAGTGATGTTGCAGCTGGCGGTTTCGTATACATTTATAATCACACATACTGCATTCTAAATGTTTCTCTCCTGTATGTGTATTTGTATGTCGTTGTAACTCACATTTTTGTATGCACTTATAATCAGATACGTTGCATTTGAAAGGTTTGTCTTCTATATGTCAGTGGCGTAGCGGAAGGCCCCGCAGACCCCGCATTGCAGGGGGGCCCCCGAGCCAAGGGGGCCCCTAATTTATGCAGCGGCCGAGATAAAGTAATTGTTAAATTAAACCTCTTTAAAATTATCAGTGCCTTTAAAGTAGAAATGCAAAGAATACCGATATACGACAACTTGAAATTTGAGTGTTACACATTCTAACAAATCATCAGGTTGTGTTATCGAAAACAAAATAAAACAGTCAGTCCAAACAAAACTATAGTGTTCTCAACCGCCCATATATTTGTTTTGTTTCAGTTATAGGTCACAGCAATAAATCGCTTCTATGTTATTAAACATAACTTCAGAAATCAGAAATTTGAAGGGTCTTTATTTAACATTTAACTTGTTTAGTCTAACTGCATGTTAACTAGATGTAGGGCCCTCAGTCTGTAAGAAATCGTGTAGATGTGTGATTGTTAATAGTTTTATGAAAAGAAAAAGAATTTAGTAAATATTGCGGGTAGTTTTTAATTTTTAATTGTTTTTCGTGAATCTGCAATATGTCCAGTGCGGGAAAGAGGTTTTATGCAAGTGGTGCTCAAAAACGGAAGCTTCAAAAAGCAAAAGAGGAATCTGCTAAAAAGAACCTTAAAATAACATCAATGTTTACGTCAGTACACGATTCTGAACAACCAGGAACGTCAAAGGACAGCGATGCATCGACATCTTTCGAGAAAACTCAATCTGACGTTAGTTTAACTAATGTAGATGAAACTAAAGATTCAAATATTGATACCTTTAACGTAACGAAAGATACTCAATGTGAAGATGTTTTGGAGGAGACTATTGCAGATAAACTACCTGATCTGAACGATCCGTATCCAACAGATCGTGGTTATTATCCTAAGAATATTTTGAATTTCGACTTAAAGCGAAGTATTGTAAAAATTGGACCATGCAAACCTAAAGGTCCTTTTCTAAAAGAAGAGAAAAACAGAAGTTTTTCTGCCACTTATTACATACAAAAAAGTGCAGCTGGACAGATAATTCCGCGGATTTGGCTTTGTTACTCAATGAAATTAAACTGCGCATATTGTCAACCGTGTTGGCTATTTGCTGACCGAAAACATTGTTCCGAAGCTTGGATCGACGGAGTGAACGATTGGCAAGGGCTTACAAAAAAAATAAAAGTTCATGAACTTTCGCAGAGCCATTTGCAGGCTTGTATTGTCTACGACTCTTAGGAAAACGATTCCACAGTTGATGTGCTTCTGACTAATCAATGAGTGCGTTTATCTCGACGACTCCATCGGATGGAAACTCCATCCGATCGTGTCCATCCACTTGAATTTTGCGAGATAAACCGTTAAGCGTGAAACTTCGATCGGATGCGACACCTAAATTCAATCTGGGAGTTTTGTGGGCTTGAATTGAGTGAAGTGGATGCAAGCGTAAGATTTTCACGACACAAACATGATTGACTTGAGTTGACAGATCAGTTGTTTTATGTATACCTAAGTTCATGTAGATATAGTTTCCCGCCAACTGTTTGTTTAGGTTTAGGTTACGTGTGTAGCACGTTGATTTCTTGATTGTAGGTGTAAAATAAATAAAATTATAAAAATAAGAATCTCAATGAATAAAGATATTAATCTTAAATATTACTGTATCTTCTATAAAATATTACAATATTTGTATTAAATATTTGTTTTTCTTTACATTTGAAGTGCATCAATTTTTGCTCTGCGCCTTTGACGCCACTTCACGAAAAATACAGTATTATTAAAAAGATTGCACATTAATAACTGCAGATGGAAAAGCATAAACATAGTAGTTGCTTTCTTTGGTAATAATTTCATTATAATTATAAACAAAAATACCGCGCAAACTTTTAAAGAAATGAGGTTATGTACTATTGGAAAGTTAAGCAATGTGAAGTTGGCTTAACGATAGCGCTGTCTTCGTCTTCTGTTGCATTCGTCACTTTTCAATTGCAGCCGACTAATGTAAGGATTCATTAATCCGATACCGACATATACACTTTAGCTTGAAATAAGGATTGACTCGTCACGATCGGATGGAGTTTCCATCCGATGGAGTAGTCGAGATAAACGTACTCATAGGAAACAAAAAGTTAATTTTTGGAAAGAAGTTTTGAAAAGAATAATTGATGTGACGATTACATTAACTTCGTGTAATTTAGATTTAACGTGGACATCGTGAAAAACTAGGAGAACTACAAAGCGGTAATTTTTTCGCTATTATTGAACTTTTAGCAAAATATGACAGTGTTTTATCGAAACTTATTGATAAAAATAATATAAACTACTCAAAAGAATTAAGGGGTCAACATTTCAAATGCTTGAAGTTTGTTTAGGGCTGATGGCATTTTAATGAAACTTGGTATACGCATTGTCGAAACATTTATTTTAATGAAATGTTATATAAATTGAATATCATCTTAACATCTACCACATCATTGAACACTATAACTGATATCATAAGGAAGATACACCTTCTGAAAAAAGTGACCCCTTAATTCTTTTGAGTAGTGTACTTAAAGTCAACTATTTGAGCCCGCAAATTCAAAATGAACTTCTTACTCTTCTTTCTAAAAATCTATTGAATAAAATTATTTCGAATATTAAACAAGCTACCTTCTACTCAATAATATTAGACACTACTCAAGATATTAGTAAACACGACCAGTTAAGTTTCATCATACGAAATGTTTCTATACTGTATGATTCGAATGAGTTGCCAGTGGAATTAACAGTTACCGAGAGTTTTTCTGTATAAAATAATTGACGACTTCGCTAAGGAAAATGTTCGTCGAAGTCGTCGTTTTCAATAGTAAAGGTAAGCGTAATTAATTACCTTTAGTTAATAAAGGGCCCCAAAAAAGTAATCTTGCGGGGGGGCCTCATAAATTTCAGCTACGCCACTGCGTATATGTATTTTCATATGACGTTGTAGGTCACCACTTCCTATACATTTATAATCACTGAAACGGTTTTTCACCTGTATGTGTTTTAAAGTGTTGTTGTAGCTAACTTTGTATACATTTGTAATCACATACACCGCGTTTGAAAGGTTTCTCGCCCGTATGTGTTTTAATATGTTTGTTGAGGTTAGTTTTCCATATACATTTATAATCACATAAATTGCATTGAAAAGGCTTTATTTTAGTATGGTTATTTAACAAATGCTGCTGTAAGTTCCTCTTGAATTTATATTTACTGTTGTATAAACCACAATAAAAAGGTTTAACTTGAGTAGACGCAACGGTGGAAAGCGAGCGTTGCTTCTCTATGTACTTTAAAAAGAAAAAAACATTTTTTCGGAACACGATAGGACAAGAAAGGTTAAGTGCGTTAGCTATGTTAAGCATCGAAAAATGGTTAATTAATAACATTGACAATTTTAATGAACTACTGATAGATCATTTTTCCAACGCGAAGGATCGACTTGAAATATAAGTCTACCTAAAATTTGGCTGGGTAAGTACATTTTTATCAAAAAATGTTTCAAAATGACCCCCCAGTACGACACACCACGAGCCGCCACTGCTTACAGGATCAATATTTGAGCAAATATCTTAATAATAAAACGTTGGAATAATATCAACGTAATAACTTACCTGTTTCGTATAGTTTTTCTTCTGCTAGTTACGGTTTATAAATATGAAGAACTAAAAAAAAATGTTTAAGTATTTGACAAGAAACTTTTTTATAACGCCCCGTACACAGAAATAACCTGAACTAATACCATAACCTCACAATTGTGAAGGTACTGTTATTTAATATTCAGAATTTATCACTGTGCCAAATATTAGAAATATTAAATCGTTTATTACATGTAAGCAACTATGTTATGTATTTGAATAGAGGTGACATGATTAACAAATATTTAGATTTTTAGCAATGTGAAGGGTGTAAATGAAAGAATTTTTTTGAAAAAGCTGGCCGCCTTTCTAAAATGGACATAAAAATAGAACCAGAATTTGATAAAATAGAACCTGTTGTTACTTCAACTTACAAATATCATAATGAAGTTTATAATGGCATGAAATGTACCAACACAGTAAACATCGCCAAAGAACTGAATAACGTTGCATCGATCACGAATAACTCAACGATTGTTAAACACGAAGTAAACGAATTTAGTGCTCATTCTATAATAAATATCAAACAGGAAGAAATTGACATCAAAGAAGAGACAGAAAATGTAAATGAAACATTAAAAGGTACAGATTCAATACAAAAAAACGGCTGCGATGATAAATTAGTAGAGACTAACATAACAAAGGGCTTTGAATGTCATGTTTGTAATCGCACGTTTTCAAAAACAAGAAATTTGAGTAACCACTTAAAAATACATGCAGAAAAAAAGCAATTTTCTTGTATATTCTGTGATTACAAATGTTGTACAAAAACCCATTTGACAGTTCATAATAGAATACACACTGGAGATAAGCCATTTCAGTGTTCGATATGTGACTACAAATGCACCACAAAATCATATTTGACAATTCATAACAGAAAACACACTGGAGATAAGCCATTTCAATGTATGATTTGCGATTACAAATGTAGTACAAAAGCCTATTTGGCAGTTCATAACAGAATACACACTGGAGATAAGCCATTTCATTGTAAGATTTGCGATTATAAATGTAGTACGAAAGCCGGTTTGATAGGTCATAATAGAATACACACTGGAGAAAAGCAATTCCGTTGTACGATTTGTGATTACAAATGTAGTACAAAAGCCAGTTTTACAGGTCATACCAGGATTCACACTGGAGAACAACCATTTCGTTGTTTGATTTGTAATAATAATTTTAGTACAAAATCTAATTTGACACATCATAACAGAATACACACTGGTGAAAAACAATTTCATTGTACGATTTGTGATTATAAGTGTTCCAGAAAATCCAATTTGATAATTCATAATAGAATTCACACTGGAGAAAAGCCATTTCATTGTAAGATTTGTGATTACAAATGTAATACGAAATCCAATTTAACAGATCATAACAGAATACACACCGGAGAAAAGCCTTTTCGTTGTACGATTTGTGATTACACCTGCAGTACTAAGTCGAAGCTAGGTTGTCATTTAAAGACTCACACTGGTGAAAAGCCCTATAACTGCACCTTTTGTGACTATAAATGCCTTGGAAAAAGTCAGTTAAGACGTCATACCACGATTCACACTGGTGAAAAGCCATATAGTTGCACCTTTTGTGATTCCAAGTATAATCACAAATCCCATTTGACGGATCATTTAGGTATTCATACAGGCAATAGGCGATATTGTTGTGCTTCTTGCAGTTATAAAACTAACAGGAAATCATCGTTAATTCAACACTTGAAAACTCATATGACTTCAACGTATTTAGAAAAAGAACCGGATGATGACAACCAGTTAGATAATAAATTTGAAGTTAAATCAGAGCCACTGGAATTTGTAGCTGTCAATAGTATCTAGGAAAAATTATTTATAAGCACTTATTTTGCTACAGTAGTTAATTATATTAAAAATATTGTCGGTAGTTGCTTATGTATTATTACTAGCATGTACGACTTTTACAAATATATTTTTATGAAAGTAAATTATCTGTTTTAAATTGACTCCACTGTCGAAGACAAAAGTTTGAAGCCTACCCTGCTCGAGTAACGGTATGGGGAAAATATCCAAGAAAATATATTCAAAATGATTTTCACAAGAAAAGTATCTATAGAAAAAATAACGCTACCCACAATATTCTTTTGAGAATATTCTCTACGCACAACATTAAACATACTACCTATTAAACTGTGATCTGCAACCTCACCCTTTCTGAAATACAGGGCGTTGAAAACCTTTTTAGTTTAGTTTTTTCTCGCAATTTTGGAAACGACACGAGGTATTCATATGCAAATTTGGGGCCGATTGCTACTAGTGAACACCCAATATTGTAAGTGTTTTTGTCGCGATACGTCCACCAGCGGCATAGTTACGAGGGGAGACGGTCCTTTTTTTAAAAAGTACATTAGCGAGCTGATTGCATGGAATTTTGTTTATATACTTAAATTCTACATTCCATTTAGGGAAAAAAGGATCTTTCGCATTTTTGCCGCAGGTTTTTGCTCGGTTTTCCAGATAATTGACGTTTAGTTTAGGAAGGTTTATTCCATGTGTGAAGCCGCCCGAGTATAATCCAACGCTTGCGTTCGAAAATATGGTGAGCTAAAACAAGGAAAAACAAAGGCACAAAAGTTAACTGTTTTAGAATTTTATTGTACAAACAAAATAATGATACGTTCTATTTAAAAAAATCAAGTTATGACTCATTCGAGTTAGTATTTACTAAGGGTTACCAGAAAAAGTTTGTTTAATCTTGGAAATGAAGGCAAATGTCAAATTTATAGAAAAAAATGGAATAACTTGGCAACGCCACAACGGAACTTTTAAAAACAAAACATACTCAAAAAAGGCAATTAAGAGGCGAATAAAAATATACTCTTGGTCACCTAAAACATTTATTAAGATAAAATGAGCGACTGTGAGAAAATTATAAAAATAATGCGGAAAATTTGTTTAGTTCTCACAAGCACATGTTCTAACTAAAGGGGTTTTCCTCATTATTGTTAAAACATTTTCTGTATTTAAAATAGTAAATGAGATATCGGCCACCGCCACGTTGTTGACTCACCCTGTATATACCTAATTTGGATACAGTATAGGAATACACCAATTTGGCTTAGGAAAACCGGCTCAATTATTCTATCAAGGAGGCTGCACGGTATTGTTCCTACCAAAGATAGCTTTCAGATATGAATCATATGTTAAATATCAAAAAAGCTTATTGACAGAAAAGTTAAACTTTATTAGAATTCTAAACGAATACAGCCTCAATTCTACTTGTAAATATTTCAAGATAATAACCCAGTTGTAGATAAAAATACAGTTTACGAGTATAGCAGCAGCTTTAATTAAAAATAATGTAGATCCAAATGTTCAAAATGCCCTTTATAGAAACACAAAAGAAAGAAGGGGTGTAAGCGCTGGTTTACGTGTCTATAAAATGGCAAATTCTTTAGTGGAATCGCCACAATTGCTGTAATTAATAACATCCGATGTTCCCTCTTATCCACGTAGATTTGTCCTAACTTTTGCCATTCCGACTGCACATACTAATTACTTACCTAATCAATTCCCCACTATACAGAACGATGGATATTATAAACTAACTTATGCAGAAACATCGACATATTGCATACATCTTTATGCCAATTGAAGACTGACATCGTGGAGATCCTCGACTAAAACTCAGTGTAATAATTTAATAAATTTACTTTTGTTTTTAGTTATTGCTCTCATAAGTGTTTTTTTCTTCCTCTGTATTTCATGTTCACTACAATTTTTAGTATTTGCACGTTTGTGCTGCATGCAAAATTGTATGTTTTATTTGTTGCCTCTTATTGAGCCTGTTGGCAGCATTACTTAATAAACAAATCTGTAAGTAGGAGAGGTTAAACAACTGTAATGATATAGGATATTACAAAATATAAAAACAATACTAAAAGACTGTTTGTTGAAATGGTTATGTTTATTTAGATACAAACATTTGTTTAGTTGGTTAGTGTTTTTTGCATACAGTAAAAAAAGGGAAATATATTTATAACAACAAAAATAATAACCTATACAACAAACTAGCACTGAACCCGTGGACTATGCTCCATGCTTTTAATGGTAACTCTTTTTTGAATCGCATCGCTTGGATTGCATAGTCTTAGCTGCAGCCATATTCCTCTAGCTGAGACAGGTCAAAGGGATCTCGATTTAATATAGATTATTATTATAATTTTAATTACTATACGATCATTTAGAAAACTTCTTCACAAAAGTTTATATTTACCATAAATGCACTTAAAAACCATATTAACCTTTTATGATTATGTACATTACGTTAAATTTTTCTCCAACACAAGTTTTAAAATGCTTCTATACTATACTATACTACACTTATGTTAAGATATATCTCTATTATTTTGCTCGTGTATGTGTTTTGATATGTCGTTTTAGCCTACTCTATTCTGTACATCTATATTCACATATGTTGCATTTGTAAGGTTTTTCTCCTATATGTGTTTTTATATGTTGCTTCAGGTTACTCTTTAGTATACATTTATAGTGGCAATCATAGCATTGAAAAGGTTTTTCTCCTATATGTGTTTTTATATGTTGTTTTAGGTTACTCTTCAGTATACATTTATAGTGGCAAACATAGCATTGAAAAGGTTTTTCTCCTGTATGTGCTTTCACATGTTGTTGTAGCACACTCTTGTTCATACATTTATAATCACATGTACTGCATTGAATAGATTTTTCTCCTGTATGTCTTTTGATATGTACTTGTAAATTGCTTTTTGCTGAACACCTATAATTACATACATTGCATTTGTGCGACTTTACTCCTGTATGCGCTTTCATATGCTGTTTGAGGTTACTCTTTAGTATACATTTATAATCACATACGCTGCATTTTTGTGAGATTTTTCTCCTGTATGTGTTTTTATATGTCGTAGTAAGTCACTTTTCCATATACAACTATAACCACATGCACGGCATTTGAGAGGTTTTTTCCCGTATGTGCTTTCATATGCTGCTGAAAGTTCTTCTTGAATTCAAATTTACTACTGCATAAACCACAATAATGATATTTAACTTGATTAAACATATTCACTTTTTGATCTGCAATACTCTCTTTAGCTTCATTTTTTATATGCAACTCCTCACTCGCCAATGGCGGAAACTTGTAAATATCATCATTGCCACTCACCATACATTTCAGATCAAGAACTTCTGATTTTGCTTGAAAACACAACAATTAAATGCTGGTGTTTTCATGTTTTACTGTAATTATTTAACACTAAATTAACTAAAATTAGATCACATAAATGATCACCAATATTGCACCTAACTGTAAGTACTCATGTACAGGGTGTATACGCTACTAATTCGACAACGTTTGCTTATATTTTCTATTGTTAACAACTTACCAACAGCCTGCTTCACCAAACCTCCATATGAATATGGTACAGAGAGTGGAAATTCTTCCTGGATTTTATTTAAATGAGCTACATCTGATGTGGGATCGACAACAGCAGATAAGAAGGCGTCACTTGTAAATTCACGTTTTACATATTCATCCACCTTCAATTCTAAACTCGTACCAGTATATACACCTCCTAAAACGTTTAAAATTTATTACACCCTGTGCATTATGATAAACACCAAAATTAAAGCCGTCGACAAAAATTTTCTTACATGGGCGACTTTGTCATTACTAGACAAAACCTGTAGTTACAATTTTCAGGTTCTAATCACTTAAGAAAAACATGCTCCAACACCAATCCACCGTATATAGTACATTGAAAAGGTTTTTCACCTGTATGTGTTTTGAAGTGATGTTGCAGCTGAATGTTTCGTATACATTTATAATCGCATATACTGCATTTGAAAAGTTTCTCTCCTGTATGTCTTTTGATATGTACCTCTAACTCGCCCTTTTCTTTACACTTATAACTACATACCTCACATTCGAATGGTTTTTCTCCTGTATGTGTTTTTGTATGTCATTTTAGGTTACTACTGTCTATACATTTATAGTCACATATATTGCATTTGAAAGGTTTGTCGTCTGTATGCCTTTTCATATGACGTTGTAGGTTACTGTTTCGTATACATTTATAACCACATTCATTGCATTGAAACGATTTTGCTTTACTATGTTTATGTTGCTTGAAATTATTCTTGGATGCAAATTTAGTACTGCATACTTGAAATGATTTTGCTGTTTCATCCATAGGACACTCTTCGACTTTATTGTCTCCTGAATGTGTTCTGATATGTTGTTGTAGCACACCTTTGTGTTTACATTTATAACCACATTCATTGCATTCAAAAGACTTTGCTTTACTATGTTTATGTTGCTTAAAATTCTTCTTGGATGCAAATTTAGCATTGCATGCTTGAATAGACGATTTAGTTGTTTTATCCATAAGACAATCTTTGACTTCATTTTTTATATGCAAATTCTCGATCAGCAATGGTTCATGCTTGATGTAGATATCATCCTTACTACCCTTGATACCATAATTCAGATCGGGAGGTTCCGATTTTATTTGGAGGTCCAACGATTGAATGTTGGTATCTTCGTATTTCACTGTAATTAATTAATAATTGCTTTAATAAAATTAGTTTAGCATAAATGTACATTTAGAGCGAGTGCTCAAAACTATGTTATTTAGCTATTATTGGAGATTTAAACAAACCAGTAAGTAATGGAATTTGGAGAGGAAAAAAAATGTAAATATAAAACAATTAAGAAAACAAAACTGAGTAAAAAAGAAACAAAACAACTAGTTGGCAGCGTTAAGTGGTATTATGAGATCAAGAACTTGCATGACAGGTTCTGTTGCCCAAATGGCAAATATTCGGTATTCGGCCAGTAACCAAAACCACTATTGGGTACATCCGTAATATAAAGTATACCTACTTAGCAATTTCACAGTCTGCTGAATAAAAGTAATCTACAAAAAAGATGTTGTCTGTTTGTCAAATAAAAGTTGTCTGGATAGAGTGAATATGAGTTAGATTAAACTGCATTTTGAAAATCTTAGATATATCATAGTCAATTTGTGATTACAGAATTGCAAGATAGCTATAAAATTGAAGATATTAACTGTAATACCGATAAGGAAACTGCTGATAATAATATGGTGAATATGCTACCAGGTTAAGAAACATTTTAGAAAAATCTCTTTGTGATCAGTTACACACAGAAAAATGACATACTAGCAATGGTGCGATCTGGATTTACAGTTAAATATAGTTGCCAACTAGCTTGGTAATGCCTATCGAGATAATTAATATACTGCATTCTAGAAAAGTAATTTATAAAGTAAATATATTACAGTTTTTCTATAACTTCATAGTAATAAAAGAGAAAAAAGTATCCCACACAAAAAAAATAAATCCAATGCAATACAAAATGCAAGCCAAACAGTGAAGAGAAACATAAAAAAAGACAGACGATAACATAAACAAATTAACACAAGAAACACAAACTGCAGCAAACAAAAGAAAGAGCAAGTCGTTATACAAAATAATACATAAAATATCAGGAAGACTAGAAACGCAACAGATACACCAATAAAGAGCAAGATTGACAGTTACTGACTTCAATAAAGCAACTGCTACAAAGATGGGAAGAACATTTCGACAAAATCATGGCTCTCAAAAGCAATATGATACTCTTACCAGAAGTTAGAGAGAAGGTAAACCTACAAATGGACACAGGCAGTCCAACAAAAGCCATACAACAAATGAAAATGGCAAATCAGTGGATGTGAGTCAAATTACAGTGGATATGGTAAAACTATACACCCCATCCTTCTTAAACTTGTTATTTCTAAAGATTAATTGTTAAACTACTTAAAAAAAAGGACTCTAGTTAAAATAGAAAAAAAATGTGAAAATTAGCACGGAATAAACCTGCTAGGTGCAGTGAATAACTCCAGCCTACTTCTATTGCTCTATGCTGTGATGAAAGTTTACATGGAGGTGGTAGAGCAATATACAAGCAGGTCTCGGCTTTCTAGTATGAAAGGCTTTTGTTTTCTTTAATACTATTTTTAAGAATGTTTTGTTTTCTTTATGAAAATTTTGTTAAATATATTTTTATAACCTACATAATCAATGCCATTTTTGTACAAATCCAGACATTCCATAGTTGAGTGGTCTGTTGCTTAGCTAGTGCCATTACAATTTATAGAAACACGAATATAAATTAAATTCCTAACACTCTAATAGAATTGCATGCAATAACGTCGCTACATAGTTTTGGTTGAACCTTCGTCATTCGTCTTATCGACGTTCAAGCACATCTACCAAAATTACAGTGCAACCTATTTATTGGACACATATTCAGTCGAAGAGACCCGAGTAAAACCTCACACCCCTATAAACACGATAAGGATCTTTATTTAAAGAGAAAACCCAAGCGTTTCTCGTACTGAAACCAACACAAAAGAAAGGATACATGAGGAGTTCACGATTGCTGCAGTTGTAGAGCAGACGGAAATTATAATATGCAATGAGATAAGTAAAGATATTCAAGAAAGAATCGAAAGCTCCAGCAGCCTTCAAAATTCAACAAAACCTAAAGATTTGGTAGCAGAAAAAGGAGTACCAGAAACCAACAGTTACTCGTTGTCATATAATTGATGGATACCGAGTAAAAACATATAACACAAAATATTCTGATTTGGAAAGTCGTTAGTTTTTAAAATTATGTAATGTTAAAATAATATGTTACTCCCGGCTCCAGTTGCTCTAAAGTAGCAAGGTAGCATTATTTATTTAAGCTCCAACAATAGGTTACGTTCACAGGGAACAGGAGAATAAACGTTTGATATTATAAGAATTTGGCAGAATTTTTGACAACAGTCTAGTCAAGCATTATTACACAATCTGTAATTACATTTTTTTTAATCACTTACCAACAGCGTACTGCACAGAGTCACCATGTCTATGCGGATCTAACCATGAAAATTCTTGTTTGATATCATTTAGATGGGGAACAACTGATGTGGACTCAACAATGATGGCTAACGAGATATCACTCTTGACTTCAAGTTTTACTTCTTTCTCTATCTTCTATTTCCAATTACTACTGGTATTATTACTTCCTAAACCATAAAATAATGAAAATTTACATTTATTGTAAGTTTAGGATACCTACTATGAGTATAAATCACTAACAAAGCGAAATGTTACAATTTTTTTAGTCTGCAGTACAAACCTTTAATTAAGTCTTCTTGATATAGTGATTAATAGTTAATGTTTGATAAGCAAAATATAGGGACAGAGAATTATGTAGGTTAAAGGGATTGCTAATGGCATTATCTGCTCCAGTGCACGGGATGTAAAACACGCCACGCCCTGACCGTTCATTTGAACTATCGCACATACAGAATGAGTCAATATGTTTGGAACGTATCTTAATTTTGACAGTATTTACTAAATAGTTAATAGTTATTAATAAAGTGCGTTTCTAGTTATTTTAGCAAGGATCGATTATCTACAACTGATTATTAATTGATGGTATCAGAAAATCATATATCATGGTCAATTTTTTAAATATATTTATTTTTCTAATGCATATGGAGTGGTGACCCATATAAAGTCACAGGGTTATATCTTAACTATTTAACTTTTAATATATTTATTAATATACCTAAGAAACTCATGTTAACAAAGAAAATATATATATAAACTTGATTACTAAAGCTAATGAATACTATTATAATAAAACCATCATTAGATATTTAAATACAGAAAGAAATTATAATAACCAAATATTAATTTTCCTAAACTATAAGCTGGAAATTTGTTTAAAAAAGTAAATATGCTTAATTATTTTGAAAAAACAAACTTTAATTGGAATCAAACTAATTCTGCCTTTTCTTATAAAATCTATGTCTTTTAGTGTCAAATGTAGGTGTTGACTGTTGTGCAATTCACACAACCTCTAGTTGCCATAGCCAACTTAGAAAAACCACCAACAAAAAAGCACAACCGAGGATACACGATTAGTTTCCCGCGCTAATACAGGAACTTGCTTAGACGAGTGAGTATAAGTTTAGTAATCCTTGTTACCCGTAACGTTGGGGGGTCCCAACGGTCGTAGAAATAAATAAACTACAGTGTTACAGCTAACAAAATAATAGTACACAGCTACGAGAAGATGTACTGGAGTGGTGAAGTTTCAGAAGTAGACCCACCCTACAACTAGGGTACTCTGAACAGCGTCTTGACGATGTCTCCAGCAACTAGGAAATTTCGTTGAAGCAACTAAGGGATGGTGTAGAGTCTTCTCTGTCGCAAATAAACCGGAAAACTTTAAGGTGGAAAGTTTTTTCTCAACTAAAAAAATTCTCGTTTGCATTGAAAGGAAAATTGGTGTTGGTTCATTCCCCGTGAAAAGACAGGCCGCTATAAAGTCTTTCGGACTCCGCACAGGAGTTCTAAGCTGCTCTTCAGCCATGAAAGGATAGTAAACATGAGTTAAAATAAGAAATTTGGATAAGGAGTGTTGTTCCGCGAAAAATACTGTCTCAGTATTCACCTTTTGGCTCAGAAAAACCGCGGAAAAAACCTGTGCCAGGACAGTCAGCCGGAGAATCAAACTCAGGGCCTCCCGAAGGAAAGGCGAACGCGTTAACCGCGGAGCCACCTGTAGTATAGAGTTTTTAAGATTGTAAAAGTTAGTTAGTTACCTAGGAGATAGGTGAGGAGTTAGACGTGTTTTGAAAATGACAGTAATCGATAAGTTTGTGTAATCTTATTTTGAAGTGTTAAATAAATATATACTCTCTTTATAGAGCGTTCTTATATACTACAATTTGGCGACGAGCGGGTTTTTCGTGCTACAAGACGTGAATGTGCGAAACACGGAAAAAAACATAACTTTCAAAAAGAATCATGTCAGATTTCAACTT